>JAAGEH010000417.1:9110110-9220544 GCA_011751065.1 Lasiurus cinereus | reverse complement strand
GAATGCATATGGAGCCAGGATACGATCCCGGGGGATCTGATGCCAGAGCCTCTGCTCTTTTTGCCTCTGCTCTGGGTTGCAGGCTGGGACTCAGTGCAGAGCACAGCCAGCTACCCTGGCAGGAGGGGGACTGTGCTGATTAGCTGAGCACGGCCTGTCTGAGGGTCACTGGAGGGTCGTGCCAGGCCAGAACGGCTTGTCCAGAGCCATGGCAGGCCCATGGGAATTCTCCCGGCAGCCAGAGCACCACCAGATGGGAGGCCAAATAGAATTTAATATCTGACCAGCTGCAGTCGGCAGCCCCGGACTCAGTAGGCCGCCCTCCCGGCAGATGAGGAGGCTCTTCTGGCAACACTGTCACCCTGCTTGCTCGATTCTCGGCGGGGCCTGGAAAACCTCACTGCTGAAGATAGTGTCTCACATACCATAGATTCATGCACACATGGGTGGCATGCACCCACACACATGTACATGCACACACGCACACACACGGCCTCTGTCCCCGGTTGCCAGGCGCTCTGATGGGCATTGAAACCATCCCTCTCTGCCACAGCCTGCTCCTCTGCTCCTCTCTAAAGAAACGGGTGGTACTCAGCTGCCATGAGGGGATCTGTGCTCCACACTAAACCCACCCTACGTCTCCAGACATTGACACGTGTCCCCTGGGGGTCAGTATCCACCTCTGACCCCACCCCCACTGAGAATCACCAGTGTGGAGGGTATGGAGTGTGCCCGGCACACGGGGAACACTTGACAGAGGCCACGCCAGGCCAGCCTTTAGAGACCCAGTGGCCTCACCTTCAAGCCCCTGCCAACCCCGATCTGCTTCCAGAGAAATACAATCAGCTTCACCCCTTGGGAGTTAAGGAGGTGCGTAGGAGCTGGGAATCATTCTAAAGAAGTGCCGCTCTCGGGAGCTGTGGGAGCCACAGTAATTGAGGCTTTATATCCGGCTCCAGGCACTGTGATGCATGTGTCACCTTCAGATCCCCATGACAGCTCTGTAGGTGCTGATAGAAACCCCACTTTTGAAGCCCAGAAAGGTTAAGTTTTTCCTCAAGGTCACAAAGCAAGTACACTATTTCAGGGTTTTCTAGGATGCCGAGAATTACCAGAGATCAGGCAGAAGGTCCAGCATAGGGCTGGCATATGGCCGGCAGCCCAGATCAATCTTTGTCCCTGTGGGGTCTTAGGGAGCCCTTGTCACTCAGAGTCAAGCGCTGTGCCTAACCAGCCTAGCATGTAGCTACCTCTCGGGTGTGCATGAGTATGTGTGTGTGCATGTGTGGGTGTGTGGGGGGTGGCACTGTTTGTTCTTTTGTGGTGGTTGAAGCACACCTCGTCTCCAGGCAGGGAGTTAATATCATTGACTCCTTTGGCCAAAGCTTTCTTTGGAAATAAGGCCATGGCCCATTTCACATCGACTCCATGTCTGAGAATGGTTCCAACTCCTCAATTTGCGTCTTCTGAGCCTTCACCCTGGTTTAGAAGCCGTAGTCTTCCTTAATTAATTCATTAGCCCAATGTGTCTCCTGGGTGAGTGTGTGCCAGGCACGAGGAAGACATGGTGCTGGCATAACTCTGCCTGGCGGTCCTGACCCAGAGAACAGCCACTGTTTGCTCAGCTCCTACTCTGTACGGGGTGCTGTGCAGGCCCGACACTGCCTCCTACTCAAGGCTGGACCATCATTACTTCCGTTAATTCGGGGCTTAGAGGCACCTGTGGCTTGCTCAGGGCCTAGGATTGGCTGGTGCCAGAGGTAGGCAGGGAGCCAGGCCTGATTAGGGCTAAGTTCCCATCCCTTCTGGGTAGCAGCTCTGCCCATACCTGGAAGGCTGCCTTGCCCTGGGCTTGTGGGGGTCATGAGAGACCTGTTCTGTTTGCTTCCGGGTTATACCATTGCACTCTGCCTCTGTCAGGGTCCATGGCAATGACCCACAACAGCAGCTCTGCTCCCCCATTTCCACCTGAGCGGGCAGTGACACCGGCTCGCTCTCCCCCCAAGGCGCTGGCTCCTGCTGGCCGGGAACACGGTCCGTCCGGGGAAGGAAATGGCATTACCCAATTACGGGTCGTCTGCAAGGCTCCCCTGGCCAGGCGGGAGGCTGGCTTCCTAACCCCATTCATCAGACATTCAAATCCCCAAGTTCAGGGCAGCCCAGATGGTCTGTGGCTGGATCCCAAAGGACAGCGGCCTGACCTCAGCGGAACGAGATGCCAAGGACGAAGTCGCGGCTCCCATTCCAGCAGCCCCTCCCTGTTCCTGTGACCTAACTCCTCTGAGCCTCAGCGTGTCACCTGTAAATTAGGGACAGAAATCGCATTCGGAAGACTTTTTGTATCCATGTTCCTTGCGTCCCCGCACTCTATTTTTTGAGGAGGCATGGTACCCCTTTCTCTGATGGGCTGCTATTTGTTCTGCTCCTGCCTTGGCTGCGGGGCGGGCCACACTCAGCCACCGGGCTGCCGTGGGGGTTCAGCAGGACGATGCCCGCAAAGCACTCAACCCCGCCGCCGACGCTCGGAGGGACCGAAGCTGCCCCCTGGGGCAGGCGGTACCCCGGGCCCTGCTGCCCCCGGCCCCAGGGAGCCAGGCCCGCGCCCTCTGAAACCTCCCTCTGGCGGGGCTGGGACCTGGTGGCTCGCTTCTCACGCAGAGAGAACAGCCCACGCCACGGGCGTCACCGCGGCCATTAGGTCCCGAGGCCCAGAGCCTGCCTCCTGCCTCCTCTTGGCCTGCGGGTGAGCATCAGCCTCCATGACGCACGGGGAGAAGCGGAGCCGCCCGGCGGGGCTGCCGGTGCAGAGGCACCTGCCGGCCAAGAAGGGGGGAGAGGGTCCCCCACGGGGCGCCTGGAGGGGGCCGGTCTGCTCCCCAGGCCTTGAGGAGGGTCCAGGGGCTCAGGCACTGGTGCCCGTAAGCTCCGGGCCTCGCAGGTTCCGCCGCCCCCTTATCCACGGGTGCCCCCACCTTCGGAGTCCCAGGGGCGGCCTGGAGTCGCCCCCGGGTCAAACCTGTGGATGCCATGTCCCCCCCCCCGCACCCCCCGCACCCCAACACAGGTGCCATGTGCACGTCAGGCACAGAAAGAGGTGCGGACACGGACCAGCAAGACAGCAGGTCAGGGAGGCCCCGGGCCGGGCCGGGAGGAAGGGGCGCAGGCGGCCGCCCAGTCTCACCTGCGGGGCGCGGCTTCCGGCTCCCCCGGCGGGTCTGGCACTCCGGGGCCCACACGGGGTCAAACAAGGGTGATGTGAGCGCCAGCGCTGAGGCGCCCCAACACCGGCCAACGGTGACCGCCAACCACCGGCCAAGATGGCGACCGAGGGTCTCAGGCAGCGCGGAGCCGCGCCCTGGGCCCAAACATCGCGAGATCTCATCCCGGCTCAGACCAGCCCGTTCAAACTTCCGGAGTCATCTCTGGAATTTTTAAAAACGGACTTTTCTTTGTTAACTTTAGAGTGAGACAGAGGGGAGGGGGGAGGGGGAGGGGGACAGGCCTCGCCGACCCTCTCCTCCGTCACCCATTTGGGGGTCACTCCTTGATTCCGGCCCGGCCCGGCCCGGGATGGAGCCTCGGCGGGCGGGTCTGGACGAGGCTCCCAGCACTGCACCCCCGGGGCGGGGGGGGGGCTGGCTTTCCCGTGGGCGGCCATGCGGCGCGGGCCGGTGAGTCGCGCTGCGGAGAACGCTCCGCCCGGGCCCGGCCTGTCCCTGAGCCGTGCCGCCGCCTGGCCGCTGGCCCGGGCCGCGCAAGAGACAAGCAAGAGTGAAACCGGGGGCAATAAACCAACGTTTCTCTCTCTCTCTCTCCCTCTCTCTTCCCCTTCCTGTCTCTCTGAACATCAGCGAAAGATGCCTGGCCTTGTTTTTAAAGAAGGGACTACGGCATTTGCTGTTTTTCTGTTAACTGTTATTACCCTGGCAACTGCCCAAAGAGCCCCCCCCCCACGCCTGACCCACTGCTCTTTATTAAAACCTATTTATCTGCGTGCTTTAAAAAACACCCGTTTTATAAACGTGGAAGCTGAGGCTCAGCGATGTTAAGAGGCCTACACATGGCCACACAGCCAGCGCACGGCCAGCCTGGGATTCAGACCAGGGGCAGCCTGGCCACGAAGCCCTTGCCTCTTGACAGTTGGGCGGGGCCTTGTCAGGCACCTCCTCCAGGAGGCCCCCCCGGCCTGGGCCGCGGTCAGTGAATGGCAACAGCGTTAGCCTGTCCAAAGAATCACTCAGGGTTGGGACTGGTCCCAGGAGACGCAGAGATTAGTGTGTGTGTGTGTGGGGGGGGCATCTTTTCCCTCCGTCGAGAGGCTGTGGGGCGGCCTGCGTGGAGGAGGCGGCCCAGGGGGCCTATCTGAGCACCGGACAACTAGGTTCCTCCCACACCCTCTTGGATCTGAGCTCAGAGGCACCGGTCTCTGGCTTCTGGCTGTGGGTCCCTGGAGGCTCTAGTGGAGTGTGGCCCCCACCTGTGTAATTGCAGGGTACAGGAACCCCCCTCCCTGGAGAATCCCATCTGACCCAGAGGTTTCCAGTTGCCGTGACCTCATCCCAGCTTCCCCTTATGTACGTTCACGTCCACGTTAGTGGATGTTGCAAAGGCCATGAACTGGGCTAATTGTTTGCAAATAGCGAATTGTGAGGTTTCTTGGCTGATTACGGGCCATTAGAGTGGGAAGCAGCAAGGTTGTGCTGTATGATAGATCACTGCTGAAGGGTCCCGGGGATGCCATCTGCCCAGAGGCGATTCAGGGGCCGAATGGCCTGGCCACCCAGCAGCCTCAGATGGCCTCCAGCCTGAGAACACAGAAGGGCATGGCCCCTGCACAGAGCAGGAGTTCTGCCTGTGGATCTCTTAGACGTCCCCCATTTTCATGTGGTGATGATGTCACTGAAAGAAAGGGCCTCAATGTGGACTTTCTGGCTGCCGAGGAAGTGGACCCTGGTAATATGGCCTGCCAGGCCACGCTAAGAGCTATTGTCACTATTATTATGACAGTGCTAGGTGCCAGGGACAGCCCCTGTGGTTTATACAGATCTCCTTTAATTAATGCATCACCCGTGTGAGGAAGGCACTCTCGCCACTCCCATTTTACAGATGAGAAAACTGAGACATGGAGTGGTGACCTCACACAGCCAGCAGGAGACAGAGCTGGGCTTTAACCCCACGTGGCCTGACTATAAAACACATGCTTTAAACCACCACTCCCAAGGAGGAGGGACCAACAGAACAGAGAGATCGGGGAGGTGTTTGAGAAGTTCTCTACGTGCAGGCCCGCACCGGCCATTCTGATAAGGATCTTGTAACTGGTCAGGTGACGGTCTGGTGTGCATCACCCTGCTCTTCGTCATCCTGCTTCTATGTTTGAAGGTCAGCAAGTCTCCTGGAACTGGGAAGACTGATGGACATCGCAAGTGGCCGCGGTTAGGTCAGAGGTCTGGCTGAGTTTCTGCGGTCCTCTCATGATACCGACTCTTTAGAATCATTCTCGTGGCTCTGCTAGGGGACCCCACCCCCCAGTGTGGCCCAGATAGTCATTTCCAGTCATGGCCTCCAAGGATCATTCCCTTACCTGCTCCTCTCTCTGTTTTTGAAGCTCTTCACTCTTCCTAATTGTCCTTATTTCAGTTCTTTCTTGTTCTTGTCAAACACCAATTTAAAAAATGAGTCATCATTAACTTCACACCAGTCTTCAATTATAATTAGGCCTATTCCCCTCACTCTTCTCTCTCTCTCTCTGTCTCTCTTCTTCCACTTCGAAACACCAGAGGAGAAAAATATTATCCTTTTCTGACATTTAAAAAAAAAGTCCCTTGCTCGCATAGTGTTATTGGCTGCTCAGCTGTGTCCCGGGTCATTCCCAAGCAGCCTGTGCTTCTGGCTGGTTTAAATGCCACATGAGGACCACGGCTGGGGGCACAGCGGCTCCGAGTGCCTCAGGAGAGGCCGTGTGGCTGACAGTGGCTTCGATGGCTCCTGGGGCATTGATCACTGAGCCCAACGTCCTGGTCTCAGGCTCAACCTCCCAAACTGGCCAGCTCAGGCGTGAGTCAAAGCTGAGGTTGCACCACTGGGGACATGAACCTCCCGTTCACCCCCCAAGCAAAGCTGGACTGGCTCTGAGTCAGCCCGGGCGGTACTCCTGGTGCTGCCAGTGGGCCATCGCCAAGGTCCTGCGAGGCGGCTGCTTGGAGGGCTCCGCTCATTCCGTCCCCGGACACGCGCAGCACGTCTGCCGGGTCTCAGGGCTGCGCTGGGACCAGGAAGGCAGGGCTTCCCAGTGCGGGGCAGGCTCTGGGCTCCGTGCCTGAGGCTGCTGCTGTGGACGCGGGGCAAACGTCTTAACCTTTCTGAGCCTCAGTTTTCTCATCCGTGACATGGCAGGAATATGAGCACCACCCTTACAGGGCTGTTACAAGATTTGAAACGCATGATGCAAAAACTCTGGACTGGCTGAGGGCAGTGAGAAGTCAGAAGACGTAAGGAAAACGCACCTTCCCGAGGGAGAGGTGCAGGGGCCAGCAGTGTGGATGGATCCAGTCACTGGGACTGTCTGGACTGAGTGTTTGGAGTCAGAAATAAAAAATAAACTTGGCCAACCAATCACGAAGAAGAGGCCGATGGCCCACAGAGAACAGCACCGCCTGAAGCTGAAGAGGATGGTGCCAGCTGTCAGAACGGTGGTCACCTCCAGGGGCAGCTTATTGATTGGGGCACATAAGGGAGATTGCAAGATGCCTTGGAAATTTTGTTCTTATTGATTCCAGAGAGGAAGGAAGAGGGAGAGAGAGATAGAAACATCAATGATGAGAGAGAATCATTGATCAGCTGCCTCCTGCACTCCCCACCTCGGGGACTGAGCCCACAACCTGGGCATGTGCCCTGACTGGGAATCGAAGTGGAACTGGGACCTTCTAGGTCATAGGTCAACACACTCAACCACAGAGCCACGCCAGCCGGGCTGGACATTTTGTTCTTCATCTGGATCCGGATGGTGAATACATGGGCATATATTCATGTTAAATTCCACCATGTATATACCTTTAAGATCAATGTACTTTATTGAGGGCATGTTATAAATCAATCCAAAAAGAGAGCGATACACAAATGGAGGGTCTGGGGGAATTTGCAGAAAGGGCCGGGCGAGGGGAGGAAGGAAGAACAAAAGCTCAGTGACCACCGTGAACCAGCCATGCGGTGCTCCGTCCTCTGAGAAGGCCGCCCTCTGTAGTGTGGCTCGGAGAGTGCTCCCTGGACCAGCTGCTTGGTGTCCAGTGGGAACTTGTTAGGAATGCAAGTTCCTGGGCCCCCCCCAGATGGGACTCGGGGTCCAGGAGAAGATGGGGACATGTGGCTTTTGAGGTGCCTGTAGACAGTCCAAATGTAGAGGTTGCTGAGGGTGTGTTATAGGCATGACGAGGGAGGGGCCATCGGTGTTTGCTGAGACAAGGAACGGGGAGGGGCTTGTATTTGCCAAGACGCGGAGGAAAGAAGGAGCAATTCAAGTTCTGGGACCTGCCCATCGCCTGGTCTTGGGGTTTTGAGTTGGTGTGAAGGCTGTGCCTGGGGGCTCCTGGGTGGGAGCCAATGGCCCTTGTGCTGAGAAAAGGGAGGACACTGTCTCCGAGGCCTGGGCAGTCTGAGGGCTCCCCTCATTCGTAAGCCACAGGGACTTTGTAACACACCTCTTCCCTCTTCGCCAACCCTGCAAGTGCCTCGGTCTGGCAGTGAAACAGGCCCCGGGCCATGATTAAACATCCTCAGTACACTGGTTATGTGTCCAATTTAGATTTAATAAGAAGGCTCCTGGACTGCGTAATAAAATACAAGGAGCGTGTTATCAGGTGAGGCCTGATGGGTATTTAATTAGACGCAGCGTCACAGGGCTTCGGGGAGCGGCTGGAGGACGTGTGGGCTGGATGAGGGTTTGGCTGCGGGCCCGTCCATGCTGCTCTCCGGGACGGCAGCTGAAAGGCCAGGGGTACGAGCACCGGGGACCAGCCTTTCTCAGCGCTGGGAGCTGGGAAGCTGGGCATCACATCGTCCCCCACGCAGTGCCGATGGGATGAGAGGGGAGGAAGGTCCGAACGACCCATGAAGGTCATGTGTGAAGGAACAGATTCCTGTCACGTGAGTGGGAGAGACCCCTGAGCAGGCCATTGCCAGGAGTGGGGAGGGACAAACAGGTTCATTCAAATCCAGCTGACGCCTCTGGGAAGGGTGTGGTGTGGGCGCATGTTGTGGGGAACCCCAAGCAGAAGCTGGTCATCTGGGGTCCCGGCATGGCTGCTGCCACCGAGGGAAGCCAGGCGTGGCAAGGAGTGAAGGGCATCACCTTAGCTGGTCCCCTGATTTCCCACAAATTCTGAGAAAAGACTCAATTTGACCCAAAGCCCAGCTTCCTGACGAGCTTGCCGTGACACCAGCCTTCGCCCTGCTGTCCAGGGTAGCATCCAAACCAGAAATGTCCCCTGAAGCTTTCCTTCTCACCTGCCCTGGGCCCACGGGATCAGTGGGATGCAGAGTCTTAGAAAATCCCAACTGCATTCCCTGCACCGAACCAGCAGAGACTCCCTGGGGAAGAATGAGCCACAGCAAAACCATTAAACAGAAGAACGGATGATGTGTTCAAGAGAAGGGGGCACTGCTGCCGTGGGGGACGGAGGGATGAAAAGAAAGCAGAGGAAACTTTGCCAAATGTCCTTTCCTGCTCTTGATACAATTCTAAGGATGACACACCTGAGAAGTGACAGGAGGCATTCACAGAACAGGCGGATCTGGGATTAGGGGGCTGTGAGATGGAAGCATAATCACTCAATTAAAAACGACAATGGAAGCAGGGACACAAGACAGAGTGTTGCAGAAAAGTAAACAGAGAAGAAAAAAAAGGCTGGAGGACTTCCCTCAGAACTCAGAGGAAAAGAAGATTGTCGACTAAGGAACGTGCAGACCTGTTGAGAATTTTTTAGTTTATTTGAGCCAAACTGACGATAATTGCCGGGAAGCAAAATCTCAGGGGACTGAGAAAATGCTCCGACAAATGGCAGTTTTGCAGCTCATTTTATACATCAAAGGAGGAGACATAAGCAGGAAAGGGGGGGAGGAGGGGTGCGTTATAAAAAATCCACTAGCAGCTGAGTAGGGAGGTGAGAGAAAGAAAAGTGGGGAAACCTCTTAACAACTCAGGCCTCAGTTTCCCCAGGCTTCTGGGATGCTGGCTGGCTGACCTCTGGGGTCCCTGGAAGGAGGGCCACTGTGCACTGAGCCAGCCTGGCTCCCTCCGGAAGGACACAGCTCTTTCCTGTCTCAGAACCAGTGGCCTGTGAGGCAGCTCAGGGCACGGAGGCTGTGTCTATTGCATGAAACCACATCTTTGCCCGTGAAAGGGGTTAACTGAGACCAGCTCAGGCCAAGGAATCTCAAAGTTTGCTTTCAGAGCCAATTTAAAAATCATAAGAGGGGCTCTTGGCCAATACTTAGTGCTGGGACTGGAGTGAGAAAGGTCCTGAGAGTTTCTGGCAGACCACGGGGTTTCCCTGTGAAGACAGACCGGAGGATGGATGGAGCGTCCCGGGGGCTTGTCAGGCTCTGGCTTCTGATGAATTACAGCGAATTTGGCTCAGGGGGAGGGAGGGACGTGCGGAGGGTGAGCAGCCGGCCTCCTCCTGCTTCAAGGACAAGTGATAGAATAATAGCTCCTCTTCCTCCACGGCCTTATCTGAGCTTCGTGACAACCTGCCAGGCGGGCGGGATGGGTGCGTGCTGCCCTCAGTATCCAGGAGGAAATGAGGCCCGGAGAAGCGAAGCCACGGCCCAAGGCCACAGAGCTAAGCAGCCGCAGCAGCTCCGAGGCAGATTGAGCGCTGGTGCCACCAACCATGAAGACTCTGCATGAACAGCTGACCTCGACCTGCATGAAACACTGTCCCTGTGATAGACTGCAAAAATGGCAAGGACACTGGGGGTGGAATCCATTTCCCCACCCGCCGGATCTGGGCTGAGCATGTAACTTGCTTTGACGAACAGAATGCAACAGAAGTGCCATTCCCCAGACCCAGTGTGGGCTCCAAGAGGACTTACAGCTCCTCTCATGCACTTAGAGCTCGGACAGGCTTGTTGGAGGACGAGACACCAGGTGGAGCAGAGGCCGTCATCCCAGCTTACGGCCTTTCAGATCAGCCAACCTGTTAGCTGAAGGCAGACCCAGACTGCCAACTTGCAGAATTATAAAGTTCAATAGTGACTTAGAACAACAAGCATTTACATTTTGGGGTGGATTATTACTCCGCAAAAGCTGACTGATACATCACAAGGAGAGAGAGTTTCAAAAGCCATCATTGACCTGACCTCAGTGAGACTTGGAGCTTCCATAGAAATAAGACCTTCGCGCCTCACGAGGCCAGGCCCTCAGTCTGTGCTGTCTCGTGGTCAGCCCTCTTGGGGATCCACCCAACCTGCTTCTTCCAAAGTCGGGACCGCAGATGCACCTGCACCCAGTCTGAAGGGACCATTTTGTAGGCCGTTAGTGGGTTCACTCAGTCTAGCATAGTGTTTAAGAGCATGACAGACAGAGAGATGCAGGCACAACTGTACTACTCAACAGTCATTCTACTCCCAAGCCTCAGTTTCTTCATCTGCAAAATGGGCAGTATTAAGAGTCCTCACCTAGGATTGCTGTGAGGCAGAAATCACCTAATAATATAAACGGCAGGTACAGGTGTAGCACCGAGTAAACATCACCACGCGTTAGGCATTATGGCTTCCGGGCCGCTCTGTGGTGGCAAACTCCAAACGTCAGGCCACATCGCCTTCTGACGGTCCTTCTTGTATTTCCCGAGGAGGATGCGACAGAAAACTGTAACAGAAAGCTGCAAGCGGCGGAGAAACAGGGCAGGGCTGCACTCCTCACATTTGAACCAGGCCGTTCTTTGTGTGGTTGGTGAGGGGTCTGTCTTGCGCATAGTAGGATGTTCAGCAGCATCCCTGGTCTCTACCCGCTAAATGCCAGCGTCAATTTCCTCCCCAGGTGTGACAGCCCAAAATGTCCCCAGCATTGTCCAATGTGCCCTGGGAACAACATTGTCTCCAGCTCAAAACCACTGCGTGGCCACCATCGTGCGCTCCAGAAACAGGGCGGAACTTCTCCAGCACGGGGGACAGCAAAAGGTGGAGAGGCAGCTAAAAATAACGGCTCCCCAAGCAAGGGCCATACATCACAGCCGAGGCAGCTCTCACCCAGGTGATGCCATCTGCTTCCAGGGAGGGAGGGAGGCTGAGCAGGGGGAGAGACGGCGAGCGAGAGCGAGGAAGAAACGCGACCGTGTGGGAGGAGGGGGCCTGGAAGGCTGAGATGAAAAGAAGACACTGTCTTTGTTCGGGTGCCCAGAAGCGGACCCTACGGTGAGGATTGGTTGGTGGTGATGTATTGGGAAACGTCTCCAGCAAAAATGGTTGGGAGCCAGGAAGGGGAAGGTGCCCCAGTGAGCGGTGAGAGTCAAGTCCCCCGAGGCTCAATCCTACAGAGCAGGGCTGTCTGCACGCAGGCAGCACCCCAGGGTTGTCCCTTTTTGGACGCGAAGGAGCTGCGCCCCCAGTCTCTAGTTAGGGGTCACTCCCAGGAAGAAGCACGCCCCCGGGTCTTCAGATTCTGGCTGATGGGAGTGGATGCACATGGAGGGCTGATGGGCCCCAGCATGGGGAGGAAGCTTTTTTCTTTTGATTGAGTTCAGAGAGGAAGGAAGAGAGAGAAATAGAAACATCAGTGGTGAGAGAGGATCATTGATTGGCTGCCTCCTGCATGCCCCTCACTGGGGAATGGAGATGGGCCCTGACTGGGCATCCAAACATGACTTCCAGTTTCATGGGTCAATGCTCAACCACCAGCCGGTCAGGAAGAACCTGGGTACGCACAGGGCACTGACCGTGTCTGCCACACACACCAGATTGAAGAAATAACCCCCCCCCCCAGTGCCAGGCACCGTGCTCACAACGTCATGTAAATGACCCCACCTCATCCCCACAGAACGCCCAGGATGTGGGTGTCGTTGTTCTCATTAAAGGGGAGGTGACTGTTCAAGTCGCACTGCTGTTAGTGTCAGAGCAGAATCTGAACTCAGCTCTGTACCAAGTTCTGAGCTGTGACTTCTAGACTGGGAAAATAGGAGCTATATGGAAATAAGGGGAACCCCATTCTCTTTCTCTTGCTTCAGAGCTGCCTCGAACCCGATATAGCCAGTCTTGCCCCTGGAGAGCGGCCCGGGTCAGCCTTCTAGGGGTGGAGCTGGAAGGGGTTGCTAAGGGGTTAGAACCCTCCGTACAACCATTGCTGATGCCCTGTGGCTCCTAGGGGATGCTGGCAAGGGCATGGCGGGAAATAGGATGGCTTGTGGGGTATGTTGGAACCATGGAGGGTCCCTCAGCCCCCAATACCTCCCGGGCCCGGCTGGGTGTGTATAAATGAGGAAGCGGGCTGAGGGGGGGGGGGGGGGGGGGGCTGGGTTGGCCTGAGGAGCCACTGCCCTGCCCCCTGGAGCACCTGTCTGGATCCTCGGCGAGGCTGACTGTCCCAGGGGCGTGTGGAGGCAGGCTCCCGTGTGGCCGACTATCTGATCTTTGACAAGAAGGTTGAAATCGGAGTATTTTTTTAATGTAAAATCTCACGAATTTTAAGTTTGGCAACGAACCTCAAAGAGCAAGCGAACCCAATTAAGATACGACAGTGTGCCCTCTCGTGCTGCCTGTGAGTGATGATTTCACATGAGACACATAAAACCTCCTGTATACCCAGTGCTCCTGAGGCCTGACACCCAGCCCCCTGGCTCAACCATTCTTTAAGTTTTGGGTGGGAAGACACGGCCACAGGCTGCCCCTGTATTTCCTACTCCCCGGCATTTTTGCCCTCCTGGTGACATACCCCTGATCAGTTTATTTTTCTGCATTTTCCAATTTGCCAACAAAGAACATAGATGTATGCAATTTTTAAAACCCACATTGGCAATCTCTCTAAATAAAGCAAGTCTGGCTGAGCTGACCTCAGTTTCAGCATCCAGATACACCGAGTGGCCTTCCATCTCTGCTTCTGCCCACCCACATCGCCATCCTCAGTTCTCATACCACAGGCTCCAGCCTTCTCTGGCTCCTTCCTGCTGTTCCTTCCTCTAGAGACACCCTTCTTTTAACATTAAAATTTAGGGCGGGAAGGACCTCACCTAGCTCGTGCTTACTCACCTTTCAGGTCCCAGGTTAGAACTGCCTCCTCCAGGAAGCCCCCCTAATTTCCCCAGGTTGAATGAGATGCTTCCACCAAACTCCCTGCCTCATCCAACTCCACGTCCCAGGTTCCCCCGCCAGCAGGCTCCCTAATAATCTGCCCATAGGTCTTGCTGTCTCTTTAGGGAGCAGGAGCCCCAAACCCAGACACCTGCCATTATCTCTGAACACGGTTATTCCCATGGCCACCAAGATACAGCGATCAGCCCTCAAGCAGATGACCTTCATCAAACCACTTTTAACTTCTGCCCCCAGCCCAGGCTAGGAGCCTGTGGTGCACTCTGAACCAACAGTTAAAACAGAGCCGTCGCTTCCTTATGCCAGCATACTCGTATGGCCCCGTGTGGGTGGGTGTTACATGCAGTCTCGTCCATTCATTGCCAGCATGGAAAGTACAGCAGTGAGGTTTGTAACCTCTGAATGTCCTTCTTCCCCACGAGCCTCAGGGAATGGGGGTCTGGATCTCTCTCCGGGCATGCTCTGGTGACCAGGACTGCCTTTCCAACCCTCTGACCATTCAAACCTGTCCTGTTCCCCCTCCCTCCAGGGCCCACAGTGGTGGGCGATCTCAGGCTGTGCCCTCCCACCCCAGAGCCAGGCCAGGGGACATGAGGCCATGTCCCCCACCCAGTGGGGCTTGATGGGGTCCTCAAGGTGCACCCCTAGTCCTGGGTTAGGGGAACTCAGGCTGCGAGCCCTGCCCAGCAGGGTTTGATGGGGGACCTGAGACTGCGCCCTCCTGCATGGCAGAACTTGATGGAGGACCTCAGGCCATGTTCCCCACCCAGCAGGGATTGATGGGGGACCTCAAGGCATGCCCCTCCCCCCCGCCCTGGTATGGGCTGAGGCACCTCAGGCCACACCCTCTGTCCTGGCACCAGGCCAGAGGACCTGAGGCTACGCTCCCTGCTTGGTGGGGCTTGACAAGGGTGGGACTGGTCAGGCCTGAATCTAGCCCAATTGAGGTGGAGAGCTGGGTCTCACACGATTTTGATACACATGGGTGGGTGGGAACTTGACTCTGGGTCCTGTGGTGAGCCCCAGACTCTGATAGAGGAAGGTTTTCATACACATTTTGCTAATTTTATATATATATATATTTTTATTGATTTTTTTACAGAGAGGAAGGAAGAGGGATAGAGAGTTAGAAACATCGATGAGATAGAGACATTGATCAGCTGCCTCTTGCATGCCCCCTAATGGGGATGTACCCTCAACCAAGGTACATGCCCTTGACCGGAATCGAACCTGGGACCTTTCAGTCCACAGACTGATGCTCTATCCACTGAGCCAAACTGGTTTTGGCACATTTTACTAATTTTCTTTCATCTCTGACACTTCTATTATAGAGAAAGGGCAAATAGCAATATTAGATTATTTCATCTAATTAATCCCCTTTTAATTGGGCTCCGGGCCACTAGTGTATTTATATTTAAAAGTGTGAAAGAGGGTGCGAACAGCTAGGAAAATATTTTTGTTTTTTGTTAAACACAAATTTTTAGTTCATTTCTGACCTATTTTACTGAACTTGAAGATAGCTTTAAAACTGAAATTTATCCTTTTGAAACGATTGGTTTAAAATCAAAGACTAAACCATGAAGATAAAACTGCTATGATGGCCTTGTTACTGAAAATAATTCTGTCATATAGGGGAGGGGAGTGTTAAAAAGAGATCAAATATCCTCGAATCTCACTGCTTCCCAGAGGGACTCTCCACTGACTTTCTTTTCAATCTTGCTTTATATTGACCCATATATGTATATGTGTCGACAGAGCAAACAGAGCACTATGTTGCATATGTACAAATAAATAGCTATGACTAATATTACCTTTTATACCTTATTTTGTACCTTTCTCCCTCGACAGGATGTGTTTAGACCTCACCATCTGAATGCACGCAGGCTAGCGCTGTTTGAAATAGCGATAGCGTTTTTCTTATTCGATCCTGTCCTGATGGCACTGAGGCTGCTTCCAGCTTTTTGCTGTCATAAATAATGGCCCTGAGCAGGCGTTCCTCTGGACATGGCAAGGTCGGGCAGGCAGAGCTCTCAGTTGAAAAGTCCATCATGTGCCCTCCTGAAGGCCGCTCGCCTGCGCTCCTGACGGTCAGGGTTATTTTCACTCCTGCCCTTTAGCTGGACGGCCAGGGCCAGGCAAGGCCCCGCATGCCTGTCTCATCTCAGGTGGCACCTCCCACATGATCCCGTGACCCTGTGGCCATCCCAAACCCAGCACCATGAGCCTTGTGATCTGGGCTATTTAGGCAAGCTCCCCAATCCCCCCTCCCCCCACACCCAGCCCTTGGTCTCTCCACGCCAAGGAGAGATTTCCAGGCCTGATCATGTTACTGGGCGCCGTATTCCTGGGCTGGCAGGTGGCGCCGGGGATCCCCAGCAGTTCTCATTGTCCACTCCGTGGCTTTTGCATCTCCCCGCAAACAGTCCCCTGGCCTCTGTCCGTGCCTGGGAGGGACACCAGGAACACCCCAGTTCAAATCCTGGCCACGGAGGGATTGCTGTGTGGCCTTGGGCAACACTCTTAAGCTCTCTGACCCTTGGTCTCCTTAACCAGAACACAAGGATAGTCACCACCTCACAGGAAGAACAACAGTGTCTACCCATGTAGTTGACTTCTCTATTCCCTTTATATTCCTGTCTGTCTCCCCAACTAGCCTGTGACACCCTTGAGGGTAGGGACAGCATCTTGCTCACTGAGTCCCCAGAACATGGCATGAAGTTGGTGCTGGGTCATTGAAGAATGAACAATTGATAATGAAATAATTTCAGCTACTCTTTATTGAGTCCTTACTCTGTTGGGCGCCATTCTTTCTTCTTCTTTTTTTTAAAAAAATATATTTGTATTGATTTCGGAGAGGAAGGGAGAGCACGAGAGAGAAACATCCATAATGAGAGAGAATCATTGATCGGCTGTCTCCTGCTTGCCCCACACTGGGGATTGAGCCCACAACCTGGGCATGTGCTCTGACCAGGAATCGAACTGTGACCTCCTGATTCATAGGTCATAGCACAACCACTGAGCCCCACTGGCCAGCCTGGGCACATTCTTTATGTGCATTGTCTCACTTAATCCTGCAGGCCCTCCTTGATCCACACCTGCCTTTGTCTCCAGGCTCATCTTTCTCCCATCCCTTTCCTCCCCGCCTCCAGTCCCTGGTGGATCAGATTTATGCTGAAGCCTAAGATCCACAGCTCTGTGTGTGTGTGTCTGTGTGTGTGTGTCCCTGTGTGGATGTCTGTGTATGTCTGTGTGTGTGTGTTTGTGTGTGTCTCTGTGTGTGTGTGTGTGTGTGTGTGTGTGTCTGTGTGTGTGTCCCTGTGTGGGTGTCTGTGGCTCAGTCGATTGAACCATACACCAAAAAGTGGCAGGTTCAATTCCCAGTGAGGGCACATACTCAGGATGTGGGTCTGATCCCTGGTCAGGGCATGTGTGGGAGGCAACTAATTGATGTTTCTCTCTTTCTCTCTCCCTTCCTCTCTCTATAAAATAAAATAAAATAAAATAAAATAAAATAAAATAAAATAAAATAAAATAAATAAAATAGCAGAATACATTGAGCATTGTTTGTTTTCCAAACTCCCAACAGCTCCCCTTGCCCAGCGGTTCCTGCCACTCAACTCCCTTGTCTGTAGGGATGCATCTTTCATATAAAAGAACCATCCCCCAAAATGCTCAAGTACCTCACTGTTCACTTATCTGAGGGAGGAGGAGATGGGAAAGAGGGGGAGGAGGAAGAGGGGAGAGAGATGAGAGGGGAAAGAGAGGAGAAGAGGAAGAGGGGGAGACAGGGGGAAAGGGGAGAAGAGAAAAAGGAAGAGGAGGAAGAGGGGGAGAGGGAAGGGGAAGAGAGGGAGAGAAGGACAGGAAGAGGAGGGAGAGGGGGAGAGGGAAAGGGAGGAGAGGGAGAGAGGGACAGGAAGAGGAGGAAGAGGGGGAGAGGGAAGGGGAGGAGAGGGAGAGAGGGACAGGAAGAGGAGGGAGAGGAGGAGAGGGAAAGGAGGAAGAGAAGGGAGATGGGGAGAGGGGTGAGGAAGAAGAAGGAGAAGAGAAAGAGGGGGAAATGGAGAGGGGGAGGAGCGGGAGAGGGAGAGGAGGAAGAGAAGGCGATGGATGAGGAGAAGAGGAGGAGGGGGAAGAACCAGACTGGTCTGTACACTTTGGTCCCAACCACTCACTCACAGGCACCTTCTCCCTCCTCTCTCATCCCACCGTCCTTCTTTTTCTGTCTGCCCGTTGACCCCTTATAGAAGGGACGAAGATTCCAAGCCACACTTGCACGTTTCTAAGCTGCTACGACGTCCCCTTCTTATCAGGCCTTGAGTTGGGCTCCGGGCCCATCTCCAGTTCCTATATTGAAGTCCGCCCTGGGACCTGGAAATGCGGCTCTGGCAGATGTGATTAGCTAAGTGAGCTCATGCCGGAGTGGGAGAGGGAATTTGATAGGACTGGTATCCTTATAAAGAGAACACCACATGAGAGAGAGCGACAGGAGAGAGGGCGGACGACGTGTGGACAGGGAGAAGGCCACTCAGAAGTCCAGGAGGGCTCAGGCCGCAGAGCTGAGAGGCGGGAGCAGATTCTCTCCCGCAGCCCTTGGGAGGAGCCGCCCTGCCGGCCCCTTGAAACTGGGCTTCCAGCCTCCGGGCTGTGAGCTGACGCATTTCTATCGCCCAAGCCGCCCGTGTGGCAGCCCAGCAAGCCTTGTTCTAGACGGGTAATACTCACAGCCCAGCCACAGAGTGGCCTGCACCGCCTGCCACATTTCACAAGTGGGGCCCTGGCGCCCAGAGAGGTCCCCAATGCGCCTGGGCCCCAGCACTCCCGGGCTGAGCGAGGGGCGGCCTTGGCACAGTGGTAGGTGGCTCTTCCCTCCTTTCTGCGTGAGCGTGTCTCCGACACACCGACACACCGTGGGTGGCGACGACAGAGGGAAGCAGTGTCCGTCCTTGGTAAGGGCGCTCACTGGCGTGAGCTGGTCATTCCGGCCAAGCCCCCTGGGTGGCGGCCAAGCACCCAGGAGGGGCCGGACTGAGCCGCCCACTTCAGTGGGCCTTGCGGCCTGTGTGCGGGAGGACCCGGCCACAGGCCATCAGGCTGCTCTTTCCCTGTCACGGTGTGGAGGGGGTGGGGGGAGGTGGGGGGCATCATTCCTTCCAGGAGACAGAGCCGCTGTCTCAGGGCCCGCTGGCTTCTCCTGTCATTAGACAGTGTCTGACTTCTAGGAATGAGACCCCATCCAAGGACAGGGTGCCCGAGCTGTCATTAGCAGTGCTGTTCCGCGTGCTCTGCCCCTGTGCGAGCCCACAGGCGGCCGGCCAGGAGGCTCCCGCCCTGGAAACCTGGGGCTTTGGGAGTGAGGGGCTGAGGGAAGCTCCGCCCAGCACGCAGCCCCACAGCACAGTGCGCCCCCAGCCTGGGAGCAGAGGACCCCTGTCAGGGTCATTCGCAGCCACCCCACTGCGGCCCCTCTGCCGCTGGCCTAGCCCCGGGAGCTCTGGTTCAACGACACCATCGCACGCACTCCGCCCTGGTCACGGGACGCATGGCCCTCTCGCATCAGGACGGCGGCTGTTAGAACTGACTGCACCCAGGCTGCCACCCTGGCTCTGCCACTTCCTGCACGGCCTCCGCTGAGTCACCTCACCTCTCTGAGCCTCAGTGTCGGCATCTACAGAATGGGGCTTACGGGTGGATTGCTTGGTTTGTTCAAGAGTGCTAATGCATGTGAAGGTCGGGGCGAGGGAGAGCTCTGAGCCAGGGTGCGGGTTGCCTTGATCACCTCACAAATGCTTGCGAGCCTGTGCTTGTCCACACAGACTTGGAAACCTGATCATCTGTGGTCACTTGGGTTTCCAAAATCCAAGGTCACTGAAATGCTGATGTGGGTAACTGCCCGAGCCCGCAGTGGGGTGCACACCTCCTGAGAGGGCTCTCACGGCTTAACACATTCCTCTTTAGAAATGTGGGTCCCACCTCCGAGGGGTTCGCAGTCCAAGGGGGAAGCAAACGAGTGACTAGGTCATCTGGATCAGGAATGGCAAGGGCTGGGGTGGGGATCCTGAGGCTGTGGGAGGACACAAGGCCTAGGAGGGTCAGGAGAACTTGGCGGAAGCAGGAGGACCGGGAGGGGATGCTGTGAGGGAGAGGAGCCATCGGGCAGAAGGAACAGCACGTGCAAAGGCCCGGGCAGGAGAAAGAGCGCCGAGCTGGGGGATCAGCCATCTGTCTTGAAGCGGAGGAATGAGAGAACTGGCTAGAATCCGGGGCTTCGGTGGAGTTTGAGTTTGGGCTCTGTCCCAGGGAAGTGGGAAATCTTGGATGGATGCTCAAGAGTCTCGAGTGAAGAGAGAAAGCGTTAGAAAGATCTTTCTTGCTGGAGAGCTCTCTCCCAGAAAACGGGTTCATTTTCTGAACAGGAACGGCACGTGGCAGTCATGTCGCCGCTGCTGGGCACGGGATGAAAAGAACGCAGAGTGGCTCCTCGCCCCGAACCATCTCCTGCGGCTGAAAGCTAGCGGCCAGCGGGAAGCGGACCGCGCAGGCAGTCACTAGGCCCCTGGAGCGGCGCGGGCAGGTGGCGGGAACGGATTGCACTGGATCCTCACTCCCGCCCCTGGCGCTGGCGATGGCTGGAGGCTCCTTGCCCAGGTCGGCAGCCAGGTGAGGGGGTACCTGTGGTAGCCCCCGGGATACAAGAGAAAACGCCACCAGCTCCCTGCTTTCGGAGCTTGTAATTGTCTAGTGAACAGGACCTAACGTACGAAGGAGCGAGTTATCAACATGGGAAATGCAGGAAAGGCGGGGAGGAACGGAAGGTGGAGGACCAACATCTCATCTGAAAGAGTGAGGAGTCAAAATATACCGCCTGCAGCGGATGGAATAAGAAATAAAGGAGCAAAGGCAGGTCTTAAAGTTGCCACGGTAACCGATGGGAACTAAAAATAGCGATGGACCTCCACTGGGAGGACAGAGCAGGCATGTCAACAGATGAGGTCTCCGGTGGGAATATCGATAGATAAATCCTAACGAATGACGGGCGCGGGCCTGGAGGTTTGGAGATGACCACAGAGCAAACAGAAGACAGGACGGGAAGCGCCGGGAAGCAGCCGAGAGGAGGAAGGGGCGGGGACTGCCCACGGATACAAGGCTTTCTCTCCACGGGTCTCTTTAGCCATGTGTGTGGTCTGAACGATTTTGGCATTTGTTTAGAGATAAACCCGCGCTAACAGAGTCCGCGGAGAGAGGCAAACGCACGGCAATTAATGCTGTTGACTTGGGAGCAAGGGGTTTATGGATGCCATGGAGAGGGGCTGCGAACTATGGATGCCAGGAGAGGGGCCGCGGACCTGGCCGGGAAAAGAATTACAGGCTCACGGTCCTCTCCCCGCCCTGAAGGGCAGCGTTGCCTTCCCGAGGAATCAAGGCAAGAGCCAGGCCCGTGTTATCCGACCTGTGGCTTCCTCACGGACAGAAACACAGGCCCGTTCATGTCCCCGCGCAGGTGTTGCAAATACCTCCAAACATGTATGCTCCTCCCCACCTGGAAAGCACAGTTTTTGCTTCAACCAACTCCAAGCGACTCTGGTTCATTAACCCATTCACAGAGCACATCCGTGTTCCCGGATCACACTTGCTTTTTTAACATGCATGTTTTAACATGCATGTAAACGGCTCCTTTGCCATCCTGTGTGTTTTTTTACGCTTTGCAAACGTACTTCTGAGGAGGGTTGGAGGCTTTGTGAGACCCCCCACGGAGTCTCAGAACATGGCTGAGAGCCGGCTTGGGGAAAGGAGAGTCGCCACCGGGAGCAGGAGCCACAGGTTGCAGGCAGCGGGGACCCAGTGGAGGGGGAGGGAGTTAGAGATCGATGCGCAGGTGCGGAGGAAAGGATGCGGCTGGGGCCAGTCACAGCAGCAACCGTGGCAGAGCGATGGGTTCCCGAACTCACAAGTTCCAGACGCTGGCCCAAGCCCGTTGCAGACATGATCGCATTCGACCTCCACAATCACTGTCGGAAGCTACGAACGCTGTTCCTCCTTCACAGCCGAGGAAACACCGCCCCAGCTGGTAAGTCCGGAGCTAGAATCCAGACAGTGGTCGGCTGACGCCCGGTCCACACTGGCGGGTATGGCGGGAGGGCTTGTTCTCATGTAACCGGCACAGAGAGCAGGAGGAGACGCAGCGAGTGAAGCTGCGAAAACCCAGCGGAGGCCTCTTCCCGGCCCCGCTGCCTCCCTCAGCGCCCGGGCTCGGGAAGCTCAGGGAGCCCCAGGCCAGCGGTCTGAGCATCACCACAAAGTTCAGATCCTGCCCAATCTCCCGCCAGTACGTCATTCAGATCTCCCTCCCTCCCCATTTTAGCCCTTGGAGCCCTCCTGGCACCCACTGTTAATGCCACCATAACCTCCTAATGGGGCTCCCCAGCTCCCGCTATTACTGGATGCGTATGAAGTTAGATCCCTGATTCTGAGCTCCCTGGGGAGTGGAGGGGCTCATAAAATGCTGGGGTGGTTTGTAAGCGTTACCATTGTGTGTAACCCATAGGACATTCCCATAGGATTCGCTGGTGTCTGTCCTATCACTAAGAATGGCCACACAGCCCAACCAGCGTGGCTCAATGCTTGAGCGTCAACCAAGAAAGAAGTCACGACTGGATTCCTGGTCAGGGCGCATGCCCGGGTTGTGGGTTCGATCCCCAGTGTGGGGCGTGCAGAAGGCAGCCGATCAATGATTCTCTCTCATCATTGATGTTTCTCTCCCTCCCTCCGCCTTCCTCTCTGAAATCAATAAAAACATATTTAAAAAAAAAAGAACGGCCACACATTTCCAGGGACTGTTCTGTTATGAAGGCAACTGGGCCGAGCTGTCCTGCTTTAACTGTCTCTGGATAATGAGAACAGGCCGAGGACCCGACACGGAAGTGAGCCGCTGCGTCTGGTGAAGGCTCAGGCCGGGGCACCACGCTGCCCGGACAGATTCGCAGCCGTGTGAGGCGGGGAGACAAGGAAGCCGTCACAGGACCCTGTGGCCGCGGCCAGCAGAACCCGGGGAGCGGGTCCTGAGCCCGCGCTGCGAGCACTTCCACTCTGCCCACCACAGACATGTTTTGAATGAAAACTTGATGTGTTTTGCAGTTGCACTGCATTTAATTTATGGGTTTGCTTTGGCTTTATATATTGCAAGGGGATCCTATTATCTCAGCCCACATTAAGCAGCAGCATCATGAAAACATTTCCTGGCGATGCGGAGAGGGAGGTGTCTGTGGAAATAGGTGCCTTTTAAAAGCAGTTTGTGTTTGAAAGACACTGAGCCACGTGCCATCTTGCAGGCCATGCCCGCAGCTCAAAAGTTGCGGCCCATGCGGAGTTAATATTCCAAATGCTTGGCTTCTATCTTGCCTGTCTCCAAGGACAGGCCTCCACTCCGGCCATTCAGTCAATTTTACATTCTTAACTGGGTCTGCGCCTATTTCCAGCAACGGTATGTAAGGTGGGGTGTGCCCACCCCTTGAGTTAGCACCTAAAATACTCACTAGCTCTGCGTGGAGTGGCTCAGTGGTTGTGCATCGCCTCATGCTTTGAAAGATTACTGGTTCGACTCCCAGTCAGGGCACATGCCTGGGTTAGGGGCTTGATCCCTGCTGGGGTTGTGCAGGAAGCAGCTGATCAATGTTTCTCTCTGTCTCTCCCTCTCCATTCCCCTCTCTCTAAAAATTAATTTAAAAAAATAAACACTGACGAGCACCTGATACGTGTTAACTGCCACTAAGTCTGCTGTCTCGTGGGGCTGAGGGAAGATGCCCAATGGTACAAAAGCACCCACTCCCGATGTTCCTGTCTCCATATCCACATCCCGGTCCAGAGGACAGAAGGGAAACTGAGGTCAGGAGTGGGGAAACGCCTGGGACGGAGACAGGGGAGCCTCCAGGACATCCGGGAAAGAACACTCTGGACGGGGAAACATAGTCTTGGGGTCCCACCCAGCGCTGCCCAGCTGTGTGTGGTCTTGGAGAAGCCGCTTGACCTCGCTGAGCCTCCGGCTCCTGAAATGTTAGCTGAGCTCACCCCACCTCGCCCAGGCTGCAGAGGGGCTGGGCCACCAGAGAGGTCAGGGCTGGGGAAGGCGCGGCAGCAGTATGACGGCTGGAGTGGCAGTGAGGAGGCAGGCAGAGGTGCTCGGAGAGCAGGGAGGAAGGGAGAGGCAGAGACCGCGAGATGGAGAAGGGGCGCACCTTTCCTGCCTTTATTTTCTGTCCCTGTCCCAGAGCTACAAGGCACAGTCCCCAGGACTTTCCCTCCCAGCTCCTCCCTCAACGGGGCTGAGTCCTCCCGGTCCCAGCGGGGCTGCTGAGGGGTCATGGCCGGAGGAGGGGCGATGCCATGGCTGGAGGGGAGGCCTAAGGCGGGGGTGCCAAGCTCAGCCCGCCGGCCGCACTGGGGGCCTGTGCCCGCAGTGACCCTCGGTGCTCTGGACGCCACGGTCAGCCCTCCTCAAACATTCATCGGGCGCTGGAGGGCCCCGTGTGTGCCGGGCCGAAGAGGAAGGTCAGGGCATGGTTCCGAGTGCAGGGCCAAGTGGCCAGAAGAACGCGTTTCCTTCCCCAAACCGGCGGGAACCACAGGCCAACTTCCTGAGACAGAACTTGTTTTCTCTGCTTTGGGCTTTGACTCTGAAAATGTTTGGTTTTCATTTGAGGGCGTTGGTTTTCCTCTGTGGGCACCGAACGCCTCTTTGTAAGGCATTGTTTGGAGGGAGGCACGGTGAGCCTTGCGAAAGGCTCCTTCCCCCAGCCGCGTTTTCTTGAATAATGAACTCTATCTACTCTGTTTGGAATATCTGTATACGAATTTCCCTCTGAATTCAAAAGTGATTTTTAAAATGTGTTTGGCAGAGGGGGCTGAGGGATGTGTTCAAGTTACAGCCTCATTTATTCCTAATGAAGCGGAACGGAAGTGGAACCAGAGGAGAAATAGAATAAAGAAAGAAAGAGAACCAAAGGACAAACGGAATAATATAATGAACTGCGTGGGCTTTGAATAGGCCCCTTGTGCTGCGCACAGCAGCTGAGGGCTGTGCATGTGTGAAGTGGGGAGGGAGAGAGGAATGAGCTCCTCATGCTAAGGATCCGGAATTTGAGAAAAAAAATAACTGACATACCTACTCACAGGAATACATGTTCACAGATGCAGACATCGACGCACATACACATGTTCACACTCGCACAGACACACATGCCCCTCATACAATCCTTCACACTGAGCTCGTTCTCACAATGCTCACATATAGATACCACACGAGTGCAAGCTCATTCGTACACACCCTTTCACACCCATGCATACACCATTCAGTACACGCATTCTCACACATATACTCCCCCACAACTCCATGTACACACACCGCTCACAGAGGCTGCTTCACACACCTACATGCTTACATACACTCAACACTCTCACACACATGCTCTCAAATACATCCCTGCACGCATGCAAACCATCATACCTCCCCTCACACACGCTGTGGCCTTCCAATTAGCGTCCCTGCCGGGGGCCCCCACCCTCAGCGGAGCTCTGTCCACCCTGTGCAGCTCACGCCCGCAAGCCCGCCTCCAGGCCTCCGTCCGCACGCCCAGAAACTGCTCCCAGCTCCCGTCTTCCTGGCCCCTTGGCGACGTCCCTCTTTTTGTCCCTGTCCTTGGTGTCTGATGGCCACAGCACGAACTTGGAGCGCCATGAGTAGAGGGGTCCTTTCTGCCTCCTTCACACATGCATCCTCTGAGCCGGCGCGCAGTTGGTGTTCCAGAAACGTTTGTTGAATGAGTGAGTGAGTGAGTGAGTGAGTGAATGAGGGTGTGAAACGTGGAGGAGGAGAGGGTCTGCTCAGACAGGGCTCTGGGCTTTGAGACTGAGGTGTGGGAGACGATGGGGGCTGGCCCCACTCCAGCTCTCAGCCCTTCCTGAGCCAACTCGGCCAGCGCCACCCCCGCACCATCGCCCCCTCCTGCAGCGCCCGCAGGACTGCTCCCCTGGGGACCTGCCACGGCAGCCGCCCGCTCACCCCTGGAGCCTCTGGAGTTCGCGGGAAAGGGCGGCTTGCCGCAGGGATGCGGGCTGCAGTCTGACCAGCCTCCACACCAACACTGCCGTCGGCCCCGCCACAGTAGCAACCGCGTGCCAGGCACGAGGCTGTGCGTTTCCCACCCAAATCCTACCGACGGTTCTAGAAGGCAGACCCAAGTAGCATCTCCGTCCTAGAACCGAGCAGAGGCCCTGGGAGAGAAGTGATTGGCAGGGGGGAGCGGGGAGGGGGAGCAATATCGGCAATTGGCAATTGGCGGAGCTGGGAATTGAACCCAGGACCCGACCTCTCACTCCCTCGTTTCCCCGACTCCCCACATTCGGTGTGGCACCCTCAGCCCTGTGCTGCTCCGCGGGGCCACTCGCCCTCTCTGTTGTCCTCACCTGCCCACCCTCCCTTTCCCGGCTGGACCAGCAGCTACGCAGCGCAGCGGCAGCGTGGGAGACGGCTCTGGTCCCTCGCCCAGCGGCGTGCCCGGCCACACACCGTTCACCAGCTGCTGACCTACTTTCCGGAGAATTGCCTTCCGCGCACACTGGCTCTGGGAAAACCGACACGCCCTCAGCCCAGTGAGGAGCGCCCCACAGAGCGCCAAGCCCGCCTGCCGCGCAGGTGGGATCCACCTGCAACGTGGCTCCTGCTCCCCGGGACCTACGCCTCCGGCCGCAGCACCTCCAGCGAGGCCCAGCCTCGCTCAGCCCTCGGCTGCCCTGTTCTAGAAAGTGCCGCGTCCGGACAACACGCACAGAACGTCACGTCGCAGGCTCCGCGTCCAGGGAACCCGACCTGACCTGTCTGCTGTGTGACCCAGGCCAGCGGCCAGTGGGAGCTTCACGTGCGTTTACTGGATGACAAGCCCTTTCTCCGCCCCATCGAAGCCTCTGGCTCCCCGGTCAGGCCGTGCAGGGAACCACGTCCCGGTCAGGGGAGGAGTGTGGTTTTCCAAGTCACCACAGCAGCCCTAGTGCCTGGACCGTGCCTGACAGGAGGCAGAGTGAACATTTGTCAAATGCACGAATGAGTGACTGGCTGGCTGGCTGACTGACTGCTTCATCCTCTCCCTACCAGGTGTCTGCCTTTCTCAGTTCCTATCCAGCTCCCTCTGAACCTCCAAGGCCACCCCACCATTACTGCTGGGACCCTCCCTGCCCCGTTCACCCTGGCTGGCTTTGACCCCATACCAAAGTGCTTTGCCAGCTGCCCGCACAACTCAGGGGTTCACCGAGGGACCTCAGAGGCCCTCAAGGCTAGGGGGTCAGAGGGGGGCTGGGCTGTTCAAGACCCCTCCCTAGGGTCACCCAGAACCTCTGATCTATTTCCAGGGGGTTTGTTTAAACAAAAGTCTCCGTGGCCACTCAGACTAAACAGCTCTCTTGCAATTTTTAACCCCTCCCCACCACCCCCAGGACGCTGCTCCATTCAAATTTTGTGTGTAGATGTCCTGCTTAGGTTTCCATCTAACTGGCCACTCCTTGAAGGTTCTAGCCTCGAGGTTAAAAGCACAAGCTTGGGCATCGGAAAGGTCTTGGCAACATGATTCGCCCCTCTTAGCCTCAGTTTCCGCAGCTGTAAAATGGGAAAGTAACAGAGGTTCCATCTGAGAGTTCAGTACGGCGCAGCATATAAAGTGCTAAGCACAATGCCTGGCTCCTAGCACATAAGAAACAGTACTTTCTAGTATTTATTGATTACCCAGCCAGTGCTTTGGACATAATTGATAATTAATCACCACAGTTATCACACTGTCCTTTGCAAAGGGAAAGGAAACATGAGTTTGGTGCAGCTCATCTTGTTCTGCTGTGGGTGTGTCCCAGGGAGCTCAGGTCATGACCCCTGGCTCTAGTGGGAGCCACGAATTTCAGGTGGACAGGCAGCTGCGCGGCCAAAGAGGGCCCTGCCCCTTGCTGCGAAGGGACCAGGGGAGGGACCCTGTGTCCCTCTGCTTCTGCAAGCACCTGGCTTTCTCCCAAGACCAGGCTGGCGGTGCACAGAGAGCAGGGGAAGTCGGAAGAGAGAGTGGGCTCTCATTTCTCAGATTCCTAAGCGTATCTGTAGCCTCCACAGAGCTGGGTGCATAGTGAGTATCTGACAAATATTGTGGAGTGGATGCAGGAATGAAGGACTGAATGGATTTGAGGTCCACCGTGGAATTGTTGCCCTGGGTAAGGCATCCCCCGACCAGTGTTTTGGACTGACGGAAGGAATTCGGGGTGTACTATCATAGTCCCAGTTCTGAGCCCCAGTCCTAGCCCACAGGAGACCTGGGATGAATATTTATGGCGAAAATGAGCTAGACACACCATTACCCAGAAAGTAGCTGGGCCTCAGCTGAGCAAGTGCTTGCCCGCCGCCTTGCACTTGCCCCGAGTCCAGGCACCAAGCCCTTGAGGGCAGCCACCAGCCTGGCTTGGCCGTGGGTGGGGGAGGAAGGGAAGGGGTCGGGGAAACAGAGCCAGGGCCCCGAGGGGCAGCACTGGAGACCCTTGGCTGGCCTGCTGGGCAGCTCCTGGGTGCTACCCTGGGTCAACACTCACCCAGACGGGTTGTGCTCAAAGGAGTAGACCAGGGTGACCAGGGACTGTCAGGGAGCCCTGGTCCGCACGGCCCTGGCAGCAGTACAGCCTCTCACACAGACGGGCACATGGCTCTCTGCCGGGACCCAGCCTCCGCCCCAGTGGGCACCTGGAGCCGGCTCCACAGGGGCTCTGGAGGTCCTCCTCATCTCACCAATGCGCCCCACGCGCCCAGCATCGCTCCACATCCCCGGGCCTGCCATCCCTCCCAAGCACACCGTGCCCCTGTGCCAAGCAGATGGTGGCCACAGGTCAGTTGGTGTGCCCCCAAGAGATGAGACACAGGAGGCAGGGGACCTCTTTCCTGGAGAGTGGAACCTCTATTAGCCCGGAGCTGAGGCTGAGTCCCCAATCATGTCCAGACACAAGCCATGTCGCCTCCCTGCTTAGAGGTGCCCGAGCTGTCCCTCCCTCCCTAACCACCACACCCCCTCGTCCTTGCCGTGAGCAAGCAGGGCCCCCTCCTTTGCCACTGGGGAACCAGGAGGGGCTCAGGCCTGCAGGCTGGACCGGGGTCCGCAGAGGCATCCGTGGCCCTACGTGGCCGGGCCATGCTCCAGGACGTGGCCTCCTCCGGAGCTCCCAGCGCAGGCAGCAGCCTCCCAGGCCGCGTCCAGCCCAGCTTTCACGCTGGCCCCCTACATGCCGCCCCTCAGCACGAGGGGAGGTCGGAGCAGTGGGGCCTGGGAGGGTCAGACAGGCGGTTTGAGAGCCAGCTCCACTGGGGCGACGAGGAGAGTCGGGACCCTGAAGCCTTCCTTCACCCATCAGCCCCCTTCAGCCCGGTCTGGGGGTGGCCCTGCCACCGTTGACCCTGGGCGAAGGACACTGCCTGGCATTCGGTCCCCGTGGGCCGAGACGAAGAGGGTCAGAGATGCTGGGAGGCCCCATCATGCCCCGGGAGAGCAAACTGCACACACGAGACGCCCCCTCCCCGGGATGCCCAGGCTGGGCTCCCAGGCCCCGCATTGGGGAGCAGAGCCCCCGCCCGGGTACTCACTGGCTGCTAGGCCGGCGAGGCGGTGTGGCAGCTGCCCCTCAGGCAGCGCTCCCATCCGGAGAGGCCAGCGGCACTAACCAGCCGCCTGGTGCCGTGCGGCCTGGTGGCTGGGCTTTAATTGACACCAGGTGGCCCCTCCCCAGGGGCAGGCTGGGAGGCGGCTCTGCGGGCTGCGAGGCCAAGCCCCGGGCGCACCCGCACCCCAGCCGGGCGGTGCGGCTCCTGGGGAGGAATGAGGCTGTCAGGTAGCGCGGCCGCCCCCGTTGCCCTCCGGCCACCTCCTCCATTGCACACCCAGCCCTGCTCCGGCTCTGACCTTTCTTTCATTTCAGAGGCAGCGGGAGTGAGAGCTCCACCGGAGGGTGGCTCAGGTTTCCCGCCGGCTGGCGGGGCACAGCCTGGAGGCCTGGAGTGTGCGCTGGGGCTGCAGTGGCCCCGCTGAGCTCGCTGGGTCCGGAGGAGCACTCTCCTCTGTGGCCAGAAAGGACCCCCAGGCCGTCTTTTAATGAAAACCTTCTAAAACCAAGGCCCTGCAATGTGCCCACGCCATCCCCCATTAAACTTTCGTGCCCAGAGAGGTGGGTGGTTTTTAACCCCATTTTGCAGATGAAGAAACGCAGGCTCAGAGAAGTTAAGCTTCTTCCCTAGGGTCACACAGCAGGAGGGATGCCATGTCTGGGATCTTAGCTGCCACCTGTACAGGTCATGGTTTTTCAGCTAAGAAATCGAGGCTGAGAGAGAAAAAGCCATTCACTCACAAGGCCACACAGTGAAGTGAGGAGTTTGGATTTACCACCAGCTGTATTGGGCCTGGCTGCCAGGAAGAACAAAGTCCACTCCTGACCCCTCACCTCTCTCCTGGCCCTGCTTCTATTCAGGCCCCAAGTGAATCACAGCTGGGGTTTAGGGGGAAAAGCATGGGATGTGGAGTCAGAAGACCTCAGCCGAATTTGCTGTGTGACCTTAAGCCAGTTACTCTACCTCTCTGGGCTTCACTGCAGTGAACACCAAATGGGATGCCACGTTGAAAGGTGTATGACTGGGATTGGGGAGTGCCAGCGTGGTCCTTCTTCGGTCCCAGTAGCCCTCCTGAGGGGCCCCACCCCCGCCTTCTCCTCTCTCTGCCAGAGAGAGCGGGACCCAGACTCTGAATAACAGACCTGAGTCTGAGCCCTGCCTCGGCGCCTCACCAGCTCCCTGTCAGAGGTCATGTCACTTCCCAGGTCTCCATTTCTCATCTCCCAAACCAGCTAGTAAAGAGCACTGCCTCCTGCCTGGGCCACGAGGACAAATGAGAAATGGCCCAGCGACGTCCTTTTTACTCAGCAACTCCGACTGAGCACTGCTCTGCGTGGGTCACTGCGCTGGGGTTTATGGTGGACAACTCAGCAGTCAGCGAACGGACAGACAGTGAGTGAAAAAACACAGGAATAAAAACGTCCTTCCACAGATTAACTCCTCGACTCACTGAAGCAACCATTGCTGTTTCTATAGTCAACAAAAGAACTCGAGCACCTACTATGTGCCTGGGACTGTTCTAGGCACTGGGCATACAGCAGTGAGCGGTGTGGACAGATGGGTCCCTGTGCACAGGTGATGAGCATCTTCTAATTACTGACCATGATCATATGTAGATAATGGCTCAATGGCTGTTCTCAGGCGGGACAGGCCCCACTCGTGTGGATGCTTCGGTGTCCTCACTGGTAGAATTAACATGCCTGCCTGCTAAGTCTGCTCCTCGGAAAGCTCCGAGGTCGAACGTGGGATTCCAGAATGTTCTTAGGTCTAATCCTCAGTGAGGCTCATAGTCTCCTTTTGGCCTGATGGACGGGCAGCCTGGCAGGCATCTCACCCCCTGGCGCAGACCCAGACCCCACGTGGGCTGGGAGAGCCGAGCCCGTGACTCAGCCAGCCTGGCTTGTCAAGCCGAGAAGGGAGCGGGCAGCTGGCTGGGCTGTCAGCCACGGGGCCTCCTCGGCCAGACGTGGGGCAGGTGACGTGGGCATAGACTGGGGCTTCAGGCTGCCCAGGGAAGGGCCCTGCGGTCAGGTGATTGCACCCTGGCTCCTCCTGGGGAGTAAATGTCATGAGGAAAGAAGATAGTCTTGTGAGAAGTAGGGAGAAAGCACAGTGGACTGCCTTGTGAGGCAATGAGCTCCCCGTCAGTCAAAGGATCCCTTCAGGATGCTGGAGAGGGGTCTCCAGAAATTGGGAGAGAGTTCTAGAAAAGCATGTTGATTTCTACTCCTCCTCCTGGTGTACATATAGACATCACCTTCTCCTGCAAGCTTTTTCTGAGTCCATCTCCCACCCCAGGCAGGTGACTCCCCTCAGCCCCCAGGGCCCCAGGCTGGCCCTGGCTCAGCACTGACCTCATGGCACCAAGATTTGCCTGCTTGTCCCATGTGCCCCCCAAGACTGAGCTCCCCCTTCTCTGTGTCATTCTCACCATTTTTCCCATCCTAGTGCCTAAGCACAGAAAGGGTCATATGGTAGGTGCTCAGCAGATATTTCTTGTGTTAATTAATGTGTAGGTCAGGAGATGATCTTTGACCATTTAAGACTTCAACAGCAGGGAGCCCTGCCATTTTACTCACTCAGCCTATCTAATAAAGAGGGAATATGCAAATTGACCATCACACCATCACAAAGATGGCAACACCCACAGCAGAGGCAGGGTTTCCGTAGCACAAGATGGCTGTACCCATAGTGGAGGCCAAGTCCCCATAATCAGCAGGGACCTGAGGCTGTGTGGTGCTGGGCTGGGGACCTCAGGCTGCACCCCCACCTAGCAGAGCTTGATGGGGACCTCAGGTTGTGCCTCTTGCCTGGCAGGGCTTGACAGGGAACCTCAGGCTGTGCTCCCCACCCTGGTGCCAGGAAACTTGAGGCTGTGCCCCCTCCTGATGCCAGGCTGGGGTGCTGAGGCTGTGCCCCCCACCTGGCGGGGCTTGATGGGGTATCTCAAGGCATGCCCCCCATCCTGTAGGGCTTGACGGGGGACCTGAGACTATCCCTTGACCTGGCAGGACTTGACAAGGGTGGGGCTGGCTGGGTCTGGATCTCGCCCAATGGGGTTGAGGCTGGCTGGATTTGGGTCTCGTGAGAGAGATTCTGAGGCACCACAGGTGGGTGGGACTTGATTCTGGGGCCTGAGGTGGGCCCCAGACTCTGACAGGAGGAAGGTTTTCATATACATTTTACTAATTTCCTTTCATCTCTGACACTTATATTATAGAGAAAGGGCAAATAGCAATATTAGATTATTTTCTCTAATCCCCTTTTAATGTGCATGAATTTCGTGCACTGGGCCACTAGTTTTAAATATAAGAACCATTCTCCTGTGTGCGGAACAAAACTAAGCACCAGTCTGGGGGCCTGGGGCTGCAGTGTACGTAACGGAGCGACCACAGACTGGGCGCAGGGAATGGTGTGGTCAAGCCTCCTCCTCCCAGCCCAGTGTCCAGGGGACATTGCTCAACTGCATTTCATGCCGGCCTCCTGGGCAAGTTCTTCCTGAATTTCCAGCTGTTGTTCTTTAAGTGGGTCTGATCCTCCCTCCATCATTTATTTATTTATTTATTTATTTATTTATTTATTTATTTTTTAAATAAAATCTCATTGGTATTGGAAAATACCACACAGGGAAAGAATCAGGATGGTGTTAGAACATAGCAGAAATGCTGTCTGCCAGCATGCTCCCAAACCTAAACCCAAGGCAGGCTGCGGGTATGGAACCAGATGTCAACGGGAAAAGAAAACCAGAGAATAAGTGGAAAGAAGGAGTCCACAGCTAGATGGGACCCAGTGCCAGGCAGGGAGTGGGGGCAGGGAGAGGCTGGGTCCACTGGTGCCCGTGACTCCATAGGCAGTTTCTGTAGAAAACTCAGCTCTCCGAACCCCAAAGACATGTCGGTTCCAATCACATCCTAGTAAAGATGGCAAACGTCAGCCTTCCCTGACTTACGAGCCAGCGAACGAGGCTTCACACTTAATGGCTCCATCCATCATCTCCTGGAGACTTCTCCTCCAGCTAAGAAGGTGGATGTGAGTCTTAGCCCTACTGAGGCCCGGGGACGCTGAGGCTCACAGATTTGCACAGATTTGCCACAGGCAAGCCCTTTATTAAGGAAGCGACCCCAGGAGAGATGGGTAAGTGGGTGGGGGAGGAGGCAGGCCAGGAGCAGTTTCAGGCAAGGCCCTAGCCTCAGCCTGACCCTGCGGAGGGCTCTGGAGTGTGAGGTCCACCTTGGAGGTCACAGCAGACAGTCGCTGCTAAGGGCTGTCCTGGGGATTTGCAAACTCAGCCCGGCTTCCGGAGGATAGTCACTGTTTCTGAGAGATCCCGGGAGCAGCTGTTAGAAGCCAAAGCACCCAGGGAAGGGGAGGGGAGGAGCACTCAGAACGGCAGCTACGGGGGCTCCAGGTCATTGAGTGAAAGAGCTGGGGCTCAAAGCCCTGGCATCAAACTCCAGAGCAGGGACTTCAGCACTAAGTGGATGGCGCCCGGACACTTGTCTAGGATTGTGCTGGGCCATGCCCAAGTGTTCTCTGGACTTTCAAAAATGGGAAGAGTATATCATTTTTATTTTTATTTTTATTCCTCAAATGATGGCTGCCCTCATTTTTTGCTAACTAATATTTCTTTTTCTTTTCTTTCCTTTTAAAGATTTTTAAAATTGATTTTAGAGAGAGAGGAAAGGACAGGGAGAGAGAAACATCAATGGGAGATGTTTCCTGCATGTCCCTCACCGGGGATCGAGCCACAACCCTGGCGTGTGCCTTGACCAGGAATTAACCCGGCGACCTTTCATGGGACGATGCCCAAGCACCTGAGCCACACTGGCCAGGGCTAGTGAGCCTTTCTTTATACAATAATGGTGACAGAGAGTTGCAGAAATCTTGTCTGAGTTTTGCTTTGCTTTTTGATGTCTTTACTTGGCAAAACAGAAAGCTGAGACTGTATATGTTTCCCCTAAGGTTCCCCCATCCTTTTATTTAATGTTTCAGAAAACATGGGTTATCAGGCTACATGGTCTGTAAAGGGTCCAAGGATGTATTCTGAGCTTTTCCCATGGCTGATAGCAGCGTTTCTCAAAGAACCACATGGAACACAAATCCTCCAAGCTAGTGGGCGAAGGGCTAGAGAGTTGGGAGGACTGCCTGCTCTAGCCCTCTCTGGGAGAGCTTACAGGGACACTAAGCAGTGGTTCTCAACCTGTGGGTCGCGACCCCTTTGGGGGTCGAACAACACTTTCATAGGGGTCGCCTAAGACCATCGGAAAACAGATACTTACATTATGATTCATAATAGTAGCAAAATTACAGCTATGAAATAGCAATAATTTTATGGTTGGCGGTCACCACAACATGAGGAACTGTATTAAAGGGTCGCGGCATTAGGAAGGTTGAGAACCACTGCACTAAAGGCTCTGACAAGTCCCGTAGCAGAGACACACTTAGCGTCACCCAGGCCCTTTGGGCCACACTGACTCATTTGCCGTGAGCATATTTCAGGGAAACTGGGCACTGGCTGAAGCCACGGAACTCAGCGCCTAAGAGTGTGCGTTCCCTCATTTGGCGTGTCAGTGGCGAGATGTGGCTTCCCATCGGGTAACGCCGGAGAGCTTCCTGAGTTACAAATGGTGCAGGGAACAAAGGCCCAACTGCCAAATGCGGTGGCAACTGGGAGCGCCTGGAAGGGCAGGGCCTGGGCTGTCTGTGCCTCGGTGGAGCGGGAGTCCCCACTTATCCACTGGGGGTCTTGAAACGATGACCACCCCCGGGAGGCCTCAGGAAGGGGTGGGGTGAGTGAGTGTGGGGATCAGGGTGTGCGGGGCGGGGGCCAGGGGCGGGGGCCAGGTGCAGAAGCGGTGGGGATTTGAGGATTTTGAAAGTGGGCAGGTGTGGGTGTGTGGGTGGATGTGGCAGGGGGAGCACTTGGAAGTCAGCTCCTGGGAGGTGGGGTGGGGCTGCCTCTGGAACCTGCAGGCCTGAGAGAAGAGGGTCTGAGCCAGGGGTCAGGACGCCCCTTGTCCAGCCCCACTGCTTCCTGGAGCTCAAGCCTCCCTCCCCACCACACTCGCTGCGCTCCAGCGCGGCCCGCCTGGGCCCCCGGGGGCTCTTGGAGGAAGTGGGAGAAACACACCTAAGGGTCTGCCTACTTCCCATCAACTGACGGCTGACCTGGGCTCCCACCGCCTGTCAGGCCGAGCCCCCGGCATTCGAGGCTCTCCACGAACATCCCCGTTCCAGTCCCAACCCTGTTCCCGGGGTGCCCCAATCTGCACCACGGCGGGCTCACTCTGTGCTGACCACTGAGCAGGTTACGCCATGTCGCTGAGTATCCATCACACACGAAAGAGGGACCATTACGACTGATTCAGGTGAACAGACGAAGGCTCGGAGACACAGAGGACTTACCCAAGTCGCAGAGCCGTCCAGTGGTTTGCAGCCAAGACCCAGCCCGGCTCCGGGGTCACCTGCCTGCGCACACACAGATGCTCTCCGCTCAGGCAGACTGCTGCGGGGGGGGGGGGGGGGGGGGGGGCGGGGAGCGGCTGGAATGGGGGAGAGGGGCAGATCCCTGAAGCTAGTGTTGAGTTTGTTCTCAAAGTGCGGCCCACCCAGGCACAAGGTCAGCGGCGCCCTTTCTAGCTACAACTCGGAGCGTGGGTCACCTCAGTGAGCTTCTGTGGCTACCACACGGGGAGGGCCATCCCCACCGCCCGGGGCTGTGCTGTAAGCCAGGGGATGAGTACAAGGGCACCTGTTTGATGCAGGAGGGTGGCATCACTGGCGCCCTGTCAGTCCCCTACGGGTTTAGCATTTCTTGAGTTGGAGTCTGTCCCTTTGAAACGCACATGGTTTCTCACTGCATTCACACAATGAAGGTGGATGAATCGCTTTCTTCTTCTGGGAGAGCTTTTCTCATCGCTCCCCCTGCAAACCTGCCGGCACGGCCCGCCCTGCCCTGGACTTGGCTGCTTTACCACAGGGGCTCTTAACCCGGCGCTGCTCACCCTGGGCTGGACAATCTGTGTGTGTGTGGGGGGGGGGGGGGGGGGGGGGGGTCTGTCTTGTGCGTTGTGGGGCAGCATCGTGCCTGGTTGAGAACCGTCGATGCATTGCGATCTCTTGAATTCATTGCCATCTGTCTTTGGGGGAGGCGCCCAGAACTGCAGTTCAGAGCACGGGCCCCAGAGTCTAATAGTCCGGGTTTGGGTCCTGGCTCCGCACTGGCTCTTACCCTTTCTGAGCTCAGTGGCTCCCTCTGTACAACGGAGTATTTGCGTTCACAGGACTTGAGAGGGATAAATGACAAATGTAATGTGCTCGGCATTGTGCCTGGGCAGAGGCTGCTGGGACACGGGAGGCGAGGGTCTCAGCCTGGGAATGGTGAAGGGGAGCCCCGGGACCAGAAGGGTCTGAGGCCATGTCCCTGCCACCCGCAGCTGGGGGCCCTCATCCAGGCCTTGTTCTGGCTCCCAGGCACTTCCCCTGCAGCCTGTGCACGGAGGTTAATGAGCTGTTCAGTTTCCATGACTTGCAAGACCTCCCTCCCTTTCCCCTCCCTCAGCTCAACACCTTCTGTGCCTGATTGATGGTGGCCCTGGGGCACAGAGAGCCACAAGCCAGAACCGGGTCAACGTATTAGTTCCAGGCCCCGGGGAAGACTGTGCCCCCTTCTCTTCTGCTCGAAATATGAGAGATGAGGACAGAAGGTTCCGGTCTTGTCTCACCCACCTCCCCATAGCCACACTGAGTTAAATGCAGATCTGAGCTTGAAATATCTAACGTTTATTGGTTGTATATGCCGGGAATGGTGTTAAGTTTTTTACCCGCTCCTCATTCTGACCATAGTTCTCTTAAGTGAGAGTAGTTATCATCTCTGTTTTACAGGCAGAGAAACTGAGGCTCAGAAGGGAAGTCCCTGTCCAGCCAGGTCACACCACTGGTCTACGTGGGACAGCCCAGGACTGAACTCAGAGGCTGCAGGAGACTCTGCCTTCTTGGAAACTCAGTTTCTCCATCTGCAAAACGGGGCCACTCACATGAGAGTGTCAGACACCAGCTCTGAGAGATTGAGGGTGAGCTGGAGCCTGGTTCAACTCTCAGTGGAGAAGAAGCATTCTTGAGGGCAGAAACTGGGGGTGAAGTTTGCTCTGTAGACAGTTAGGCTGGCCCTGTACCGCAGCCACCTTGTGATAAATATTGACTCTAGAGCATCTGGCATCTGTAGAGAGCTTTCTGGGGACCAGCACTGCCCCAAGTACTGGTGTTAATTCACGTGAGCCCCACGACACTGGGAGGCAGGTGCCCCAGGTACAATAACCACCCTCTCTCACAGATGAGGAGACACAGGAGCAGCCAGTCACTCTCAGGCCCCGCTATATAATTTCAGGGACAGCAGGACATACCCTCCTCAGAGCTAAGCAGCCCACTGGAGGCCACACAGCTTGCATGTGGTAGAACTCGAGTTTGACTCCGGGTCTGTTGATGGGCTCTGACTCCTGAAACGTGTGCAGGGAAGAACATACAGCAGGAACTCACTAGGCAGAGTCATAGCTGTGTGTGTGCATGTGCATGTACACATACGTGTGTGTATCTATGCATTTACCCCATATTCAGCCCTACAGAGAAACCCATCTGTGGCTAGCCAGGTGGAAGAATACAAGGCCAGGCTATGAGAATATGCATTACTGTTCAGCAAAAACACACTTCCCTCCTCCCATGCTAGGTGGAGTCTCCAGGCTTTCCTCATTGACTGGCTGAGTCATGTGACTTACTTTGGCCACTGAAATGTTAGTGGGTGTGGTTTGAGAAGATGCCCTGAACTTGACCTAAAGTCTAATGAGGAGCCTTAGGTAAGCCCAACCCTACAGACCCAGGAGCATGAGCATAAATGCTAGTTGTGTTAAGATGTGGCTTTGGGGGAGGCTTGTTACACAGCATGATTGTGACAATAGCTGACTGATACACTGGCCAGTGTCACATCTCAACAGACAACAGAATTCAGAGCTGTTTTGGCGGCAGTGCAATGCAATAATTCTCGAATTCTTTATTGGCATAAATGATTCAGACACTGGATTCTCACTAAACATTGCACTAAACACAAGGAACAACAAGCTGGTCGGCACAGAGGCACAATACCTGTCCGACAGCCCACATTAGAAAGACTTTTTTGAGAAGTATAAAAAACTTTATAAATGATTCTGTACAAATATATACTGTGGACCCTCCATCCATCTGGCCTTCCTTTCTTGGATGGCATCTGAATCGATTGTTCTTTCCCAGCTATGAGACGTTGGCAACAAGTGAGACACAGAAACCGAGACAGACACAGAAAGGGGAAAGAAGTGGCCTCAAGAATGCAAACTAACTTCTTACATGAACGCGTTCTGCGACAGTCAGCACATCCATGGAGAAAACAATATGGGCCATTGGTCCATGTCGTTCTGTACAAGAAATAGTCTTTATATATATAATATATATGTATAGTATTTATAGTTATATATACTTTGTGTATAGAAAAGGTAACAGCATAATTTACATACAGAGAAAGCCTTTTTACGACGACAAGTTTTCCTAAGGTCAATAACTTGGAGAGGAATCAACCACTGAACCATGCGGTAAGTGTGCAGTAAGTGTGGAGCCCAGTGCGAAACCAAAGCTCAGGGAGAGAGAAATGAGAGGCGTGGGGGGCACCTGACCACCCACGTTTGAGACATTCTCGGCCCGGCCCGGCCATGGGCAAGGACACTCACCTGTGTGACCAGGTCATCTGGCCCCAGGGAATCCCCTCTGCTCCCTGAGATTGAGCCCGCCCAATGGATGCTGACCTCACCTCACCTGGGAGGTGTCCATGAGACTTAGGCATCCCTCCCCACGTCCACCAGAACACAAGCATCTAAGAAACACATAACACCCACCCGCTCCCAATTCTAGTCTTCCGTTTTTCTCAGGAATGTCCCCTGAGAGGTGAAATTCCTGGGTCATTTCAGTTGAACTATTAGTAAGAGAAACCACATTTACTGAGCACCTACTGTGTGACAGGAATTTGGGGATGCTACTGACATTCCATTATTTCGTTTACTCCACAACCTTGATGGTTAGGGATACACTAAGTGTAGCATGGAGCCAAGAAAATCCAAGGGCGGCCTTGGAGGACCTGCTGGCACTGAGAAATCGAGGGTGAGGTCATTGTCCAGACAGAGCTGCTGAGTGGAACCAGGTAAGCAAGTCCTGCTAATTCATAGCGACCACACACACCAGGAGCAGCCAAAGTCACTCTCAGGCCCTGCTAAATAATTACAGGGACAGCAGCACACACCCTGCCACAAGATGGTTGAGGCATTCTCTCCCACACTGTAGTCTGTATGGCAGACTTGGCCTGTGGTTCACTATGACCCCTAGGTCTTCTTCAGCCACTCGGTAACAAACCAGTATTTTGCCCATCATACCTGTAATACTTAGCTGGAGAACTTTAGCATATGGTTTTCCCATCAATAAGTGTCCATGTTTATGCATATCCTTGACCTTGATGGCCTATGCCAGAGTGACACAGACTGTCAGGAAAGAGGCCTTGGCAAGAGAGCTGAGGGAAGTTTTCTGGTGTGGCAAGGCCTCAAGAGAGATCAGAGACATGGGCCATGGGAGGAGGCAGAGAGAAAATGGAAGCAAAAGCAAAGATAGGGAAGAAGAGCTGATGGCCAGTCCATCAATAGCAGAGATGCCCATGGACTGAAGACCCCAATAGAGGCGGCCTGAGAAACAGAGACCTTGGGACAAGGCAGGCAGGGGCAGAGAGGGAGGCCCACAAGCCAGAGGGAGATCCAGAGAGAACCTGAGGCCTGACCCCAGTAAGCACACCCCCGCCCCCCTCAGGACATCTTCCCAGGAGACCAAGGCCAACAGCAGGGGCCAGGGCGTGGTTAGGGGGAGAAGTCAAGACTTCTCCCATCTCCCATCTCCTCCACTGGACTCGGGTCCTGTTCCCTTTCCCCCCAGAAGTGCAGGAGGCACTTTCTAAATATGCAGGGAGTGTGTGAAACAAGTCTTGGGGAACAAAGGGGTAAGGCTGCTTGATGCTGGGCTCAGCTGAGGGTGTGGCAAGTGTGGTTGGGGACACAAACTTTTAAAACATGAAAACATTTGTAAAGAATTCTTCAGCTGCTTAATTGGAGGCATTTTATATCCATGAGTGGGTCAAAAAGTAGCAGCTCTGGTGGTACTGGGGGATCAGGGCTCCTTGTGAAATGTGGGCACCATAGGGAAGCTCAAGGTGGGGGAGGTGGGCAAAGGCTCCTGATTGCTTAGAATCAGGGTGTGAGAAGCTGGGGCTCCCAGCCTTTCATTCCTGACAGCGGGCTGGGATGTGGGGGTGGGGTGGGGGAGGAATAACAATCCACAGCATTCCCCGGGGGAAGAAGGGGCCGGTTCCTGATGGTGCTCAGGCCTGGCCACAGGCCACTCATACTTCCCTAATGCTCAGCCCTGCCAGGCACTGCCCAGCTGGCTGTCCGCGGTGGACAGGGGGCTGCACAGCGCCCCCAGGAGGCGGGCTGGGAGGGCAGTGGGCCCTGGGTGCAAAGTCCCTCAGGTAGCCTGTGTCTACACTGTAGCTACAGAGCAGTTACTTGAACTTACAGTTCATATGTACCCATTTAAAAAATACTGTTATTACTTTGTTGTTACTCTAATATTATTACAGCACAGATAGAAAGATAAGCAGAGGAAGATGGCTACACTCGTGGAGGACCAATGCATTGCATTAATTGTCCAGGACGCGCTTAAAGCTGCCACTGCCCCAATCCGGACACGGGGTCGGGGGGGAGGTCAACCCACCAGAGCATCCTTCTTAGAAGGTGCGTGGCTGAGTGTCCCCACTTCCCAAAACAACCTCCCCAGCCCCAGTCCTTTGCAGTGCCTGACTGCCAACCGTTCCCCAGTCCTGGGACTACGGGAACCTGGGATCGGAATCCCTGTCCATCTCCATCCCCAAACCAGCCGTCTGGGAGGGCGGAACTGCCTGCCACCTCTTGTCCATACTGTCCACTTTACGGCTTCATCTCCACCAGAGAGTGATCACTCTCTTCGCCAGAATCAACTAGGGCCTGGAGGGGGACCCTCCTTTCCCGGAAGCAGAGGGGATGCCCTGAATAGCCCCCAAGGGCAGCACTGGGTTGCCTGAGGCCAGTCTTAAGATTTCAGTACAGCCGGGGTTTTGTTTCCCAGAAGGACTGGGGACAATGGAGTGGGTAACTGTAGAGGGAACAGGGGGAAATACGCAGGAAGAGCCTGGCCTGGGAGTCGAGGTTTCAGAACTGTCCTGTCCGTGTGGATAATGAAGGCCCCGTCCAGTCTCCTCACCAGGCGGCCTTCCAGCCAGGAAGATGCTAAGTGTCGCTTTCACACCCATCTGCATGCCCAGCTACCCTGTGCTTTCCTGGTTCCCTCCGTCCGCTTCCCTTTTCCTCCGAGGAGAGGCTGCAGTGCCAGGAGGCTCGGTGTAGATCCCAGTGATGTGGCCGCAAGACCGCGTCCTCAAGACCTCAGGCCTCGCTCCTCCCAGTGGAAAGCAGACGGGACACTTGTCCTTAACCCTCCCAGGGCTTCCCACTGCGAAACCTTGCCTCAGAAGGAAAACCTTCAAGACCCTCAAAGCTGGACGCCCCTCACCTCCACCCCAGGCCCCAGCCCAGCTCATCCACTGTCCCCTGCTCACCCGCCCTGCACTGTCCCCAGCACTGTCTGTCCTCATGCTGCTTCCTCTGCCTAGAATGGTGTTCTCAACTGGGGGCGCTCCGTCCACGTCAGGTCATGGTACCCCCACTGGTTTTCCTTCCACAGGCCGCCATGGGTTATAACTTACACATTGTTGTTGGATCACTTCCTGTCTATCTCCCCCACGGGTTCTAAGCTGCAGTTTCATTCATCCCTGAGGCCGGGGTCTCAGATAGAGTAGACGCTCAATCAATAACCAGTTGTTGACTACATGCCGAGGAAGACATAAGCCCAGATTGTAAACGGACCTGGACATGGGCATCGCTGTGAGGACACGAGACCCCTCCCCCTGGCAGCCCTCACTCACCGACGGGAAGGCTTCTCTGCCTAGCGTCTGCCTGTTTCCTCCTGCCGGCCCAGCACCAGTCTTTCCAAAATTCTCACTCTAGCGCTGGAGGTCAGGGTATTTTTAAACTAAAAGAACTAGGCAAGCTGGCATTTTTTTTAAGTGGTGGAAAAGAAAAATTAAGATTTGTTTTTAATCATTAGACTTTCAAATCTAAGAAGGCATGATGCAAATAGCACGTTGGCATAAACAATTGCTGCCCGCTCAATGGGAGGGAGGGAGCCATTCTTCTGAGCTAATTTAGGCTACATACATGGCAGCTATTTTTCATCCCTACCATTGTGTAACTTGTGTAACTTTCTCCTCAGCTCACGGGCCAGGGCGAGATGTTATCTGGCAGGAGATGGGGGTGGTGAAGAATAAGAGGAAGAAGGAAATGAAGAGGCAGGGGAGCCACCAAGCTACTTATGAGAGATGATTCTAGGGCTGGTGGTCCACTGGGACCCCAGGGACTTTCATCTGGGTGAAAGTAGAGTTTGAGCCTTCAGTGCTAGGAAAAGACCAAAAAGCAACGGGAGTCCGGTTCTTTTTCCTCCCCCGTCCTGTACATGCAATGTTCCCCAAGCTCACAGATGTCTACATGGACTACAGAAACTGTGACAAACACCTCAAGTGAAGAATGGCTTTCCTACCCCCGCCCACCGCCACACGCACACACAGACCATCTTCCCTTAAGTCCTGGGCTGCAGCCCCGCTGTCCCACTAGTGACTGAGGGAGCACTCAGGCCGGAGGGAGCTGTTCCCTGGAAGAGAAACGATTTCTCTCCAAGCAGCAGCCTACCACAGGCTCATGGGGAGGGAGGGTATTAAGGACAAAGTCTTCCTTTCTGCATTTCCCAAGTTCCCTATTGAAAAAGAGCTTCGGCAGGGCCCCCAGAGACTCTTGACCAGCTACAGCCAAGACTTCAAATGACTGGATTTCTGGAAGTTTCCAAGACCTTAGTTGTAACCCCACCTCTGCCTCTAAGCAGGGACTTAATATGGGAGGGGTTGCCTTCCCGCTCTGGGGCCAGATTCCTTCTTCTGAGGAAGGAGGGGAGGCACGAGATAAGCGATGGTCACTCGTTTGCCCTGAGGCTGCATCAGGGTCTGCAGGAGGGCATGCTGGGATTGATGTCTGCCAAGAGCACAGGAGGGAGTAGTGGTGGAGAAATGTCATATATTTACCTCCTTAGATTGGAGCATCCCTCTAGATGTAGATAATTCTAGATCCTCATTCCAATAATTTGGCTGACACACATTTAGGTAAACACCGCAGGGAGGGACCCCTCTTGACATCCTCTACTATTTCCACACTGGTCTCCAAGCCGTGGTTCGGTGGGAAAGCCACCCACTACAAATTGGGCCCCTTCACTGGGAGACACGGTCAGCCAGAATCTCTTTTGTGGCATCCTTGTGCAGGGAACCATTGTTCACAGGCGTGACACTGGGGTCTAATGGCATGGGGCCTGCGTAGGGAAAGGGCCCATCTATCTTTCCCAGCGCCCAGCACACAACCTATAAATGCTGGCCCAGTCCTTTGGTCTTTGCTCTCAGAGTGCCATGCAAGATACCAGGTCGGACTCACAGGGGTCGATCTTATTGGAGATTTGAGAAACCAGGTTGGGAAAGCCTGGTCAAAACAGCCTGCTATTGGCCTTTTAGAGATTTAACCACACAAGACTATCTTAAAAGCTCCAGTAAGTCTTGCAATCAAGAAATGAATGTAACCTTGTTTTGCCTAAGCATTTCCAGTGCATATTTGTCCCAGAACCTTCCAATAATGCAAGATGCTCTAGCCTGCTGTGGGATTAAAGGTCTAGGAACGCTTGGTACACCGGGTCTAACCGCAATCATGCATGCTTCAGCAGAGCTCATTTCCTCCAGCTCCCAGCTCAATGGAGACAGTGGCCACTCAACCTTGCGGAGGTGACTCCTTCACATTCTTGGGGTGAAGGAAAGGGGCTGTGTGAGCCGAGTGAGCAGGAAGGAAGGGCCCTTTCCCAGCCCCTGGAGGAGGAGCACTCACTGGTGAGCCTCTTGGGACAGAGGACCAGCTAGATGTCCAGTGAGAGGGGGCGAGGCGGCCGCTGAAGCAGGTGCTGGAGGAACCCAGATGCAGTTCTGCCAACCTACACTCACATTGCTAGAAACCCAGTGGCCGCTGGCAGCCCGTCAGTCTGGGCATGTAAGTAGGACCTTCCCCACAAACCCCCGCAAGGTTAACCACCCTCCCCGCACTTCCTTCAGTGATTTCTTGTCTCCCCTCTCCCGGTCCTGAGCAACATCAGATGCTGGGGCTATACCATCCTGCCGGGCTGCCGGACATGAGCCACTCAAAATGGTAGTGGGCTCCTGGGATGGATGAGTCCAAGGACTCACATTTATACTGGTTCTCCCACTTAATAGGCTGGTTTGCATATACTGCCCATACTTTCCTGGCCTATGAAATGGGGTTAACGGTACCTTGTCAGGATTGAGGTGACCGGGCACATAGTAAGTGCTCAGTGAACAGTGGCTGCTAGAGAAGGATCATTACTCTGCCTCCTAGGGCCCAGATGCCTGGGGCCACCTGACCAATTCACTTAGGATCCACAACACAGGGCCTGGCTATGGGAACCCATTACTGCCCGGCCTGGCCAGTGGAACCCCTCTGGCTGCTGGGAAGGGTGTCTGACCCCTGGGCCACCACCTCACTCTTACTCAGCAACCTTCCCTCTCTGCACCCTGTAAACGTTTACTGAGCATCTACTATGTCCCAGGCACTGTGCTCAACGCGAACACCTGATCAGTCAGGGGACTGAAGCTCTCCCACCAATTCCCTGTCCCAGCTGGTTAGAGAATGGGCATGAATTGTAAGGGTGTTGAGACAGGAGTTGGGCATGTGGATTAAGAATCAGGAGCAAGGCCCACTGTGGGTGGTCTGTCGTGGGTGAGTCAGGAAGAACAAGAATCTTCAAGACACTGGGTCCCAGTGTTTCGGGGCCCAGACTGATTCTCATTCAACCTCCCCTTACAGGTGTGTGCAGGGTTGGGGTGAGGTGAGATGAGGCTGGGGGCCAGGGAGAGTGTCCACCTGAGCCTGTGTAGATACTTCCTCACTTTCAGGCAAAACTGAAAAAGGACACAGTGAGCGCACAGCTCCAGGTCCATTCCTTCCCACTGAGCGAGAGCAAGAATGGAAACAGACATGGTGTCACCAACCACATCAGACTGGGTGGAAGCACAGTCATTCGATGGTGTGTGATGGTCCCACTGCAGACAGGCTGCCCACCCTCACCCACGAAGCCCAGGGCTGTTGGTCCCCAGGGATGGAGGTGTCAGCGAGAGGCAGCGTTGAGAAGAGCCAGGGCAACATCCCGACCCTCATGGCTTCTGGGTTCTGTGGACTATTCTCCAAGGGGGTTTGCTGTGAGACCCAGAGGATGCATCAAGGCACAGAGAAACCTCCTGAGAGGGTGTATAGGGTGAATTGTGTCCCCCCCAAAAAAGATGTTGAAGTTCTAATCCCAGGACTGAGAATTCGACCTTATTTGGAAACAGGGTACTGCAGATACAATTAGTTGACATGAAATCAAGCTTAGTAGGGTGGACCCCTGATCCCTTTTGACTGGTGTCTTTAGATGGAGAGAGAGAGAGGGAGAGAGAGAGAATGGATGTATGTGTACGTGGTACCACCCAGCATGAAGCCAACTGTCTGAAACTAAGGAAAAGGGCCTTGGGAGAAACCAACCCTGCCAATACCTTGATCTTGGACTTCCAGACTCCAGAACGGGGAGAAATGAATGTTGGCTGTTGAGGCCATCCCATCTGTGGTAATCCTGAGAGACTAATCCAGCCTTCAGGTCCAGCTCATCCTCCCATCCTCCAATGCCCCAATCCCCTCCTCATCTTGTAGGCCAAGAGGTCTTGGGGTTTGCTCACACTTAAGGACGGGGGCTTTCTACCTCCTGGGACAGCCCCGTGCACCTCAGGGCAAGAGGTAGGAGGTTCTTCTCTTGCTGGAGCATGTTCTCTGTCCCTCTGCCCCACCCCTGGCCCTGTTCCTCCCCTGGTTTCTTCTTCAGTCACACAGATCTCTAGCTCAGAGGTTGGCAAACGTTTTCTGTAAAAAGCAAAGCTGTGAGATTTTCAGGTTCTGAGCCACACTGCCTCTGCCCCTGCAGCATAAGTAAATAAAGGTGTGGTCATGTGCCAATAAAACTGTTTGACATTGACACTGGAATTTCACAGAGCTTTCACGTACTACGGAAACCTCTTCTTTTGGTCCCCTCCACCCCCAACTAGAGGATGTAAAAATAAAAACTATCAGGTGCGCTGGCTGTGGTCCATGGGCCATGATATTTGCCAACCCCAGCTCTAGATTTCTTAAGACAGAAACTGGGCTTGGGCTAAGGGTGTGCCACTCCCTCCACGATCCTTAGATGATGAAGCACAGGAGAGACAAGGTGAGAGCGTAAGGTGTGTGTGGGGGGTTGGGCAGGATGCGTGCATATGGGATGGGAGGGGGGGGAAGAGGCAGAACCAGGTTTCCTGAATACAAGAGTCTAGTCTCCAGAGATCCATTCAGGGCTTCCATCGACAGAGAATCCAAGATACAAATGGAGAGAAAGAGGGGAGCTCCAGAGCAAGACGAGATGATTCCCTTTGACCAGTTAAAGGAAAATCAGGACAACACAGCATTAAGTGGATGATGATTTCCTATCTCCACCTTCTCTCTGGGGATGGTGACATAAGCACGCATCCCTACATAAGGCCAAGAGGTGCTCCCCCTGTGAAGGAGTCCCTGTACTGTGGGTGAAATTCAGTGTGCAAATCCATGACCTTCCGAGAAGACAAGGTCAAGGCTTCCTGGGGAGTCTGAACTCTGTGGACTCGACCACGTGGGAAGCTGGTGTGCATCTGGGTTTGGGAAAGCGAGGCAGACAGAAGCAATGTACTACTGGGTGTTGGGCACCTTCACCCATCTTGATGGGACAAGTACACACACACACACACACACACACACACACACACACACAATCTTTGTTGTGTGGGTTCTATAGCAGGATCACAGGCAATCATGATATAAAAATATAAACACTGCCCCCCCTTTTTTTCCTTGCAAAATGTTAGGCCCTCTTCCCAAAACTTTCCCAGTGAATACAGGTGAGGTCAGCAGGGAAAGCATGGCTGGGTTTTTCCTGGATGGAAGTGTCTGACCCTGGGTCTCTGAACAATTCAGGGAGGTGTAGCCAGAAGGGGGAGGGGCAGGACGCCTGGTGCAGGCTGGCTGCTCCGAGACTGAGAGAGACTGAGACTCGGAAGCTGGGACAAAGGAAGGATGTGGGTGAAGAGGGAAAAGTCAAGAGCAGGGGATGGGCCCCAGGAGACCTGGTTGGCAAAACAGAGAAGTTCAGGGTGCAGAGAAGACTGGAGCGCCTCCCTGGGTCCCTCAGGCCCTGTTCTCAGTCTTAAGCTGGTGCTGTGACCCGGTGGGAAATCAGTCTTAGAGGGTCGCACCGGGCCTTGCCCAGGGCTCTGGGTGGCTATACCAGTTAGTCAGCTCTGCAACAAGAGGCGAGGAGCGGCTGTGGCTCTGGTGGGCACTTCTGCTGCAGGGTAACTGGACCCCGCCTGCTTCTCCCTTTCTCCTTTCTTCTTCCAACAAGAGACCCATGACAAGGACTGCCATCCCGGGCCCAAGAAGCTCTGGTTGGATTTCAGGCCCTTAGGAGGCCAGGGCAGAGCCGAGACTCAGGTCTGGGGACAGGTGGGGTGACGCAGTGGCAACTGCTGCTCAGAGCTGCCCCAGCAACACCGGAGAGGCAGGGGCTTGTGCAAATGTGTATAAAACGCCCCCAACACACACACGTGTTGAGCTAAGAGCCACAGAAGTCCTTGGAAGAGGAACTGCCTTTAGGAAGAGCCCACAAGGCCGTTGCTCTGGGCCCTGCAGGGCCAGTGCTGGGCAGGCACTCGGGAGGATTCTCTGGAGGCACAGGGCTCCCTCGCCTGGGGCCTTGGGAAACAGTATCAGTCTCCTCACTTTCTCCAGCTGGGAGCAGGCGTGGCCCCCGAGCTCGAGCAGGTCTGAGGGTTGCCCGAGGTGGGAAGACCCTCCCCCTGGTTGATGCTGAGTCTGGCTCAGAGGAGGTTTTAAAGTGTGGCTCCCTCTCTGAGAGGAAGATGTCTGGGGAAGGTAGTGACCAGCAGAAAAGCAAGCCTGGGCAGTGCCCGGGGCATGCTACCTGCTGCTGCCTGCTGGGGACAGACCTCCCTTTAATGCCAGACCAGATGAGTAGGGTCCAGGGCTTTGGGAAAGTAAACCCTACCCTTACAAGGTATGGAATATAAGGAACATAAGACATCTCATTGATGGTTCTCTCTCGCTGATGTTTCTCTCTCTCTCCCCTTTTCTCCCCCCACCAAAAATAAAATAAAATAAAATAAAATAAAATAGACACCAGAAAAATAAAGGAAGAAGGAATATAAGACAGAGGCTCCCACCATTTTGCCAGCATGACCTGCTCCCTGCATCCAGAACCCCCTGTAACGAGGACACCACTGGGGCTCAGCACAGGCTGGAGTTGGGAACGCAGAACCGCTGTAAACAGCTCCCTCCTCGCCTCCCAATGGCATTTTTTAGGGGTAAAGGGAAAGGGAAATCCTTTGCAAACAGGATGCTGTGTGCACTCCCTAAAACCCCACACAAAAAAGTGTCCCAGGAACCCGCATCTGTCCTTATGGTCGACAACCTTAGCTGGTGTGAGTGCCGAAGCAGAGGGAAGGGAAAACATGTTCTAGAAGCCCCTCTCCAGGGCCCCAGTTCTCAGGGCCTGGGCTTCAGGGGTGTCACGGATGAAAGTGAGCTGAAAGGAGCTCCCAGAAGTCATCCTCACTAGGGAGTCACTGTGCTTTCTGAATGGCAGGGCAGGGTGGGGCAAAGGGGCGGTGCTCACAGAACAGGAGTAGGAGGCCTGGGAACCGACCAGGAGAGACCCAGAGAGACCCAGAACTCGGGCGCATGCAAGACTGTCTGGCTGCACTTGGAAGCTGTGTGAGGAGGTGCCACAAACCAGACAGGCTTGGGTTGGGGCCTCTGAGACCAGATGTTTACATATAAACAGCTTGTCCCTCTGCCCAGGTCAGCCCGGAGCCCCCGCTAAGCTGGCTCAGCCCTGCACACCCGCGCCATGTTCCCTGAGGGCTCAGCTGGGACCCACTGCGCAGAGACCAGGATACACTGGGACTTGGAGCCGCCTGCTCTGGCTTGTCAAGGGAAATGGAGCACAGATGGCTTTGCACACACACGTACACACCAAGTCCACATACATGGGTCCCGTGAGCCTGCTCCCTGGGCCTCCTGCCCTTGTCTCCATGGCCCAGGGACTCCACACTCGGTTTGCATCCCTCCTCCTTAACCTGCCCCGCACCTTGCGCATCAATTCAGTGTCTCCCTGGCTGGTCCCGTTGAGTCCCAGCTCAGGGGTCCCCAACTCTTTCAGAGCAAAAGGGCACAGGTCTGGGGTACAGGGTAGCCACCGAGCTGAGTTGTGCAGTGCTCCCAGGCCGGCCGGTGGTCCCCTCTGGCGGCAAGCCTCTGGCCTCCTAGGCTGGCAGAGGACAGAGCAGGGGAGGAGAGGTGGCTCGGGAGCTGAGACCACTGAACGCCATCCCTTTGTCCAAAGGTCACAGCCTGGAGCAGAGAGAGAAGGGAGAGAGTGGCAAGATGTCACAGGGATGGATGCGACAATGCCATCTTTTGTGACCTAGCACCCTCTCTGAGGCCAGGTAGTTTGAGATGAGCTGTTTGCATCCTCTGCAAGAAATGGTGTATTGAGGTCCTACTATGTACCAGACTGTGCCAAGTGCCATAATACTTGATCTCATTTAAATCTGAGACTAGCCTGCACATAGGTACATCATATCCTTTTAATAGATGAGAAAACTGAGATTCAGAGAGGTTAAGTGTTTTGCCCAAGGGTGCACAGCCAGGAAACAGCAGAGTCAGGATATTAACCCAGAACTCTTCCCACTGAAGCACATAGCCTCTGGACTAAGTAAGGATGGTCACCCACATGTGGGCTAGAAGGGGCCCCTGTGGGGCTGGAGTACCAGCCTGCACGCATGTGGAGCTGCTGGGAATGCTTGGTAAGGGCTGGAGCTATAAGAAGAGGGGGTGAGACCAAGTCCACAGCACAGACTCCTGTAATGAGGAGAGGCTTTGCTGACTACTGCTGAGACAGAATCTAGGCCATCAGGGGCAGAGTATGTACCCAATCTCCCAGGATGGTTCTGGAAAGAGATCCAGAAGGTACACAGGTAATCTTTGCTAGAAGCTGGCAGGGTGGAGGGGTCAAAATCATGGATTTTAGGGTCTAACGTAGCCTGGATTTTCCAATACTTGCTCTTTCCTTACCAGCTCTGTGATCCTTGGGAAGGCACTTACCCTCTGTGTGCCTTGGTTTTCTCTTAAGTAAAACAGTGCCAGTAATGGCCCTACCTCCTGGGGAGAGAGCTCTTAGGGTTCAGTAAGGTAATGCAGATGGAATCCTGACATAGCACTGACCACACATGTTTAATAAGTGATACCCAGACAACATGTATGTGCTAGTGGTTGTGATGATGATCTAGACCAGTGCCTTGCGATGGACATACAGTGTACCCCAAAAGAAATGGAAGCACGAACACAGACCCACTGAACTGTATGTTTGAAATGGGAGAATTATATGTTATGTGAACCATATCTCAGCAAAGCTGTTTAAAATAAAGTCATCTATGTCAGTATACATTTTCTAATCATATTTTTAAAGTTAAAATGTAAAATTAATCTTGACGATATATTTTATTTCATTTAAATAGCTCCAAAACATTATAATTTCACATGTAACCAATACTGTCTATGTAACTAATTATACCGCATTCTCTTCTTTCTTCTACTTCTGAAATTCCATGGGTTTCACACCTACAATCCACCTCCATTCCACTCGCCACTCCGAGTGCTCAGTGGCCACAGATGGTGAGTGGCTGGTATTGGACAGCAGAGGTCCAGGCCCCATTACTCAGAGGGACCTGTCGCCCAGCATCACCTTGGAGCTTGTTGGAAATACAAGATCTTGGGCCCCACCAGACCTACAGAATAAGAACTCCCTAGGTCAGTGGTCGGCAAACTGTGGCTCACAAGCTGTGGTTTGCCGCTCTGTTGACAAATGAGCTTGCCGACCACTGGACTAGACTAAATGTTACCATGAAGTTGGAAACTGTGAGGATTAGGCAATTGTGGTATATCGTGTGCAAAGAGGTAAAGGGTAGTATATGACAGTGGTCGGCAAACTCATTAGCCGACAGAGCGGCAAACCGTAGCTCACAAGCTGCATGTGGCTCGAGAGCCACAGGTTGCTGACCACTGCTCTAGGTGACCTCACATTAAATATGAGGTGGCGGTCTCTGGAACACGGGCTTGCCTTGCCTCTAACCCACCATGTGCTGAGACATATGGGCTTCTAGAAACCACAGCTCCTTGGATGTGACCACCAGAGGGGCGAACCTGAGAAGCGAGAGGTGAGTTTTGACTTAGCTGTCCACGCCCCTGGAACACGCCAGCTGTAGCTAAGACCTCTTGGTGGGTCCTCTTTGCAGATTACAAACCCCTGCTGCCCCTGTAGCTTTGGGAAGGACTCTACTGAGGGAGGTCCCCAGAAACACACTTATTGCCTCAGAGCCTCTGGGGTCCAGCCAGGAATAAGGGCGAGGGGAGCGGCACCGAGCCTCCTATGAGGAAGTCAGAGATGCTTGTGCCAGGGAGTAGGGAGAACTCACCCTGTCTTTGTGCAACAGAGAATGCTGGGAACTCAGATTTGCCTTGATGGGGACAGGCTGCTGGTTTGAGGGAAGATTTCCTGAAAGCTAGGCCTTGTAGAGGGGTATGCGGAATACCTGACATGTGGGGTTTGGTGGGTTCAGGGTACCACCTTGCCATAAGATGCTCCACCCACTGGGCATCAGCCTTCATCGGGGAGAATTAGGCAATGAGGGAGCATAGTAACCACATGGCAGTGCTAGGGCCCAAATCCCAGAGCAGACTCCCCTGAACAGAAACTTGGTAGGGACAAATGGAGGTGGGGGAGGGAAGTGGGTGCATGGGAAGGAGAAGGTTGGCAGAGGAGTTGGGAAGGGAGCAACAAGTGACCAAGGCCATCAGAAGACACGCACAGTGGGGAGAGGGGCCAAGGGAGAACACCTACTCTGCCGACTTCCAGAAATGCCCGGGGTGAGACAGGCGGCGGTTTCGTTTTGGCAGTTTCTCCAGCATGTCCATGAGCTTGGTGAAGGTAGGTCTCTCCTCTTGTTCAAAGGCCCAGCAGAAGAGAAGAATGTCCTAAAAAGAAGCCAATATGTGATTATTTAACATAAATGATGTCTATATTATTCCTTAGAACCTCCTTGGATCTGCCCATTTGTATACCCGTTTGTTCCACTTCCATATTCTTCAATCATCCATCCACTCATTATCCACCCATTTGTCCATCTATCCACCCATCCATCACCCATCCATCCATCATGCATGTACCCATCTAAATTCATGAATTTATAATCCATCCATCCATCCATCCATCCACCATCCATCCATCCATTCATCCTTCTACTCATCTACTTTCTAGGCCATATGGCAGACTAGGTTAGCCCTATTCTAGAAGGCCTGGAATACACTGAGATCAATAAAATATTCCTCAATGAGTTTGTGAACATTTTTCTTAATGGGGAGGGAGAAAGGAATCCACATCACAATAATATAAGTGTCCTTCAAAGTCAAAGAGGGGAAAATTACTTATAGTAATATTCTCACCTGAGAAAGGACATTTAAGAGGCAGGCAGTCCTTAAAAACATTCTAGATAATTACCCACTCCCTGACTCATGTGTCTCTGATCAAAAGAGGGAAATTCGCCCTAGCTGGTTTGGCTCAGTGAATAGAGTGTTGGCCTGCAGACTGAAGGGTCTTGGGTTTGATTTTAGTAGAGGGCACATATCTCAGTTGCAGTCTCCCACCCCTGGTTGGGGACATGTGCATGGCAACTAATTGATATGACTCTCTCACATCAGTGTTTTTCTCTCTCTCTTCTACCTTCCTTCTTTCCCTCCCTCCCTCCCTTCTACTCTCTTTAAAACAATGAAAAAAATATCCTTGGGTGAAGATTAAAAAAAAAACTAACAGAGAAATTCTTCATGCTATGTTTTAGAGCGCAATTATTTATATACTAGTGACCTGGTGCACAGATTCTTGCACACTGAAAGGAAATCAATTAGAAGGTGGCTGGTGGGGTGGGACTGTGTGAGACGGGCCAGACATGCTCTGGAGACAACCTCCCACGGCCCCTCCCTTGGCGTCTGCAGAGTGAGCAAGGACCCTCTGGCAGATGGGGTCCCTTGGCCTGGCCTGCAGGGATCAGGCCGAAACTGACTCTCCAATACCCCCAAGGGGTCCTGGAGCGTGAGAGGGCACTCTGCAAAGTTGCTGTCATACAGGGTGTGGAACGCAAATGCAAATGTGCAGTAAACCAGATTCAGGGCAAACAGTGCTTCAGCAACACCATAACCCACGGCTGAAGGTGGAATTATGTGGCCATGGGGAATTGGGCTCCCTCCTCTCTGGTTTTGGGGTACCTCACCTGCGAACTGCTGCTGCCAAGTCACTGCAGCTCGGCAGCTCCTGTGCTGAGCTTCTGCCCAGTGTGCATCACAGCAACTGGTCAGACAGTCAGACACTCAGCATATTAAGCTTTAATATATATACTCAGGCTTTTCTGTTTTTGTTCTGAGTTGGACAATGCCTTAAATTTTAGATGCAATTAAAATTAGATTACCAGTGATATATATATATTTTTAAATATATTTTGTTGATTTTTTTACAGAGAGGAAGGGAGAGGGATAGAAAGTCAGAAACATCGATGAGAGAGAGACATCGATCAGCCGCCTCCTGCACGCCCCGCACTGGAGATGTGCCCGCAAGCAAGGTACATGCCCCCGACCGGAATTGAACCTGGGACCTCTCAGTCCGCAGGCCGATGCTCTATCCACTGAGCCAAACCGGTCTCGGCTACCAGTGATATTTTAATGAAGGTTTTTTTTTTAAATTGACAGAAAAAGGATTCCCTGATTCTACCTAACTCAGCAGTCCATTGCCAGGAAAATCTGGCCAAGTACTACTGTGCCCCTGATGGTAGGAACCTGAATTGCAGGCACGGTTCAGAGTGTTTTGCCTTCTCAGCTCCAAATCATTACAGGATAAGGCTGTGGGCATGCTTTTTGGTTACCCTTTGGAAAAGCACTTGCAACATTCACACACACACACACAAAAAGAAGGCCTGAAACAGTGTCTGCTGCTCCCCTTGTCCACAGGACCTGGCACCATCCGACTCACCGAGATCTCTTTTCCCACGCCGATCTGGCTGAGGTTGGGTTTCAGGCCTGTGCCCATTTGCCAGATGATTGCCTCTGCTGGCTGGGTCTTGAAAGGCCACTCCCTGGCATGAAGTTCATACCAGATTGTTCTGTTGGCAGACGTTGTTAAAGGGGTGTTGGTGTGATTTGTTACTTGTATCCCCTCACTAACACCCACTCATCCGCCAGCCTGCTGGCTGATCACTCTGTCCCCTACTTTCTTCCTCACCCTCATGGGGTTGCTTAAGGCTTTCTTCCTCATGACTGTGCTTAAGGCTTTCTTGGTGTCTAAGAGTCATGCTTATCCCAGGATACTGCCCCTGGTGCCTTAATTAACATGAATCAAAACCTAGAACTTGAGTAATTTAATAGAGTGTGGCTGTGACCTCTTACCTGTAATTCTAGAGAACCACTGTAGGGGAATAATTAAGGATACAAGAGTCATTTACAAGGATGTTCTCTACAACATGATGCATAACACTGAAGAAAGCAGGAATGATGCAAGTGTTCAGTAAAAGGAACAGGCTGCATGCATCATGGCAAATCCATAAAATGACATGGAATCCTACATTAGTAACACATTAAAAAAAAACCTTGCTGACATGACAAAAATGCTCAATATATCTGTGGGGAGTGGTTCTAGGGTTAAGCCTAGGACTGACCTGCTGGCAAAGCTGCAAGCAAGTCCCAACTTAGAGGGCACAGCCCTCTTAGCCTAAGTAAGCTTCATCTTGTGACTGCTCCCTAGACCTTTCCTGGGTAGCAAATGGACTGGGGGGTGCAGCAAGTGCTGCCAAAGCAAGTGAAACTGACAAGAACATTGTAAATTACAGTGGTTACCTTTGACTATACAACAAAGCATCAGCTTGCAGTCTGGATCTGTTCTGTGGTCTCAGTCACACACAGAAGATCCACCTAGATCCAACTTGTTCTTTGTCTATCTTTCCTTCTTTCTTCGCTGGCCCTCCCTTGGCTGTGCTGGTGCAGCACATACATGATTTTAAATGAAAAAGCAAACAAATTATGTCTAAGATATAATGTTACTCTTTAAAAAAACATTGTATATGGACTAACAAAAGAATAAAGAGAAACACTGTAAAGTGTTAACAGTGGCTATCTCTGTGATAGGATAGGAATTTTTCCTTTTGTGCTTGAGTTTTTCTAAGTATGAATCATCCTGTAGAATAAATGAAAGGAAAAAAACGGTCTGAGAGTCAGATTGCCTTGTGTGCAAATTCTGATTCTACTCCGCACTGGCTGTATGATGCTGGGTAAGTCATGTCACTTCCCTGAGTCTAGATTTCCTAACCTGCCAATTGCTGTGGGAGACTGTTTATCTGGGATGCTGAGTGGAGGATAATGTGATGCCAGGTTTATTCTAGAAGGATGACAGTGTAATGACTGAAGAAAGGTCTGCTCCTGTAAGTAGCACATGGGAATGGACAGGGGCTGGGCTGGGCAGGATAAATGATGCTGGGAGGTGTGGGGGGCAGTGAGGACCATGTGGGTGTTCCTGGAATGCGGGTGTTGGAGCTTTTCTGTGAGGATAAGTCTCAGGTTGAAAGGGGGCAGAAATAGAATGCTGCAACCAGCTGGTATTGGGAGAAATATGAATCAGGCTCTGTGAACCGTGACTGTTTTATTCTGATTAAAGAAGGCACTTCCTCCCTGGCTGGCGCTAACCTGGAGACGCAGCCCTTCCTCCCCATTTGGAGCTGCCTGTGATGGTGGAAAGATGGGCACAGATGTGTTAGGAAGCCAGCCCTCTGACGATCCCAGCCCCTTCTGCATACCTGCAGGCCTCTGCAAACCTCCAGCCTGCTTCCCTGTTAATTTGGGCACTCCCTTTGGCCATTTCCCAGTAACCCCAGCCCTTGCAGATCACTCAGCCCTTTAAAGACCCTTAGCCTTTGCATATCTGTCAACTGCCCTTTTGCCTACTTTCCTTTGTACTTTTATGGTGGGAGCAGAGCAGATTTTTGTGGATGACCTGCTGCTCACCCATGTGCTGGCAATATTGGAATAAACGCTCACATATGATTCAACCCTGTCTCTGCTTTATTGGCTTGAGAAGTGACAGGCAGCACAAATCCATTGTTTGTCTAGTTATAAGCTCACTGAGAACAAGGCTTTGCAACTCAGGGACTCCCGGAAACCATCCTTGGAGCTGATCTTTCCCCTAACCTAGGCTAATTTGTATAAATTTGCCTAAAAGAACATGTAGCACCCTGTTATCCTTTTGAATCAGAGGACTGTGTCAATCCGGCTATTTCTAGGGTTTCACTTCTCCCTTAGCATCACTTCTTCCCGCTGACCTCATTCTTCTGGAGTGAGGAGGGGTGCTGCTCACTTACTCCTTCAACACCTCAGTGGGTTTGATGATCTTTAATTAGGGCTTTGCGTGGTGAAATGATTCCCTGGATCAAAGCACCAAATCTGGAGTGAGGCTGCCCCACGTTTGACTCTCAGCTCCTGCCTGACATCGGGCAGGTTACTGAGCCCCTCGAGCCTGTTTCCTCACTTGTCAATTGGGAACGGTCATGACACCTGTTCATGAAGCCTGAACACAGTGCTCACTGCGCCTCGGAAGGTCCCTTTTGTTCTACGTCATGCTTGAGCATGGCGTTCCCAAGCACCAAGGGGCAATCATTGGCAGGAAACAGAATGCAGCAGTGTCAGGAATAAAGGTCCCCTTAAAACTTCCTTTCACACCCAACTTGCAGGAGAAACTCACTTAAAGAAAAATGTAAGTTGCTGAAGATGAAAACACCAGTGGAAAAGTAATTACTTACTTCGGTACATTTTGTTAATTACATTCTTCTTTCTTTTGCTAAATTTATATGAAAATATACCAACTTAATTACTGCAATTTGGTTTCAGATAACAGTTTCTAACTAGATAAAGATTGGGGCATAAATAGATCAGGGAAAATAATAGCCACTAATGGGGTCCAAGTGACAGTGGTTGAGAATCCTAATGTGCCAGGAACCCCTTTCTCAGGTTGTACAGAGGGGGCGCAGTGGGTACTTTTCTGTGGAAGATAGCTAACATCTCTCCGTGGTGCTCAGTGTATCTACACACACCTGCAGGCCTGCGGCTTCCCCAGCGCTTATCTCCACCAGCCCTGCCACCACCCGGGACGGCTCAGGTGAGGGTTAGCCGGGCCACTGAAGGGAGGAGAGCACAGAAGCCTTCCCAGATGCACTGGGCCCGCACCTTGAGGCTGTGTGTCCTGAATCCTCATCCCCCTCTCTACTTCCAAAGACATCTCATTCAGCCCAGTCCATGGGCCTCAGTGCTTGAGCGTCGACCTATGAACCAGAAGGTCACGGTTTGATTCCCATCCAGGGAACAGGCCTCGCTTGCAGGCTCAATTCCCAGTGTGGGCATGCAGAAGGCAGCCCATCGATGGTTCTCTGCCATCACTGATGTTTCTATTCTCTGCTCCCTCTCCCTTACTCTCTGAAATCAATTAAAAACAAAACAAAAACTACAGACACCGGGACGTAGGCTTCCCCAGGCTGGAGATGTGCAGATTCTGCGCCTTCTGGTCGGCTCCCCTGGCTCTACTGGCCAGCTCATGGCAGCTCACACTCAGGTGTACCAATCGGCCCTCTTTGCCTCTTGCCCCGCCTCCAGGGCCTCTCTACCTTGGTGAGGTGCTAACTCTCCCTCTGCTTAAGGGCCGCCACTCACATTCTGTCCACCATCAAACCCCATTGCTCTCATTTCTGAATGCGTCTCCATTCCCAGTTCCCACACCCGCTGGCACTGACTCAGTGGACAGCACCAGCATCTCCCGCCTGCATTGATCACCCAGCCTCAATCCTGTCCTCCTTTTCATTCTGCACACAGTATTGTGGTTGTGCTTAAAACTGGATGTACTGTTGTGAATGAGCCAGTCCCCTGCCATGGTCCATACCCGTTAGAAACCAGGCACGAAGATTTGCTGGGGCCACCCTTTCTACTGCACCATCAGATCCCCCCAATCTCAGAAACCGCAGAGACAGGTGCCCTGTCCCTTCCAAAAGCACCGAAGGAAACCTGGGACATGGGCCTCTGCCGGGGCTGAGGCTCTCAAAGGCCAGGGTGGGCACCTACCCGAGGGCAAAGACGTCCGAGTGCTTGGAGAAGGGCAGCTTGTCCTCCTCCGTATCGGGGGACAGCTGGCGGATGATCTCGGGCGCCAGGTGGCACAGCCAGCCATTCTGGATGCGCAGCTTGTCCTCCCGCCTGGAAAGCAAAGTCCAGAGTGAGCCCTGTGTCGCTGCCCCGGGAGGGTAGGCCCCCAGCGCTGACCCAAGCTCCTGTGCCATCTCTGCTGGCTTTTTGCATCTCCCTGTTGGGGCACTGCCTGACCTTGTACTTGAGGCTAAGACCCAGTGGGAGTGGCACAGGGAAGGCTGGTCTGGAGAGAGACACGCAACATCCAAACCATCGTGGGGTCCCTTGCCTCTGAGGCGCCTCTCCCCCGCTGCATTCCATAACTACAGCCGATTCTCATCACTTGTGGAGTCATGTTCCATAGTCTCCACACACGTGTACCAGCGAATCTGAAATTGGTGCTCCTGGGAAGTATGGACAGATACCCGTATGTGCACACACTTCTCACATACATCATCTCAAATCCCCCAAACCACCTGTCCTGGTCCATTCTGTTTTCTTTATTTTACACAAGAGAAGATGAGGCTCCGAGTGCCGAGTGCTTGTCTTGGGCTGCCCCACTACCCACTGCCAGCTGGCCCCAGGGCTGGGGCTTCTTGCGCTGCATGGCAGGCACCCCCGAACTGCACCCTTAGTCATCTCCCCATGGCCACGGAGCAACAGGAAAGAGTGGCCCATTGTTCAGTCTCAGCGGGGAATAGGCCTGTCACGTGATTCCAATCCTTCCCCACCCTGCATGCTCCTAAATGACTGCATGCAACGTGAATGCTGATTTGGGGTTACCAATACATTTGAGTAGGTGAGCTCCAAATACGGAGTCTGTGACTGATGAGGATCAGCTGTATTTATGGAGCACGCACTATGACACCAGACTCTGTTCTCAAACCAGGAGCCCAACGGAGAACAGGACCAATAGGGCCCCGTCCTCCTGAAGCCCAAACTTTGGTAGGAAAAGATGATTAAACAAACAGTGAATTAAAAAACAGGAAAGACACATATGCACTGCTTATGCATTGCACAAAACAGGAAAGACACATATGCATTGCATATGCATTGCACAAAACATTAAAAAGGGAAAGTGTCAAAGATAAGAGGAAGCTGGCTTTAGGTAAAATGTGAGCTAAGATGGGCATGAGCCAAAGGATCCAGCCCTCTGAACAAGAAAATTGTAGGCAGGAGGGGTAGTGAGACAAAGGTCCATGGCAGGCCCCGGATGGGGTGTTCTAGAACCCTAGAAACACCGGTGTGAGTGGCACAGGTGACACCATCCTGTGTATCCATTCAAATGTGCACATACAACCCCTGGTGGCTCCCCTTCCAGCGCCATAGACAATGCTGCATGGGCATCTGGGAGCATTCCTCCGGATCCATCCTTAGAGCAGACAGGAAGCTGGCTCCCTTCTTCACCGTAAATCTTTTGTAAGTGCAGGACTTGCCATTTGGGATGGAAGTCCAACCTCCTGCCAGTCTCCCCTTTCTCCTAGGAAAGGACCAGTTGATACGGGAAAGGGGGCAGGTGTGGGAGAAGGGGATGGGTATCTCAAACCATCAAGAGTGAGGATGTGCCCTGGCTGATGTTGCTCAGTGGTCAGAGCATTGGCTGCACACAGAAGGGCCACAGGTTTGATTCCCAGCCAAGGGCACATATTTGAGTTGTAGGTTCGATCCCCGGTGGTCCCCAATTCCCAGAAAGGCTCATGTGGGAGGCAAGCAATCAATGTGTCTCTCTCAGTGATGCTTCTCTCTCTCTTTCCCTTCCCCCCTTCCCTTCTTCTCTCTCTGAAAATCAATGGGGGAAAAATACCCTCAGGAAAGGATTAACAAACAAAAAGGAGTGTGGCTGTGACAGGCCAGAGCCCCCACAGCAATGGGGCCTCCGGGGTGCCTGCTGGGTTGGAGGCTTCTTCCAGGGCAGGCTTCTGAGCTCTGCAAGGCGTGAGGCGTTGCCTCCTGACCTCGTTCATTCACATCCCACCGTGGGAGTCCTGCCCTAGCTCACCACCTTTGAGAGCAGCTATTCTCACCCTTTGCTTCCAATACTGCAGCCGCTAGCCATGCTGGCTGCGGAGCAACTGACATCCAGCCAATGCAACCGAAGAAGTGAGCTTTTTACTTATATGAATTCAAGTTAAAATAACCACCTGTGGCTAGTGGTGACCACCTTGGACAGTGCTACGCTACACTATTATTTACAGCAAATGGATTTTTTCACTCCTGCGTATTTTAATAGGTTACCTTTTAACATGACTTTAAGTACACATTAAAATTAACATGGAAAATGTTTGTTCATGACCTCCCTAAAGTCGTCTTGCAGACCTCACTTTGGGGTGGGAGAAGCCTGATGAGAGAGGCTGCAGGAGTCTGAATTCTGGTTTGGACTGGATAGGCCTTCGGGTAGGGCTGTTCTGTGCATTGTAGATGGTGAGCAGCATTCTGGCCTGTACCCACTAGACACCAGTAGCACCTCTTCTCCGTGTTGTGACAACTAAGAATGTCTACAGACATCACAAATGTCCCAGGGAGGGTCGGGGAGAGTGTAGTTGAGAATCCTGTTCAAATTTCTACATTAAATAAGGAAATGGTCCAAATTTCAGTTTTTCACCATCAGTGACAAGTGACTTGCTCCTGTGCCCTACACAGTGGACAGGATAGAACACAATGCTCGCTAACAGCAGGGATTTAAGGACCCATCTGTTGCTCACTAGCTCTGTGACTGTGAGCAGACCCCAGCCTCGATTTTCCTACCTACAAAATGGGTTTATAGTTTCACATGGCCGGTGCAGGGACGAAAGGGAGACAATGCCTGGCACAGGGCTGTGTTAGCTGCCAGTGCCACAAATCAGTGGGCTTAGGTATTACCTGTGGATGTGTTTTTTTACCCTGACTACGCAGAAATGAGGCTGCGAGTAGAGCCCAAAGTAAGAATGCCACCCAAGAAAGAGGGGCTGTGGCGATGGCAAGAGGCGGTGTGCTGGTCTCCACGCAGCAAATCTCGAAATAAGTGCTGCCGGGGAACCAGAGGGAAAGAAGGATCCCGCGGAGCCAGCCCACCTGGCTTCTGACTCGACGCCTCTTTCCACCTCTCTACTCATGTATTTGATCATTTTCTGCCTATTTTCTTATCTTAGATGCTCTATCTAGATGGTTTTGAAGACTGAGGCGAATTTTGGGGGTTGGAATAAAATCTAAAAATGAAATTTAAGCTTCTGTTAATTTCCGCATCACACAGAAAGAGCCAGATCAAGTCTCACCCCACTTTGGACAGTGGGACTTACTGGTAGACTCAAGGTATTATGGAGCGTGAACTAAATTCACTTTGGAGAGGCCAAAGACACCAGTTATCCTCAAAGGGAAGAAGCTGAAGAAGGATAGAAACTGTAAGGCTGCCTCTCTGGGGAGGCAAGCCTTTCATTATTTGTGGAGCTCTGTTAGAGAAAACAAGGTTTGGAGTGTGTGTGTGTGTGTGTGTGTGTGTGTGTGTGTTTGTGTGTGCGAGTGTGTGCGCGCCCGTGTGAACATTTTCCAAATTAAAAGCCACACAGGCAGCCCTTCTGAATTATGGGTTGTTTACTTGGGATCAAGCTGTTTTTCACACGGTCACCTCTCTCTAGGGTGAGAGGCGCCTGAGAGTTAATTACTTAACTGGTGGTTAATGATTCTCCTGTGTGATATTGAGGAGGTCTATGCAAATTAATACTAATTACAACTCAGCAGCAGCTACTATTTGTAGTTTCCTGTGCCTGAGGGACTGCTGGACTGCATGTGGCATCTTATTTTATCGCACAAGGGCCTGGAGGCGAGCACAACCCCATTCGTCATTTTCCTTGCGGACAAGGCAACTGAAGTTCAGAAAACGTCCGTGACTTGACTGAAGTCACATTAGTAAGTAAGTGGCCAAGCCATGCTGGGCCTCAGGTGGGTCTGACTTTACAGCCCTTGCTCTTAACTGAAGTCCTGCTCCACTAAAATGAACGTATTCATAAGAAAACTTGGAGCGAGGCTCTTGGGTGATTCCCATTTCCGGGTGAGCACTTCGGATGAGGGAAGAGTCCTCCAGTGACACTCAAGGGCTAGGGCTTTGCAGGATTTGGAGATGGTCGGTGCCCACCTGGGAGTCAGCCCTGCACCATCACGGGCGGCCTGGCTGCTCAGCTAGGTGACCTCAGGCTAACACCACATCTAGATCACTAAAGCCACTTAGGATGACTCCCGGTCCCAATTGTTGTCTGTCAAGAACCCCTCTGAGCCCTCCCACCACTTCTTACCTGCCAGCCTGCAGCACCCCGGAAATGCTGAAGAGCCCAAAGTCTGTGATCACCACTTTGCCATTGTCGTAGAAGACGTTCTTGGACTTGAGGTCCTTGTGCAGGATTCCCTTGGCGTGGAGGTAGCCCATGCCCTGCCAGGAGCAAGGAGACAGGGTTGTCAGAGGAACACTGAGTGCTCGCTGCCACGATGGCCTGGGTTCTTGGTTCATGCTCCCTGCTTTGCCCATGAGACCACACAGATAGCAGAACCAGGGCCCACATGCAAGGGCATACAGGTGGGGTGGGAGAAGGCCTGGCAGGTGGGAACAGGCAGGATCCTCAAGACACAGATCTGCCACCACCCTCAGACCACTGCAAGATTGGCTCCATCTAGGTCCTCTGCTTCCTGAATTAGAAACAAAAGAAGATCTCTCCAGAAGAAAAAGGGTGGGAACAATCTGAGATGAGGGCCCCCGAGAAAGGAATTTCATTAGCTATCTCCATGCCCCCCCGCCACCCCATTCCTCTTTGACAAATAACTCCCTGCAGGAGACCTGCTCGTTAGTCTACTTAACCCTGCCCCTGCCCCTTCTGAACACACTGCGTTCCTCAAGAGACATAACAGGACTTGATCATCAAAAACATGGAGAAGAACCTGTTGAAGATGCAGTTCAAGGGTGCGGGTCTAGAGTTCTGTTTGCCTTTATGAGAAGTTACATTTTTATTGCTTCTCACCCCTTAGTCCTGACACTTCCAATGGAAATAAAAGACCGGATACAACTGACTAATGAGGCATCTGCCAGAAAACACAGGATGTTCCTGCTTGTTTTAATTCCAAACAACATCCAATAATTGGATGTTTCCCAGCAGCTAGAGAGAGATGGCTAACACACCTGGGAATTCAAGGGCTTGAAGAGTAAAGGATGCTAACAAGGAGAATGTTCCCTGCCTGTCCCTGTACATGTCCAATTATCATGACGACGAGGCACTAGATAGGAGCCAAACACTGACAGACCAGCCCTAATGGTTGTATCTTGGGGCAAAATTCTTACATACACTTGGCAATATTTGTCAAGTCAAGTCTGCTTTTTTAAAGCCCAGATTATTGGTCTGAAGCCAGACTATGAGTCTCAAAAGGGAGCACAGTCTTTCTGAGGTTCAGGGAAGAGGAACCCAGACCCTACAGTACCTTCACAATTTCTTGGGCAATCTGCCTGGTTTTATTGACATCCAAGACGATCTTGGCGTCCCGCACCACCGAATAGAGGGTCCGTCCTTTACAGAGGCTGAAAAGGACCAGAGAAATTGTTGGTAACTGTTGAGATGAGGTTGACCCTGCCCGGCCAGTGTGGCTCAGTGGTTGAATATCAACCTATGAACCAGGAGGTCACCGTTCAATTCCCGGTCAAGTCACATGCCCAGGTTGTGGGTTCAATCCCGAGTAGAGGGTTGCAGGAGGCAGCTGATTGATAATGATTCTTTCTCATCATTGATGTTTCTACCTCTCTTTCCCTCTCCCTTCCTCTGTGAAATCAATAAAAAAATATTTTTAAGATGAGGTCACCCACAGTTTTTAGAAGTGACATGTAATAGGGTGGACTTGCAGACATGCCCCTGTTAATCCTATGGTATAGTAAGCCTGGTTCTGGGAGGTGGGTCTGGGAGCAAGTTCTTCTGGGCAATCCAGGATCTTCACCAGCACCCCCACCCTCCACCCTAGCCTCCAAGGACATTTGTGGAATCTAGCCAAGTTTCCTCTCTCTCAGGGTCTCAGGAGGAAAAGCTGTGCACACACCAATGATGGACGGGTCCTCAGACCCCACTCAGACAGCACTCTGCTGGCCACTCGTCCCAGCTGCTCCCGCTCGCCAGGAGCCATGGTTTGTGGGGACAGTGATAAAAGACCAGCAAAGTGGCCACTGATGCATACTAATTACCATCAGCAAATGACGCATTAGTCTTCAGACAGAAGTGTGTAAAGACCAATCATACTTCCCCCAAACCAGATGCCTGTCTAGATAGAGGGTTTTTCAAACTATTTTCAGCCTCATTGAGTTCATTTCCAGGACCAGTGGTTTAAGATGAATGACAAGATGGAAAGGGACATTATGCAGTGATAGTCACACCTTCTCATTTAGTTGTTGGCATGCACATCTGTCCTTCCCCTGCAAAGTGAGCCCGATCAGGCACACACAGACCAGGCACTTAGTAAATAGTCATTAAATGAACGAGTGAGGAAGGGAGGGGATGAATGAGTGAGTGAGTGAATGAATGAAGTTCCAGATTCACCAGAGCATCCCCGGCCCCTAGCACCATGTTTCATTCACGGGATCCAATGTTGGCTGAAAGAAGCTGGAATGACATTAGGAAAGTTAATTTTCCATCTACCTCAATATAAGAACTTGCATTTTTCTTTGATCTATGATTTTATTGCTGAAATACCATACACATTCTATTTATTCCCTTAGAATTTATTGAGCCCTTGCTGTGTGTTAAACTTGGCTGAGATAGTGTGGGTGAGGTCGGAGCTCCTGTATTAGATGGTTTCAGTCTACTTCCCAGCTCTCTTCCTGAGTGACTGTGTGTCTTGGTGTGGGTACTTAATCTCTCTGGTCCTCTGTTTCCTCGTTTGTTAAAGGGAATTAGTACCATTTATATCCCGCCAGTCAGTGTCAGCTTATCCCGTGGCTCCTGACGCCATGGGGTAGTGAGAGAAGCAGATGTTAGCGGCTGCTGCTGGAGAGGAGGGTGTGCGCGGGAAGAAGTGGGTGACACATTTGACCTGTCTTGGTTTTCCTGAGCAGGAAAAAAAAAACCAAGATTCCAACCTCGCACAGTGAGCAGGAAGATAGAATGAAAAATGGAGCTTCGTACCATGCTTGGCACTTGGTGGGAAGTGTAAACAGAGGTTAGGAGAACGGAGGCCTGGAGCTAGTTGCTATGGGTTAGAATCCTGGCTTGTCAGCTACTGGCTGTGTGACCCCAGGCAGGTGAGTTAACCCCTCTGAGTCTCTGTTTCACTGTTAGTAAAATGCAGTCAATAGTTCCTGCTTTCTAGGGTTCATAAGAGAATTACATGAAATTGGGTGGGTAACACATGGTAAGTACTCAGGTAATGTTGGCTACTAAGAGAGGTAGCAAATGGTCATCATACACTTGTGCAAGCCTACATAAGTTTACACACACACACACATCTATTATCTCTCTATCCATCCATTCACTCACCCCAAATGCTAGCCCATGATCTCTAAGATTCACTTCCTCACCTGCTTAAGGTGAGATTCCCAGGGTCGATGACTCACAGGGAGTCTGATTCACCTGTAGGGGTCGCTGACTCACAGCTGTCCCCCAGGGCCGGTGAGGCGAGGCAGGTGAGGCAGGCAGTGTGTTGGCTGAGGCTTTGGGAAGGAGAGCTGGAGGTGGGGTGGGCTTTGAAGCCAGTTAACCACACTGACATTTAAATATTCCCAAGGCGGGACTGTGGGTGGAGTCCCTCTCCTGGATACTCCGTCCTGAACAGATACCTACACTCATTACAGGGCAGAGCCAAGAAAATACCGCCCTGCGGCAGATGGCACAGCAAACAACTGCAACAGGCTCCCCACTCTCCACTGCCCTGCTCAGGAAAACCAAGACAGGTCAAATGTGTCACCCACTTCTTCCCGCGCACACCCTCCTCTCCAGCAGCAGCCGCTAACATCTGCTTCTCTCACTACCCCATGGCGTCAGGAGCCACGGGATAAGCTGACACTGACTGGCGGGATATAAATGGTACGCCCACAGCTTGGTGCATCTGCTATGTGAAATATACAAATAACCCACGACCAGCAATTTCTCCCCTAATGAAGCATGCACCCAGCAGGGATACATACTCGCATTCACCCGACATATACTAGAATGTACTAGAATGTTCCAGAATGTTAATAGCAACCTATCCTAATAACCCCATGCTGGAACACAAATGTTTATCAACTGAAAAATGGATAAATTGTCATTTATCTATATAACAAAAAGAACTACATTCATACTGTACTGCATAATAAACCATTGCTAAATGCAAAAAAAACAAAAAACAAAACAAAAAACAACAAAAAACACCTACCCACACACACAAAAAAAACATGAAGTTCACTAAAATGTTGAGTAAAAGAAGCCAGATACACAAGACTCACACTGAATTTATACAATGAGAAAAAGGCAAAACGGATCCACGTTCCTCGAGTCAGCACAGTGGTGACCCGTGGGGCTGTGAGCTGTGAAGGGCAGGGGTGTGGCCTTGATCTGGTGCTTGTTCTGTAGAGATGCATTTAGTGAAAATCCACCAGGTTGTGCCCTTAGGATCCAGACACTCTGGCAGGTATATTACCCTTCCAAAAAAAGTTTACTTAAGAAAATGAGCAAGAAAAGGATGAACTATTAATCCAAGGCATGGGAATTTAAAAGGACATCTAAGCCAATACTGACACCCTAGGTGTCCATTTCTAATGTCCTCCCTGTCCCCGGGGCAGTGTCTGCAGAGGAGCTAGGAGCTCCCGATGCTGGCTGTGCCCACCCAGGTGTTTTGTCTTAACTGTCTCTGAGCCTCAGGCATGTCATAGGTCCTTGGTGAATGGAAACTGTAATGTGCTTACAGACACACCTGTGGCAATGGAGATGCATGAGGCCTGCTGGCCTCCATCCAGTGTCAGTCTGGGGGTCAGGAGAAGGAGGAGATATTTAGTAGCCCTCCAGGCATGTGCGTGCACATGCACACACCCTTCCTCTCAGTCTCTCTCTCCTAAACGAACATCATTTTTTCCAAGAAAAGGAGCAGAGACTGAACATTTGTTATCTTGTCCGCAGGTCACCAGGTCTCTCAACCCTGGCTCCAAGCAGCTCATATAAGGCCGTCTTTCCACCTCACATCCCGGGTGACACAGGGAGCCTTTTGGCCAAGATGACACAGCAAGTGTGAGACATTCGTTGTAAACCAGCCTTAAAGAGGCTGTCAGAAACAATGAAATAAAACCATGTGGGTTTATCTCTAAGGACCTCTGTCCAAACTGACTCATTCTGCCCAAACAGTGGCTGGGACAGAAATCTGGCAGCTTGTGGCAGCCACTTCCTGTCCCTCCCCCAAACTCAACACCAGCCCAGAACCCAGGCTGGGGTGAATGGTGGAGTGTGTGTGTGTGTGTGTGTGCGTGTGCGGGATGGCGGGGGTCGGGAGTGGTCAGCCAACTCTGAAGACAGACTGATTATCAGCCCAGTGCTGCCACCTCGGTGCCCACTCGGCCTTGGGGACTCATGTGAAGATGCTCACAGTACCCACGGTTGTAACCATGGGTGGGGTTGCTGAAGAAGGCCTCCCGAATGCGTCCACATCCCGGTCCTCAGAACCAGATGTGGCCTTACATGGCAAAGGCCCTGGCTGCTCCGAGGCAGCTGGTTTCAGTCAGAGGTGGTGTTAAAAACACTGGCTCTGTCAGCAGGGATGCACTGACCCTCCTCTGCCCGCTGTCTTCTAAGCACCTTTAAAAACTCAAACCCCCTTTTAATTGCCCTCAGCTCCTTCCCCTCCTGTGAGCAAGTAAATCCCATTCCCAGCAACAGGTTGCACGCCCCATCAAATTCCAGCGGCAGACCCAAGCTTTCAGGTCCTTCATGAATCTAACTTGGAAGATATTAAACCTTGGGCCTCCGGGGCCTTCTCATCAACAGTGCCAGGTGAGTTTCCTATACAAATGGGAAGTGCTAGAAAGCAAGTGAGAAATGCCAGCTGTTTGCCACCTGCTTAACTCCACGTGCGCCCAGGAATGAAGAGTTATGAGATTCCATTAACAAGGGGCTGGTTGGAGGCTCCTGTCCCCGGAGGAGAAAGATGACAGTAGCCTGCCAGGCAAAGAAATATGCAAAGCAGGAGGCTGGCTGCTGGAGAGCAGGCTGAGTTTCTGCTAAGGTTCCTTGCCTCCCACCCTCTCCAGCCTTTGATGCTGCAGCAAAGCTCTGAGAAGGGGGAGGGGAAACGAGACTTAGACTATCATTGTTACTGGGTTCTTCTAAGGGTTGGCTGCACTGAGCACTTTAAGGACTGGGATGGGGTTCTTCTCATTAGGGGGCACTCCTGCCACTGATTGTGACCCACGCATCTGGTGATATTCTGCCCTCCTGGGTCTGGGCTGCACAAGGGCATAAAGCAGCCGCTGGGGAAGTGCGGGCTTCCAGGCCACTTCCAATAGCAGTATGGCTAGTCCTCTGTCTCCTATCGCACTGCATGGTCCAGCCACCATCCAACACTTGCTCTTTGATCTTGTCCAAAGACACCCCGGAGCAGGCTGCTCCCTAACTCTGCAGCACATTCCCTCAGCATCTCCTAAGGCTCATACTATGCATCTCATTCGTTATCCCTCGCATTGCAACCAATCATTCCAGAACCACGGTGAGGTTTTTGCCAGATCTGCCAACTCGTATTATTTATCACCTCCTACTAGTTTTCCTTAGATGCGCTGCCTTTGGAAAGTAAGTGGATTTTTATAACACTTTCTATCATTACCTTCTATCGTGACCAGATTGAAAGCAAGAATCTCTAGCTCCAAAGAAATGTAAAAATAAATACAATGAAAACAAATACATTAGAAAACAAAATTAAATCCTAGCTTGGCACTGTGGCCTGCCCCAGGATCTGAGGTTGAGGCCTCCACTTTTTGTTTTTAAAAGGAAGTTTAGCAAATAAGGGTTAGGAAGGTGTTAAACACAAGACTGAATGGAGACTCCTCCTTCATCCATGTGGCCCTCTCCACTGGCACTCCACCAGCCTTCCGAGGGGCACACTGTGTGCACACGAGGAAATTCCGGGCAGGAAGCTTAGGTAACCTACCCTGGGGCCCCAGCCGCAGGTGACAGGGTCAGGATTTGAGTCCAGATCTCGAAACCTCACATCTTTCCAGGATTTCATAAGATCCCTTGGGAAAAGATGATTTAGCACAGGAGAAACTGATGGGCAGACCTTCACAAACCCTTGTTTGTCCATGGAGCTTCGCTGAGGACCCCTCCCTCCAATTCTAGGCTTTTCCTTCCACCCTCCAAATTCTAGGCCAGCCCATGGTCCATGCGGGCCTCATTGTCTGTTTTCTGCTTCTGTGCGGGAATGCCCGGGGATCCCCCAGAGAAAAACAGGGCAGGCTGCAGAGGCTAGGTCCTCTGAGAGAGTCTGCAAGGCCAGTGGGCAGCCCAGCGTTGGCCACACCCAGAGGGCGCTCAGAAAATGTTCCCACCACGAGTGAATGGATGAGTGCAGGAATGAATGACTCCTGCCACCCTCTTTCTTCCCATTGTCCACTGCGGCTGGAAGGGCAGTGTTTATGACAAGGCCCCTCTTGCTTACTGGCTTAGTGCACAGAACTGGCCACAAGACAAACTGGATCATAGTGGCGATGAAGCTTCCAGATGCTTTCCTGCTTGAGGCACCACATGGCATCAAAAAGCCAAACAGACCACTGGCCCTGGCCCTCCAGGGCTGGATATCGAAACCTATCAATTCTTCTTGTTCTCTGACCAGAACAACATTAAAAAAAAGAAAGAAAGAAAAAAACTCAATAGTAGACTGAATAGTCTGTCTTTAAAAAGTATATACATACCACCTAATTTATATGCATTAAAAGTCCACAAAGAGGGCTGACTCTTAGGTGTTAGCGGAATATTTCCAGGTAGTGGGATTAGGAGCTTTCCAATTTTATTTTTCCTTGCTGCTTATCTCTTTTCTGATTTTCCCCCCATAAACACGTGTTACTTTTGTAAAATGAGAAAAAAGCAAGGAATAAAGCACCTCTGAATCAGACTGAAATGAAACCAGACACATGTGCTTATGCTACAGACCGTTTGGAAAATATTGAACTGGCGACAGACTGAGATGAGAAAGTACAGTCTGAGCTGAATTCATACTCCAGGCAGCTCAGACTTGCTCGGAGCTTCTCTGGCTGCGACTCTGAGGTTTGCAGCAGTTTCTGCTCGTCTTTTGCACGGACGGTGTTTAGCATGTTCTGGGCAGAGGGCAAGTGACTGGTGCTGCCTGAAAGTCCCAACAGCAACCCTTTCTCTGGAAAAGTTCAATCCTATTGAGGAAGACAGTTTACTCTGGAGTTTGTAAAGTAGCCGTGTGGCTGGTAAGAAGGGAAGGGGCAGACAGATCAGTGATGCTTGTAACCCCAAAGGTGACCAGGGACCCAAGAGAATGAATGGAGATGGCAGGTGAAGAGGGGAAGGGCAGGAGAGGTACTGGGAGGCCAAGGGAGAGACAATGGGAGGGAAAGGAACTTGAACTAGCATGTCATCACCCCTGGAGGAATGGAGAAAGTCTAGCAACAGAGAGACGTGCTGGGAGGAATGGTTCCTTTCAGAAGCAGAAACAGAAAGAGAGAGTGCGGGGGAGAAAGAGCTCCAGGCGGGTAAGAGTTCAGGATCTGAGCTGCAAGAACTGGGTTCCAAGCCAGCCTGGGTCCTTTGCCTTTGGGCAAGTTGCTCAAACCAAAGGCAGGTGGATAAAGCAGAGCCTACCTCACAAGTGTGGGGGATTAAATTAGAAACTCTTGTGGACAAATTCTGCTCCACAGTGCCCCCTCCCAGGCCCAAAGGGTACTTCACTTCCCTGTCTCAGGTGCTGGCCAATGAAAAGTGACCCCTGTCACTTCCAGGTTGGGGGCTAAGCCCTTTGCCAAACGTTCAGTCTCACTTGTTTTGTGACTCTGTGCCCATGAAGGTCACAGGATAAGACAGGGCCATGAGATTGGGATATCCTGGGTCCCTGAGTAACTGCATGGAAGACAGCTGCCCTGGAGCACTACCCCGTCTATGACAAACTTTATGTAAGAACCAGCTCTGAGTCAGCCACAGGATTTTAGGATTGTGTGACACTGCGGCATAAGCCTATTCCATCCTAATAGAACATGTAAAAAGGTTAGTGCCTCCAACATAGAAGTGCTCAATAAATACTGGCTGTTACGACTAATAGTTGAAGCCATAAGAAGAGAATTGGACAGAAAAAGTGACAAGAGCAAACTAAACAAAAATCAGATATTCTGGCTAGGGTCAAACTTTTACAGGAGGCATTGCTAGGGAAACAGAAATCTCTGAGACGGCAGCTGTGTTTTCCTTTGTACTGAAGCCAGCAGCATGGTCCTTCCTGAACACCCACAGGCACCTCCATTTGTATGTAACTGGGGAGCATAGTGGTTATAAAGACCAGAGGTGGAAGGGAACCCATGCTCAGTGAGATTCAATTTTGTGTTTTTGTTAATAGCTTTCTCCTGCTCCTTGTAGATAAAAAGCAGGTCACTCCAGGGATTGACCTCACCTCTCAATCATTTAAAAACAGAAAATAAATGCCCAGAGAGGTTAAAAACACAGATTCTATGCCTGGAAAGGTTGTCATGTGACAATGTTGCATCTTCATGGGAAAGATGAAAACTCGATGTAAGCCTATTAAGAATATTTCCATGTTGGCCAAGCCTTACTTTGGTAATCTGTTCCAATTGAAAGTTCCGTCATTCCCAAACACAATTTAGAAAGTGCAGGAACAACATGCAAGTCTGTGCTGATTTCTCAGAGATGAACGAAAATCGTCACTTGAGTTCATTTGGGGGTCTTTTCCCCTCAATCTCTTAACTCCAGGGCACCAAGAGAATCCCTTGATGTTTTTCTGATAAATATCGCCCTCCCAGGCCTCCTTAAATCCCACAGGCACTCTAGCTTCTACCTTCAAAGCTTTGAGGGCAAAGATGCAGAGATCTTAGGCTGGAACCTTGGTGGGAGTGGGTGGCCAGGCCCGGGGCTGGGATGTATAGGAGAGAAGTTAGGATGAGGCAGACCATTCCTCTACAGAGCTCAGAGCCAGAGGCCTGACCTCATGCCTCCCAACACTGTCCTCTTCACCAGGGTGGAAGCTGGCACATCATTTCAGCCGCACTGTGGGTGCGTACAGGCAGCCTCATTGTACATGAAGAAAGGGAGCTTCAGGGTTTAACCCAAACCCTGGAGCCAGCACGTGGCGATCCTGCCCCTCTGGCCAACACAGGATCCCAGGCCTCTGCGTGTGTGTGTGTGTGTGTGTGTGTGTGTGTGTGTGTGTGTGGTTTTCATCGAGCACCCCAGCTGCTTGCTCATCCTGAGTTGCTCATACTCAGGGAACCCCAGACAAGTAACAAAACTCCTTGAAGCCTATAGGCGATGGAATGTTTGTGTCCCCCAAAATTCATTGTTGAAACCTAATCCCAATATGATAGCATTAAGGTGGGGCCTTTGGAGGCAATTAGGTCATGAGGGTGGAGTGGAATTATGTTGTGATGGGATCAGTGCCCTTATGAAAGGGACACCAGGGAGCTCCCTTGTCTCTTCCATCATGTGAGATGACACTGATAAGACAGCCGTCTATGGACGGTGAAGCTGGTTCTCACCAGACACTGAATCTGTCCACACCTTGATCTTGGACTTCCTGGCCTCCGGAACTCTGAGAAATAAATGGCTGCTGCTTTTAAGCTACCGGCTAGGGTATTCTGTGATAAGCAAAAGACAGAGCCAGGTCTGCAAAATGGGGACAACCAATTATGTTACCTCTAAGGTGGCTGTGAACTTCGGTAACATGCTCATTCCAGTGCCTGACACACAGGGGGACTCAGTAACTATCCACCCCTATTATTACGAGGGCTCATCTCTGAGGGTCAAGGGCTTCACCCTTTGGTGCCCCCTACATTCCCAGCTGGCACCATTTGTTCCAAGCCAACTGAACCACTGGTGCTTTTCCAAATGTGGCATCTCCTTTCTCCTACCTCCTTCCCTCTGCCCGCTCCATCAGAAACACTTTCTCCACTCCCCACTTCTACCAAAATGTCTTCTTCTTCAGGGAGTAGCCCATCTCACTTCTCTCCGAGTTCCTGTCACACCCTTCGCACTCCTCCCTTCAGACGACCCTTTCCATGTGGTGCAATGGTTGCTGAGCTCCTGTCTGTGCTGGCTGAGTGGGAGAGAGAATGAATTATTAACAAAGTCATTTTTGAAATTTTCGATTATGGACACAGGTCTTGAGCATCTAGGACCCAGAACAAACCTTCCAAGTTGATACACATGCCATAGTATCGGGCCAACGAAACATCATCCTGTTAAAATTAGAAGTGAAATGTCAAGGTTCTCAGAGGCAATTTCATAAATAATTCCAAGTAGGCAGCCCAGAAGATGCAGATGGATTTCATTGGCTCTCCATATTCTATGTTAGCATGCTCGCTGGCAGCCTGAAAATGACATTTCTCTCCCAGCCAGGTTCACCTCTTTTCTCACTGAGCGAACACTGGTGTACTTTTTTGAGTTGTCAATTTCAGGCTGCAATTTCTATCCCTGTTCAGTCCATAGACAGGAGGGTCTGTTCACTTCAGAGATACAGAATCACCATCTTCTTGGTGCCCAAACAGCCCTGTGTTGCCTGCAAGCCTGACTGCCGCCTCCCAGCATGGCTTCAGAAACCACACAGGAGATGGAAAATGGGAGCCGAGTCCAGGGGCCTTTCTAGGACAAAAGTGGAGAAAAAGACCTTGGGTTTTTCCCTGCAAGGGTAGAAGCTGAATAGAGAACCAGGTGAGTGATCAGAGCTTCCCAGTAAAATACAGGCTCAAGCCTGACCGGTGTGGCTCAGTGGTTGAGCATCAATCTCTGAACCAGGAGGTCACTGCTTGATTCCCTGTCAGGGCACATGCCCAGGTTGAGGGCTCAAACCCCAGTATGGGGCAGGCAGGAGGCAGCCAATCATTCTCTCTCATTATTGATGTTTCCCTCTTTATTCCTCTCAGAAATCAATATAATTTTTTTTTAACAACCCACACAGGCTCGGCACTTCTTAGCTGAATAACCTAGGCACATTATTTAACGACTTCCTTATCTGCAAAGTAAGGGGGCTCATTCTACCCTCCTGATGAGTCTAAGAAATGCTGAGATGTGAATCCTGCCTCCACTACCACAGGCTGCTTTATCTTTCTGAGGCTCAGCTTTTCACCTGAAAATCAACTAATCCATCCAAAGTGGCTCATGGAGTGCTAAAGAAAATGCAGCTATCCACTCTGAGGATAACAACAGCAACAGCACATGCATTTTCTTTCTCGTTTTAAGTAACCACCAAAGGCATGGATTCATATGATGTGGGTCCCAGGCTGTGTGCTGGCTTTGGATGTCATGCAGTTCAACTAGGCAGCTTGGGACCTCCTAGAACTTGTGGTCCAATGAAGGTGGCAGGTGTCTGCACACCCACATCCCATCAGGCCACACGTGTGAGGAGGGGCATGGAGGAGCTCTCAGAGCTACTGGCTGGGGGAAGGGGCTGTTGTGGGGAAGGGTTTCTAACAGTGATGAAGAAAAGCAAAGGGAAAGCATCAGCCAGGGGCTCAGTTAGACATCGTCCCAATGTCACTGGGTCATTGTGGGCTCAAGGAAGAGCACTCACTGCTGTCAGGAAGTTGGAGGCTGTGAACCCCAATGCCTCTTAGTGGTCTTCAATTTCTCGGCTTCCCTCCCTTCAGCCTGCTCACCACACAGCAGGGGAAAGAACTTTGTGACTTCTCTAGTGAATCACCACCCCACCCACACCATCCCCATAAAGATGACTAAAATCATTCAAATAAAGGTTTTTGCAGGGGCACTGGTACCTAGTAAGTGGGGGGCAAACATAGGTTTACAGTTGTGAGTACATGAAACAGAGTTTATTCTTATATTATTATTATTTTTATTTTATCTTTAAAAATGTATTTTATTGATTTCTTATAGAGAGGAAGAGAGAGGGATAGAGAGTTAGAAACATCGATGAGAGAGAGAGAGACATTGATCAGTTGCCTCCTGCATGCCCTCTACTGGGGATGTGTCCTTGATCAGAATCGAACCAGGGACCTTTCAGTCCACAGGCAGATGCTCTATCCACTGAGCCAAACTGGTTTTGGCCTTATATTATTATTAATTATTGCATAATTTCCCCTACAAACAACTGTATACCTGCTTTTGTCTCACCGAGTCGGACATCCCTCTCACAATCTGGGACTACTGGCTCCTAACAGCTTAACTGCCTGTCTGATCACCCCTAACTGCTTCTGCCTGCCTGCCTGATTGCCTCTAACCGCCTCTGCCCTGGCCACTGCAACCCTGGCTTTTCTGGAAGGTCATTCAGCTGTCTGGTCTAATTAGCATATTATGCTTTATTATTATAGATTTTAGAGAGAAAGAGAGAGAGGAAACAGTGTTTTATTATTCCTCTTATTTATGCATTCATTGGTTGATTCTTGTATGTGCCTTGAGGGAATTGAACCTGCAATCTTGGTGTATAGGGACGATGCTCTAACCAACTGAGCAACCCGGCCAGGGCTCACCATCTCTTTGATTCTGAGAAGGGAAAGAAGTTTGACGTGGATCATTGTGGGAACTGTACAGCAGTTCCTAATCCTGGTTCCTGACAGAATTACGTGGAGAGCTTAAACCAAGTGACATCCAGCCCCACCCCAGATCAATTGAATCAGTGTCTTTTGGGGATGAAGAGTGGAATCCAGGCATCACTCATGATTAAAAACCTCTCTGGGTAATCTGAATGGTAAACCAAGGTACAAAACTGGAAAAGCTGCAACTACTCATTTTAACTCAATAAAGATAGAAAAATTCATTTTTATTGAAATTCATCTAAAAAACTATCTGCTCCCTCGTATTTGTTTTGATATTTTTGTTTGTTTATAAAACACTTTCATCTTTCTGTGGTATAAGGATCAGTGTGCCCATTCTACAGATGAGGAAGCTGAGGCCCACAGAGCCCAAAGACATGCCTAATGCCATCTAGCACCAGGATGGAAACTAGGTCTCCCAACTCCAAGTCCCAGGGGCCTTCTCAAACAAAAGGACCTGGCTTTATGTAAACCAGATATTTACATAAAGCCAGGGCCATTCATCTCACATAAGGGAGGGAGTTCAAGGGACCTGGTTTGTTACTTGAACTCAAAAGATGCTCTTATTAGGGTTGGCTTTTATTGCAATAATGAAATGGCAACATAGAGCCTGGGGTGAATGTGCTGAGTGAGGCTCTGACACTGGTTGGTTTTCTTGAGTGGGCTAAATGTAGCCTCATGATCTTGCCTGAACTATGATTTGCTTAGCAAACACTTTCCCTAAAAATAATGAATGCGTACACCCCAGCCTGCTGCTGATAAGTTATTATGAGTTGGGACTTAATGGGGTGTAAACGAGGCAGCAAAAAGCCCTGCCTTTTAGTCTGCGGCCCCACCCCACTGCCAACCTCTGGAAAGTATGCTAAGCTACCTCAGAGCCAACTAGATTGGCACCTCCCCACCCCCTGCCCTCTGAGCACCCTCTCCTCCTTTTGTTACCATGCTCATCAGCACAGAGGACCATAAAAATCAGAACCAAGGCAAGGAGATGTGAAGGCCAAGATGACTTGGATTTTTTTAGCCATGTTGCCTGGGTTTTCATTTGGGAGGTCTGTTCTCTTTTCATTTCTGGGCATGTAACCCACAGTTCATTTCCACAGGTGTGCAGCCTGCTGAAGTTCCCACCTGAGGATGTTTCTGTAGATGTATTAGCTGTGGGCTCTCACCCAGTGATACCAGGCAATGTTGACCACTCTCCCCTCTGATCTTGCCTTGCTTCCAGGACTTGTCTTTAATTATGACTTGCTGTCTGCCTCCACTAAGTCCCAGAAGAGAAACCCAAAGTACTCATTCCCAGCAACTGGTAGTACCTGAGAGAGAGAGAGAGCAGGCTCTCAGCTACCATTCCCAGAACTAGCTAAATGGCTGGTTACTCATGAGTGGGTGGATGGGTACGTGAAGGGATGGACTGAAGGACTGGAGGATGAACTAATAAATTGATGGAGGAATGTTGAGCAGGAGATGTTGAATAGATGGATGATGGGAAGAACAGATGGGTGAATGGGAGAGTGGACAGATGAATGGATAGAGGGATGCATGTGGGATTGGTAGAGAGAGAAGAATGGGTGGAAAGATGGTTGGGTAGAGAGATGGGTGGGTATATGGGAAGGGAGATGGGTGAATGAAATGATGAGAAGTTGGAGGGATGGATGAATGGATGAGTGGTCACCTACTCCTAAAGGTTTAGCTTAGGTCACCCAACCCCAGGCAAGGAGATAAATGAGCCAGCTAAAGATCAAGTATGTTTTAATCATTTCACAAACAAGAAAACTGAGAGCTAGACAGATTGAAGGCTTGTCTAAGACCACACAGCAGTAGAAGAAATTGAACTCTTGGCTTCTTCCTCCCTCCCTGCTTTTCCCTGCTGTATTCAGCACCGGGTGGAGGCCTATTCCTCTGGAAGTCGTGTAAACAGAGCCCTTTTTTCATCTCTAGCTCTGTAGCTGGTGATAAAATAAGCCCCAGGGACATGCCAGCATCAAGATTGAAAGCAGGCAGGAAGGAGAGGCCAGAGAGAGCAGAGTTCCCATGGGAGGAAGGGCTGCTCGGCCAGCCGAGAAGCAGTGGTTTCTTAGCAGGAGAGAATAATGACACAGTCTTGAGAAACTGTCAAAGGCAGCCCTTCTTGCTTGGGAGTGATCGAATGCAGGTGACTGAGATGCTCAGACAGTCCCTGATGGTCTACAAACTCTTCCAAGCAAGCCCACTGGGAATCCTTGATCTGCGCCTCAAGTCCCCACAGACTGTGGTGACAACTGCCTCGAGGGACTGGCCTCAGCTGGAAAATTCTGCAGATGGTTGTGAGCCTTCTTTGCCTTTGAAGATCTTTGATCTACTCCTCACTTGGCACTCCTTACATTATAATGAGTCATAATGTAAATATCTGTGTTTTCCGATGGTCTTAAGCAATGCTGCTAGCCGTTCTCAACCTGTGGGTTGCAATCACAGGTTGAGAACCGCTGCTGTAGAGCCTAAGACCATCAGAAAACACAGATATTTACATTATGATTCATAACTAGCAAAATTACAGTTATGAAGTAGCCATGAAAATAATTTTATGGTTGGGGGTCACCACAACATGAGGAACTGTATTAAAGGGTCACACATTAGAAAGGTTGAGAACCACTGACCTAGAAGAAAGAGAATCATTTGAATCCTCTTTTGAAGAGGACTCAGAGAGGAATCTTCTGATGAAAAGCAAGAGCAGTGTATCAACCACAAGGCTTGTTTCTGCCAGAGAGCAGATGACAAGAGGGCCGAGGAGAAGGGCCCTGCTGCTCCTGTCACTCCTGGGATCAGGACAGTCACTGCCCAGAGACTACTGCAGGGCCTGAGCCTCAAGAAGGGGGACTCATTGCAGGTCCCCTCAGTTGAAGTCTCAACTTTAAGATGACACTACAGCTCATATTACCTGTATGTCTTTGATGAGCTACCTCATCTTAAGTCCCAGGCTCCTCTACAAAATGGGGAAAGCAATTCAATGAAGCAAAATCTATAAAATCCTTAGCACAGAATGCAGCACGTAGTAAATGCTCAACAAATATGTTCCCCCTAACAAGTATTCAAAGTGTCATTTCTTAACAAAGTCCTCTTTCATATTAAAAATGATGAACCAAGCAACCAACTTCTCTTCCTTATTTTTAAAGGACAGTGATGGCTGAACATCAATCACCGGTTCTGAAAACAATACTGCGCATTGCCCAGAGAGAATATGTCCCGAGAGTAGATTCATTGCCAGCCTTAGCGACTGCACGCCGCCATTCTGATGAGTTTCAGCACTTCCTGCTGGGAGCTGTTCCCGGGAATGGATCTTCCAGCTGTGCCTCAGACCCCTCCCATGACTGTCACTAGCATCGTCCTTCCGTTGAAAGAGTGAATAGTTCTATTCCCACCTGAACCTTAGCCCTAACCTGGAAATGCTCATGGTAGCCTTTGAAAACACAGGTGGGGCTGTCCAACGTCACTGGGCAGGTAATTAGGGAAGCCTGCAAATAGGTGCAAACCACATGCCGACCAACAGTGCGTGTGCAGGAGCTTGCATCTCATTTGTCCTTTCTACAGCAGCTTCTGAATTCTGAAGCCCCTTTGCCTGCCCCGGGCTTCCCTGACAACCGTCTCTCAGGCCCCTTCCCATCAGTCTTGCTTGCAGCAGCACTCTGTCCTCTTCTCACTTTGATTTTTGGCTGCAGGGCCTCTGGTTCTCAACATGGGGTTCCCACACCTGCAGCAGCATCACCGGGGAATGTGTGGAGAATGCAGTTTCTCAGGCCCCCAGCCAAAAGTCAGGGAATCGGAGACTCTGGGGATGGGACTTGGCACTCTGTGTGCACGAGCCCTCCGGGATCTGAGGCATGGGCAGGCTGGAGAAGCACTAGGAGCTCACAACACAGATGGCTCCCAGTTCTAGACCTCGTCTCTGAACTAGGATGTATCTAAATGCCTACTTAACACAGCCCCTTGAAAAACTCTGTGGCACCCCTCACACTCAAATGCCAACCAAACTCTCAGTTTTGCTTCCTGAATCTGATGCAGTTTCCAATCTCTTTCTCAGTAAAGTGACCAGCACCTCAGCAGCCAGACCCCCCTCTATCCACCATCCTATCCAGTTCTCCCTTCCTCTCTTTCCTTCTCCCTAGAAAGCCAAACAATGCAACTCATAGGCAGAGGGGATTTCTGAGCACTCAGACATCCAGAGCACAGAAAAGGTAAACACTAAATACATGCTCTTTTTAAACCAAACCTCTCCTTGGATTTCTGCAGCTCATCAAAAATCCATGAGCACCTACAGGGTGCCAGGTGCCATGCATCGATGGACAGATCGTGATAGTCTCTGTCCGCCTTTCCTGCTACTCTTGCTCCCCTCTGCCTCCAAAACAAACTCTTATTTCACAATCAAAGATATATGCTCCTCATGTGTACAGCAAGGTACCTATTGATTTTCTTGTTGCCAGTCATTATCAAGATTTATTAATCGCCCCCACTCCCCATTGATTGAAGAAAGCAGAATTCCCAGTGGCCAATCAATCCTGATAGAGTCCATGACAAAGAGTCAATATCTATTTATTATTTGATGTATGGGCTTCATTATCTTAAACACCATCAGGCGGGGACCCGCAGAAGTCGAGCAGTGCCCAGGCAGCTGGAATTAGGCTGGGAATGCGTCACCCCAAACCCCAAGGCTAGCAAGTACCCAGAGCAGCCAAAACGTGCTGATCCCATGCTCTTCCCCTCCCTTCCCACGCACAGACGTTGGAGTCCGAGGACAATGAGGGAAAGGGTCGAATGCCTGGGGTTCAACTGGCGCCTGCTGCCAACTCAACAAGTCACCAGCCAATCACATCTGGGGTTCGGACAATGAGACTGACTGGGAGGTAAACCAGCCTGTACCCTCCGAGGCGGGGCAGCAGTGGAGGGTTCTAAGGCATAACAAAGGTGATCACTTAGGTAATGCGGAAACGGGAAAGAGAAGAAGAGGATGGTTTGATTCGGACTTTGGTCTGGATGGGTCTTAGGTTCCAACCCTGCCCCTCCTGAGCTCCAGGACCTTTGGCATGTGCTTTGTCTTTCTGTCTCCTTGTCCAACATGGGAACTGACTTGTACCCACTCAGAGGGCTGCTACAACTTAATATGAGAACCCCCAGGATCTCCACACAGGCTACTCAGCTTGTAGTGAACTGGCTTCAGTGACAATGTGGCCTCTCTCCACAAAGTCACCGTGAGTCTGCATGCCCACCTGCCAGCGATGCTGAGGAAGCTGGCCTTCTGGTGCTGGAACACATTAGGGACCTGGTGTGGCCCACACTTGCTTTCTAACAGGACAGTGCCACTGGCTAAACAGAGAAAGGTGCTGGAAATGTCTTCCTTTCCAATGCATGGCCAGCTCATTGCCTCTCCCCTCTTGGGTGAGGCACCAAATGTCTCTTAGAAACTGGGTGTTCAGACCTGTGGGACTCCCAATGATGTCCCATTAGGACCAACTCCAACTGTCCAGGCTGTTCCTGCAGGAGGGACATGCAGCACCACCCTGCTCGCTACAAGCTCTCCTGAGAAAAGGGATCGCCCCAACATGGGCTTTCTAACGTGCAAACCAGACCAGGTCTCTCCTCTGGTGAAATTGCCACCAGAAGAAAAGTTTGGATCCCTTAGCACATACTCATGGGGTCCAGCTTCTCAGCTCTCGCTGTTCCTGTACGGATCCTCTGTATCAGCTCTTGACTGTCCCCACAGCCCCAAGTCCTGACTCCCCCACCTCTAGCCCTTTGCAGATGTTGTTCCTTTCATTAGGGATGCCAACCCTGCCATGTCCATCTGGCCAATTTGAATAAGAGAGGGTTCTGGTGCCCACCGCCCCCTATTATGACTCTGTTTGCAAATCATCCAGTGACTGGTCTCTCTGTGAGCTCCATGGGGGTGGAGGCCAACACACTGAGGCCACACACACAATGAGCATTGAGGCAAATACCTGCAAACCACACAGCTCCTTATTGCTGTCACTGCATCATTCACACCCCGTAACGAACACTGTTTTTGTTTTCATCACCGTTCACTCTCCAACCTCCCAGCCAGCCACCCTCCAACTGGCTTGTACTACGTTTTACTGAGTGCCACTCATTTTTCAGGGAGTCTAGTAACCAGCACCACTCACTGTGGACTGCTACGCTTGCCTGAAGACACGGGCTGGGATAATGCGATGGATATATTTTTGGAAACAGGTATTTATGTATTCAACAAGTATTCATGTATTCAGCCTAATATTTGAGGGGCTGGGATATAGAGGTGAGTCCATAGCTGAGGTCGGGCTTTTCTGAGGCTTATGTTCTGAGTGGGGAAGGGGATGTAGGGAAGATACAAGAAGCAAACAAATCGAGGAACAAAAGAACTGTCACCTCTGGTGAGAGGTGGCCCAATGAAAATACGTAAAACACAGTGATGGCTTGGGAGGGGCTGGGGGCAGCAGGAGCCACTGGGGATTTGCTTCCTAAGTCCATCTCTTCTGGTTGCCTCTTCCGCCCTACCTGCTTCTTCTCAGGCCCCTGTGTGGGGTGACCCTTCCCCACCAGGCCCCTCAATGCTGGTGCTCTAGGCTCTGTCCTTGGTCCTCGGGTGACCCCTCAGTGTTCCCTGGATAAACCTCAGCTTCCACTGAAGCCCACAGCTTCAATCACCACTTCTATGCAAATGACTCATGTGAGGGTTATTTCCAGCCCCAACCTTTCATCTGATCCGGAGACCAGCATATCCCGCTCCTTACTCAACACCTCCTCTTGGTGACTTGAAGTTTAAAGAGGTTAAGTAATTTGGCCAAGAGACAAGCCAGGCACTGGGACATAAATTAGAGTAGTCAAACCACAGCCATCCTATCATCTGATATTCTAATAAATTCTATTTGTAGTGCCAAAGGCACCTGAGAGGAAATATACTGCTTCGAATTGCTGCTATCATAATCATTATTGCTAGAATATTATCACTATTACTCTAGCAGCTAGGAGATGCAATGATTGAGTGCCTCCAGTTACAGGAGGTATTAAGCTATAGCCTTTCTATATAAGCTCTTCAATTCTTATCACTACCTTGCAAGAGAGAGAAATGTTACCCCATTTACAGATGAGGAAACTGAAGCAAACAGGAGTGAAAAAATGTGCAAAAGACTAACATTTTTAAAAAGTGAGTGTTAATACATACTGAGTTTAATGAAATAGCGAGTCACAAAATGGGATTGCTGGATGAGCCTATCCTCAATGGCACAGAAGATCTATCCATCAATGTTTGTATGTCACAGAGCTGCGGGCTCTTCACCTGCATCGTTTTCCTCCCAGGAATACAATGAGCCATTTCTCAGCCTCCCTTGTGGTCAAGGTACCATGCCAACCCAGAACACAGGCAAGGGATGATGTCCACCACTTTTAAGCATGTCTCATAGGAACCTCCCACATGCCTTCCCATGCTCTTCCCTCTAGAAGCAGAGAATTTGAGCCCTCAGAGGGCTCCAACATGTGGGAGTGGTCATGGATCCCTCCATGCATGCAGAAAAGCCACATACAATCCAGGAACACCATCATGAGCCAGAAATGGACTTCTACTGGGTTAGGCCACTCGATATTTTTAGGCTTATTTATTACAGTAGCTACCATCAACCTGACACATACAAACTGTGAGTTTGCACATACAATATGCCCTCACTTAATGCTGTTCACAGGTTCTGCCAACTTTAAGGTAACAACAAAACCACTTTTCCTATAGGTTAACTGATACAGACAAGAGTTGAATTCCCAGGGCACATCATCAATGTTTTAATGAAACAACCTAGAATGAATCAATATTCTCTGAGGACCTGCTGCATATTAAGACAACTTCCTGGAAGGATGCACACCAAAATCTGAATGTGATTCTCTCTGGCTGGAAACATTACGCGTGAATTCCACTTTCTTCTTTTTGCTGATCTGCATTCTCAGTAACAAACAACTTGTGTTGTTCAGTTATTTTTTTTAAGTGGTAACAGATGTCCCACATGCTAATTCGGAGTCTTTGAGAGTGGAGGAAAGTGGTGGCCAGTGTCAAAGTCTTCTTCACCTGTGCAAGTCCTCTGCCAGTCATGTGACTATTTACGAACAGGCAGAGGCGATATACATGAGATGATGCTAATAATAATAATAATGATAATAATGCAGCCCATTTATAGCACTTCCTTTACAAAAGTCCCGGACGCTTTACATTCCGGCACAATTAAAGGCAGCCACAGACAAAAAAAAACCTTTCAGCTGCGCTTTATAAAGAGAAAGCAACTCAGCTCTTTGAACAGAAAAGGAAGCCGATTCTACTAGATGACGAGGGACGCAATTTTCATGTGCTCGGACCCCCCAACTCTTGTACGTTATATTTAGGACAATCAAACTGGCCTGAAGGAGAAATAATCACAAAGCCCAGAAGTACAGAGTTACAGAAAAAGCGAGTCAAGATCTCAATGGGGCAACCGGTTACTGTCTTAGCCGAAGGCGGGGCCCTCCATTTGTCTGTCTGTAAATAGAGCAGCTCAACGCTATTACATTTGAAAGCCTGAAAAATAGGAACTGATGTGGAGTTGGAAATACATAATCTACTAAAGAGCTCTGACTTTCACCAGACTTAAAATGCTGTGGAAAGGAGGCCCTATGGGATTTCATTACTGCCATGTCCCTGGGAGACAGGTGGGGGCTGGGTGTCGCACACATGGGGGCAAATAGTCAAGCCCGCATAACAGGGAAATTGCATTCACACTCAGGCACTGGCAAAGGGACTGATGACATTCGCCAAATGAAACATTTTACAATTTCTTCAAGAACGTGGGGATCCTTGGTTTGTACGCAGGAGATGGGGGCTGGGCCTTCTTCTGTTACCAAGCGCCCCAGGTAATTCTGATATGATCAAACAGTGGTTCTCAACCTTCCTAATGCTGTGACCCTTTAACACAGTTCTTCATGTTGTGGTGACCCCCAAACATACAATTATTTTCATTGCTGCTTCATAACTGTCATTTTGCTACTGTTAACGAATCGTAATGTAAATATCTGATATGCAGGATGTCTTAGGTGACCCCATGAAAAGGTTGTTTGACTCCCAAAGGGGTCGCGACCCACAGGTTGAGAACCACTGTGATCAAAGGTGGAAAAATCCGGTGACAAGCTATTGCTCCTGGGAGGAGCCTGTTCCCCTTGACCTGGGCCAGGTAGCCGTGACAAAGAAGGCACATACTCAATGAATACTCAGATGTACATTTGCTCAAATCCAGGTTCTGCCAATTATTTGCTGTACGACCTGGGCAGAGCCTCTTTTACTTCTCTGACCTCAGGTTTTCCCACTGTAAAGTGGGCACAGTGATAAAATGGGAGACCATCCCTGTGCCTGGCCTGAAGGAAAGCACCTGCTGAAGGCTGGTAGAATCTGTTGTTTTGGGGGTTCATTTGGAGGAGCTCTTCATTGATATATGAAGATGAAGGTGAATTATAAATGCCCCTCAACCAGGGAGATGGTTTCAGCGAGGAGGTTCAGCTGTGACTGCTCAGCTTCAAGTAAAGGGACCTTATAAGAGAACCATAGTCTCTACTGAATCCGAAGCTCTCCCTGTCTTTCTTTCCTGAGTGGGGGCCAGAGCAGAAGCTGAGGAAGGCCTCAGGATGTGGTGATAAACCTTTCTGGGAAGAAGGAGGCAGCTTCTTCCTCCCCACACCCTAAAAAATTAAAAAAAGAGAATCTCGTTGACTTTTATCATCTGTTTTCTAGAGATAGATGCATGGGAGTAGGAATATGTGGATTCCTGGAAACTTGGAACTGTTTTGGATAAAAACAGAAGTGTGTCCCCATAGGAAAGGTTAAAAGATGTTTAACTTTAAGAAAGGGAATTTGATGACCAGAAGGGTCCACTTATCAGAAAGGGTAGAAATTTTCCCTGGCAGGTTTGCTCGATGGTTGGAGCATTGGCCCATAGACTGAAAGGTCTCAGGTACAAATCCTAGTCAAGGGCATGTATCTTGGTGATAGGTTCCATCCCTAGCCCTGGTTGGGGCACAATCGATATGTCTCTCTCATATCAATGTTTCTCTCTCTCCCCACCTTCCCTTCCTTTCCCTCTTTCTAAAAATTAATGGGAAAAATATCCTCAGATGATGATCAACAAAAAAAGAAAAAGAAAGGGTAAACACTTGAAGTAGAAAATGATGGGAAGAGGCTAAAAAGTAGAAAGTGAACCAAAGCTGTATTACAGGCTGTAAGAGAAACTGAAGTCAGACTGAAGGTTAACCAGTGAGAAACCCTTTGAAGGCCCATTCACCGGAGGATAGACAAACAAACTGCAGCGGATTCACACCACAGACTGCTACATGGCCACAGAACTGACTGCTGATGCACGCAACGCTGGGTGAATCTCAACAGCATGAGTAACAAGAAGCCAGCCACAAAAGAAATCCGTATCATGATTCCATTTACATTAAGTTCAAGAACAGGCAATAATAACTGGCATGCTATAATTCAGAACCGAGGGAATGGGGGCGTATGAATTGGCTGGAAGAGGCACAAGGGACTTTCTGGGGTTACGTGGGTAATAGCAACATGGGTAGGATTTTTTTAAAAATGTCCCTTGGGCCTGCACCCTTTCTTTAGGACATTTGCCCTCAAAAGCACCAGGTCCTGCCCCTGCAACAACCCTCCAATGGCTGCCTGTTGCCCTCAGCATCAAACCCAGACCTCTCTCCAGGCTCCTAGGTCCTACAACAGAAGGTCTCAGAGGATAGAGTCACAGGGAAGAGGTTTTGTGCTGAGGCCTGAGACCCATGCAGATAATGAAATTAGACTCCAGGGCAATATTCTTAGAGTGGGGTGACTTCGCACCAGGGGACATTTGGTAATATTTGAAAACATTTCTGTTATCACAACTTGGTACTACTGGTATCCAGTGGGAAGTAAGGGCAGGATTCTTGCTCAACATCCTACAATGCTCAGGACAGGTCCCTAAAAAGAAATGATCTGGCCCCAATTGTCACAGTGCCGAAGTGGAGGTTGAAAGACTGCTGTAGGCATATTATTTTAAAAGTCCCCAGCCTGCAACCAGACTTGAGAGCCCCTCCCCCACAAAACAGGCTCCTGCCAGTTTCTTTCCTCTCACCTTCTACCCTCTGCCCTCATGTTCTGCTACCACAGTCTTCTTGCTGGTTCTCCCCCCAACCATCAGAGAATAAACGTGTGTCATTTCAAGCTGCCAGGTTTGTGCTAACTGGTTACAACAGCCCTAGGAAACTGGATGGCATGCAGGAATCCACATGGTAACGACCATCCCCCTTTGCCGGCTCTGACACAGGAGATCGGGGGGACCATACTGTGGACAGCAGTCCCAGGCTACTTCTCAAACACAGCCCCGTCTCAGGGATCTAGGGAATTCTGTTAGAACTGAAAGAACCCCACCACAAACATCCCCCTCTACCTGCTCATTTTTGAGATGGGGAAACTGAGGCCCGGGAAACTCCGCTGCAAGGTGGAAGGATGAGAGATGCTTTCATTCAACTCTGTCTTTACTGGCTTTCACATTCCATTTGGAGGTTTCCAAATGAGTTATTGTGCAGACTATCTCATAATGACCCAATCGTGGAACGATTTAGCAATCCTGCTAATTGCATTTGGGGATATAGCAGTTGGGTAACTAGTTGGTGATTACTCATTCCCAAGAGCCCTACACATTGCATTACAAGGAAGCTAATCTTAGAAATACTTGTTAACATCGATGATAATTACTAAGTAATTGGCTAGAACACGCCATTGTGAATTTACCCAGGATCTGCCAGGTAATTATCTGGTCTTGTATTCCCTGTAAAATAAATCCAGAGTCCAAAAATGGTTCCAGCTCATTGGCTATCATCCAACCACCGATCTCTGCCAGCCAACTGTGTGAATGTGGGCAATTAATCAAATTACTCAAATATTTGCTTTTGAACTGAATGTTAAGAAACCTGGATGGCCAACAAGTGGACGGTGCTAAATAGGAAAGAGGGGTGCACACAGAGCCCCTTCTCCCCCCCCAAGATAAATATATAATCACCCAGTAATGTAGGATAAATGCCACTTCTTTGGAGGTTCATCTGGCTTCTTCACACAAAATACCAAAACACTTCAGAGACCAATTATTTGTCCCAAAGCTGCAAGCGCCTTTATCATAGTGCCAGGAAGAGGCTGTGCTATTTGTGAAATTTTCAGGCAGTTATGATGCTCGGGAGGGGGCTCAGAAGAGGGGCCGAAAACACAGCTGGCTTGTAGGATGGAGAGACACATTTTCATAAGGACCACTTATTTTTCAAGTATGGCTGCTAACCGAGCCATCTATTTCCAATTAGCCAACCCTTGGAAAAGGGATGAGAGAGGCTTGGGTACCTGGGTTCCACTGATAACCCTGAAAAAGTTGGAAGGTGGAGGCAGGAGGGCCTTAGAAAGGCCAGGCAAAAGAGGAAAGACAGTGGATTTCAAATTTCTAATTTGGAGAAGTAAAAAAAGGGATTAGAAAGCCAGAAGGTGAGAAGTTCGGGAGCAGACTGGGGGAAGTAATGGGCAGAAGGCCAATGCTGGAGAACAGACCACCTTCCAATCAGACCTGTGCACCCCACGGAGAGGCTACTGCCTGCCTGCTCATGAAGACACGTGCTGGGTAAGAAAGGGGGGTAAGGGCCTTGAATTGGCAGATTGTAAAAATGGCCACAGAATGTTCCGTTCTCTGCATCCATGCCCTTGCAATGTGACACTACAAATCCTCCTCTCCAGAGGCAGGGTCTGTTTCTTCATGCCTTAAGGCTTAAGTGGAGGTTGGCCACGTGACTTTCTTTGGCCAGTGAACATTAGCCAATGTGACACAAACAGAGATGTGAAAGGCACTTGTCCATTGAGGCTTGACTTCTTGTCATTCCTGGAGCCCTGGGAGCATGATGGGAATGAGCCTGAGCTGCCTTGTTGGGAGATGAGAGCCACGTGGTAGAGAACCGAGGCACCCCAGTGGAGAGTCTGCCAACCCCAAAGGCACCCAATGCCGACCAGCCCCCATCTGATCTATCAACTGACCATAAACACATCCAAAAGCTCAGCTACTGAGCCTGGCTCAGGGCAGAACTGTCCACAGAATAGAGAACAATTATGAAGTATGGGGGTAGTTTGTCACTCAGCAAAAGCTTACTGATACACTCACCTAATCAGAACCCCTCAGCTCCTGGATATTGTCTGGGCTGATTATTTGAGAGCCACGGCTGTCCTGTGTAGAGTGGACAATCCCATTTTCACCCCATTTAAGGAGAGTTGAAAGACTATACCCAAATCCCTAATCCTTTGCAAACACTTACTGTTTGACCCATGGGTTCTAGTCAACCCACCATCTGCATCATCAATGGTGACTGACAATCACACTCCTTCTACCAATCACCCAGGTCTTATAAATGGACTCAAGGAGGCTTTAATCACAGGGGACAAATCAGAGACACACCAGCTCTTCCCTGAGCCCATAGCTCCCGCTACAGACCTGCTGAGATGTGAGGCTTATGTATTCGGGATATTATTGCTTGAGTTGAGTCCTGGGAGACGGGGGCTCCTAATTTACCTCTGGCATCACAGGCCACCCCAGAACACCGCTGCTGTAGCCAGTCCTAATGCAACAAGGGAGCAGATGCCAGTTTAAACACACGCCGAAGGATTGTTCTATGCCATTCAACTAAAACTGAAGCTATTTTTTTTCAATATTCATGTCACTGGGCAAGTTTAGAAAGAGCAAATGCAAGAAAATCCCTACCACCTGACATTTCCTAATGTCAGTTCTCTACTAATGACCCCTCTGTGTAACAACAAACCCGGATCCTAGACATTTCAAACCACAACGGTAAAGGCCCGCACACATGCTCTGATGCTTTGAGGAAAGCCAGAGTAACAGCCATCAGAATCTTACTCCAAGGGTTAGCAAATTAGGTCCGTGGGCCCACTCAGCCCATTGCCTGGTTCTGCAAATGAAGTTTTATCTGCACACAGTCACGTACATCCATGTGTGTCGTGTCTGTGGCTGCCTTCACACTACAGTGGCTGAGAAGTTCCTATACCAACTGCATGACTGCAAAGCTGAAAATATTTACTACTGGAAACCGTTTGCAGACCCCTGATTTAGTCTGATCCAGTTAATTTCCATATGAAAAAAGTTGAGTCTCAGAGATGTGGTTTCACAAATACTTGAAGCACAGGGAGAATCTAGAACCGACTTCCTGACAGTGCTCTGTTGAGGAATTTTAGCATTCAGAGGGTTTTCCCGGAAGGGCAAACCTTAAACCACACACCCTGTGAATGGTAAAATAAGCCCAAATCCTCATTTCTTAACTCTGCTGGAGGCAGAGCTTTGGGACTAAGCTCACGGGCGGGCGGCAGGGAGCCCAAGTGGGACTGACCTGGTGATGATGGCCAGGTGGGGCGGGCTCATGCAGGCGCCCATGAACAGCACCACGTTCTCGTGCCGCGTCTGCCTGTAGGCCATCACCTCCCGCTTGAAGGCCTTCAGCTGCTCCTCGTTGTCCCTCTCGATGTCAATCAGCCGGATGGCCACTTCACCGTGCCAGCGGCCGTGGTACACCTGCCCGAAGCGGCCCTTCCCGATGAGCTCGCCGATCTCCAGCTGCTCGAAGGGGATGTCCCACTCCTGCAGGAAAATGCTGGTCTGGCTGGCCTTGCGCGGGAAGCTCCGGGCCGAGAGGAGGGACAGGTTCATCTCCTCGAAGTCGTCCTCCGACTCCTCGGCCTCGTCGTGGCCCTCTTCGTTCTGTGGCCGAGGGGGAGAGATACAGCTGTCCCCGCACTGCTGGGGACATGGTGCCCTGCTGGGCCCGCTGTGCGTGGGTGCAGGCCTGGACATGGCTCTCTGCATTCTCCACACCCTGAGAAGCCCAGTGTCTCTGAGACACCCCCTCCCTTGTATTCAGTGGAGCATAACCCCCCTGGGGATTTATCTGGCCTGAGCTGTTTTTCAACCAAGGATGCAAATGGCTTGCCAACTTCTGCACAAGTAGCTTTTCCATGATGCACACCATATAACGGCCCATTAGACTTGGTGCCGGGAGGGATCTCACCTTGGTAGTTGTCCCAGAGTTAGAACAACCATCACTCAGGACCCTGAACTCTGACCTGCCCCAAGCCCTCTGCATCAGCAAGGACATCACTCAACTTTGCCGACTTCCAGGAAGCCCTGGAAAAGCTGGCTTCGCCATCCCCAGTTCTTACCTCTGAGGTCGGTTCCACTTCAATTTGAAGTAATGGATTTCCTTCCAAGCTTTAAAGAAAGAAAAATAAAAGTGACCCTCAGATGCAAAGGTGGGCCCCGGTACTGAGCTTACCCTGGTATGAGAAGCCCCCAAAGTGAGAAGCCCTCACCACCAAGCCTTCATCTCGAATTTCACTTCAGGGCTGTGGGAAATAGTCCATAACCTCGCTGTAAAAAGCAGTACGCGAGGACATTGTTTTTCAGTACATTTTTCTGGGCTGCTCAGGGCTCATTTCTCATGATTGTGTTGGCTTCCACTAATCTAGCAGCTTCCTCATGCACTGCCCTAAATGCCGTGGATGGAAGAGTCCTCAGAGCCCTAGGAGTTCCCTAGGAGAATTAATCAGGTCTCCAAGGTTCACTGGGATTTGGTATCCGAGTGTTCGAGTGTTCATGTGTTCGTTCGTTCATTTGTTCGTTCATTCATTCATTCATTCATTCATTCACAATTCTGTGCCAGGAACAGTGCTAAGCTCTTAGAAGAAAACAGACTTGAAATTGGCTCCTGACTTTAAGAAACATTACAATACCACTGAAGGAACTACAGTGGGTACACAGATATTGTACAGAAAGGCTAAATAAGAGCCCCAAATCAGGTAGGAATTGAATAAATGGAGGACATGGAAATTCCCAGGAGAGGATTCCTGGATGGATTTGGGAGTCCATTGTGTTTAGTTGGACCTTGAAGGTCACACTGAATCGAGATGTGTGGAATGAGAATGAAGAGGAGGAAATAACACTGTGTTGGACAGGAAGACGCAGGTATATGTGTGTGTGCAAGAGCACACATGTGCATTTGATGCTTTCACAGGCTCGTGAGCTGCAGTTGTGTTGCAAACCTGGGAGCATGCTGGGTATGGCACTGGGGGCCCAATAGGTGTGTGTGTGTGCGCACGTGCACTAAGTATATATATTGAAGGTATAGTGTGGGTATTATGGGATGTGCTCTGTGCAGTTGTCCCGGGCATGTGAGTGTGGTGCCACTGAGTATGTACTGAGGATAAGAGTACATGGGATGGAAGGGGATGGGATATAGGCACAGTGTGTGTTAAAGGGTTTCTGGGAGATGATTTAGAGTAGAGGATGTGTATGTGTTTATAGGGTGAGCTACAATAGGTGGGAAGAAAGAATCAATGGATACCATGCCCTCTTCCTATTTCCCCAGCTCAGCAGATTCTCCTACCACCTCCTCATCTGAGGGCCTCCCCTATCCTGACCCTCAGACACTAGGAAGCTGCTGACCCTGCCGACAGAGTCCATCTGCTCACTGGAGAGGCTCCAGGTGAGAGGGTGTCTGAAAGACGTAAGAACTAGCAGGAGAAAGGAGGGGGTCCCAAAGTGGCATTTGCCATCATATTAACCAAATACTTACACCTAGTTATTCAGATGGAAGACTGAACGATACTGCACAAAGATAGCTGATATGCTGGGAGCCTGATGCCTCGGGGAGGCTCGGGTGGGACAGTGAAGCTGGGATCCCTCCTTGTACCCTACGACTTGGCCTTTCTCTGTTATATCCAGGCTACTAAATCATTTCCCCTCTGTGAGGAGGTAGTGCCCATCCTCCAGGTACATTTAAGCAGACTGCAGGCATGGATTAACTGTTTTCTCGCTGGCACTCCCTGACTGTTGGTTCATAACCTGGAGCCCGTCTTGCACAAGTTGTGGAATTGGTTTGTGAATGGCAGAGAAATGATCCGGAGCTCCATGTCAGCACAATATCCCTGGCAAACTGCTGCTCCTTTGATTTCAGAAATGCACCACTTGGGTCTTTAACAAAGCCCGTAACACGGGTCAGAAAAAATGGAGCAGCTAGCAGAGACAGAAGAAAAACCAAGTAGGCAAAAATGTGAATTGAGAAACCAGCAAATCGAAACCAGGTGCCTAACATGCCCCAGACTTTGGTCATAATCAGAGAAGTTAAGGAAGACCATTTCACTTCAGTTGCCCAACCACTGACCACCTGGAGGCTAAAGATGCCCACACAAAGATGTTCCTTGCGGAACTGTATACAACAGTGAGTTGTGAGGAGATGTACGATCCTGCAATCAGAAAATGGGTAAGGAAATCACCCCCATTGATATGACATTCTACAGCTAAAACAATGTGTGCGAAGAGTCTGTAATAATATGAGAAATGCGACATTATAGCATTCGCAAATGAGAAAGTAGGATCGAGACTGTGTATATCATGGATCACACAGTGGTCAACTCTGAATAGAAAGAGCACATATCTAATTTTTTTTACAGAATATTCCAAATTTTCCCAAAGTAGCTTATATTATTTGTGTAATAGTCCCCTCTGAGGTCAGTGAACTTGTTCTGTAAAGGGCCAGATAGCAAATATTTTAGATTTTGCGGGCTATATGGTCTCTGTCGCAATGGCTCCACTCGGCAGTGGGAATCTGAAAGCTACCAGACAGTATGTTGCAAACAAATGGGTGTGGCCATGTTCCAATAAAACTTTATTTATAAAAACATGCGATACATTAGATTGGTCCACCATAGGCTGTAACTTGCTGACCCCTGGTATACACCTAAATTATACTTTTTAAAGGGGGGACAATGCACATTGTCTTTCTGATCCTAGAAGGGTCGGGGGAACAAGTTCAGCCCCTAGCAATCACAAGTGACAGGCAGGGCCAGGGACACAGGGCATAGCTGACTCATGGGGGCCTCCTTCGCCTGGGCTGCCACACTCTTCCTCTCTTTGCTTGCTTCATCCCATGTCTCCCCTTCCCCATCCTACTATATCTTCCTCCCCCCCCCACCACCCTGTCCCAAGATGTCAATTCCAGGAAGAGGGAGGCAGAGGGGTCCTGAGTGGACTGCAGGCCAGAGGGAGGAAGAGGCCACTGTGCCACTTACATGGGATTCGAGGTCACTGGATGCAGGACGACCTGGGGCGCCCGGGTCGGTGTCTCCAGCACGGGCACCACATCTGACAGCAGAGATTAGATGGTCAGGACCTGAATGTGGAGTCCACACCCACCAAAACCTAACTTCTGGAAGCTAGTACCTGCTCACCAACTTGTGGGTCCCTCAGGCAGGCTAGTCCCCTCCCCTTCCTCAACCACCTGCTTAGAGGCACCAGTGGTCCAGATGGCATCTTGACCAAAATTCCCTGTCGTTACCTAGGGGGCTGCCAGAACCCCCAAGCCTCTGGTCATCTCCAAATCCTCCCCACGCTTGATTCCCTTTGGAATGGTGAGGTTACGTAGTTGACTTCCTCTCCCCTTCCATGTGGTTCTGGATCTCTCCTGCCCTTGCCCATCCTCACACTGTGGACCACCTTACCAGACCATCTCATTGGTGCCATTGTGCCCTTGGGACCCCCACACTTTCCTTTTCCACTTCCATGTCCAGCCATTGTCCCGGGGCCAGATGATCTCACCACCACCCTCACTGAGCTTGTCTGCCTGACATTCACCTCCATCCATCCTACTCAGAAGGGGCTGAGCTCACAAGACTCACCTGGGAAGATGAACTGCTGCTTGTACTGGTAGTAGTGGGACGCTAGCAAGAGAAAGAAATCACAAAGTGAGTGCTGCCCTAGAGCAGTCCCTTCGGATACCCAGTTGGGCTCCCACAGCCATGGTGTGGGTTCTCTGCCTGCCCTTCAGGGTTTTCAGACTCCTGCAGACAACCCGATTTCCAAGGGACTGAGACATGTAAAGACAGCAGAGCGTTAAACATTCAAGCCAACCCTCTGGTTAAAAGCTCCCAGAATACAGAGCACCCCAAGTCAGAGAGTCATTCCGAGAACAATCCCAGTTTTGGCAAATGCATAAGAAGGCACACAGAAAAAAAGTCTGTGGAACCACAATCTAAAATGTTAATTTTTTTCCTTTGTGCAGAGTGATTGCATGACTTAAAAAACAACAATGAGTTTCCTGTGTTTTCCAAATTCTATGCATTGAGCATTGTATTTGCTTTCTTACTGCTGCTGGAACAAATGATCACAAACGTGGCTTATAACAAAACAAGTTTATTGTCTTACAGTGCTTTGGAGGCTAAACATCTGAACTAAGTCCTAAGGGGCTAAAATCAAGGAGTGGCCAGGACTGGTTCTTCCTGAAGTTTCCTGCCTCTTCAGGCTCTTGGGGCTGCCTGCATTTCTTGGCTCACAGCCCAATCTCCGCTTCCGTCTGACACTGCCTTCCACTGTCTTTGACCTTCTTGCCTCCCTCGTCTGAGGAGCCTTGTGATTACGTTTTGAGTCCCCCAGAATATAGGATAATCTTTCCACTTCAAAATCCTTAACAAAGTCACAGCTGCAAAGTGCCTTTTGCCAATTAAGGTAACATTCACAGATCCCGCAATTGAAACGTGGTCATCTTTGGGGGATCATTAGTCTGCCTAGCACAAGTATGAATTAATTTTCATGTATAGGGAAAAACTGATGTAAAAGAAATATCCTCAACATCACTACTGATTCTCCCACAATTCATTTACTTCCAGTTTACCTCTCTCAGAGGCTAGTTCTTCCAGACAATTCCCAGGGTTCGAACTTACTGGGAAGCGGGGGGGAGGGGGGGTGAAGTGCCTGGAGCAGGGAAGCCACTGTGTGTCAGGGGCATGGATAGATCACACAGAGCTTTCTAATCTCAAGTAAAGGAAGTGAGCAGTGATGGGCTCTGATAGGAGTCTCAGTGGTTGAAGATACTTCCAGAAACAATGTTATTCATTCAGGGACAAGTGACAGTTGGAAGCTGGCTCACAGAGGATTAGCCCAGTGGTGCCAAACCTGAGGTCTGAAGGCTGATCCTGGAGGCAGGGTTGAGTCCTTGCTCCTTTGTTGGCTGTTTATGAAAGGTTGGGCAACTCTCTCCAAGTCTCAGTCTCCACGTGTATACTGTAGGGATGATAAGACTCTCCCCCTTATAGGACTGAGCTTATCCTATACGTACTCCTATCTAAAAAAGAGGGAATATGCTAATTGACAATCACTCCATTACAAAGATGGCTGCACCCACAGCTGAGGCCAAGTTCCCATAAGGAGCCTGAAAGAGCAATCAGCAGGGACCTGAGGCTACGCCCTTCCCTGCCCCCATGGGGCTTGACAGGGGATCTCAGGATGAGTCCCCAACCTGGCAGGGCTTGACAGGGGACCTCAGGCCATGTCCCTGCCCTGGTGCCAGGATGGGGACCTTGATGGGGGACCACAAGGTGTTTTCCCATCCTGGTGTTGGGCTAGGGAACCTCAGGTCACACTTCCCACCAGGTGGGCAGGGGACTTCAGGCCATACCCCCCACCCTGGCACCAGGCCAGGGGACCTGAGGCTACATCCCCCTGCCTGGCTGGGCTTGACAGGGGACCTCAGGCCATGCCCCCCACCCAGTGGGCTTGACAGGGGACCTCAAGGTTCACCCCCAGTGCTGGGTTGAGGGAACTCAGGCCATGTGCGTACCCCCTCAACCCCCTGTCCTGGTGCCAGGCCAAGGGACCTGAGGCTACACCCGTGGGGCTTGACAAGGGTGGGACTGGCTGGGTCTGGATCTAGCCCAATGGGAGGTGTGTGGCTGGGTCTGGTCTCACACGATTTTTAGGTGCCTGTAGGTAGGTGGGGACTTGACTCTGGGTCCTGTGGAGTGCCTCAGACTCTGACAGGAGGAAGGTTTTCATATACATTTTACTAATTTTCTTTCATCTCTGACACTTCCATTATAGAGAAAGGGCAAATAGCAATATTAAATTATTTCCTAATGAATCCTCTTTTAATATGCATGAATTTCATGCACCGGGCCACTAGTATGAAATAGGAGTGCATAGTAGGTATGGAGTAAGTATTTGCTGCTCTGAATGAGCCAATATCTTTCAAAGCTGTCTTAACAGACAAGAATGATTTTTAACTAAGAGGCAATCAGAGAGCTTCAAAGAGCCAAACCATTAGCTGCTCTTGAAGTTGGAATTGATGGGATAATCTCCATCCCCAACCCTACCCCAGGATGGAGAGCAAATCTGGCATCTCAGGATCCCAAGTGCCTAGTCTGGCACCTGTACCAGTGGGTGCACAACTCATGTTTGTTGAATTAACTCACTTTCTTTTAGCTCAGCAAGTGCCCGAATTCCAGGTACCTGGAATCCAAACGGATGTATTTTTTATTCTGGAAAATGAGTAGCCCGGGATGGGAAGCACAGCAATTCAAGGTCACAGAACAAAGCTTTAAAAGAAAACCAACCTCCATGATTTCTGGGACCTTCTTCTGCTAGATAACCTAGGTTTTTTTGTTTTGTTTTGTTTTGTTTTGTTTTAAATTGCATGCAGGCATTTTGCTGTCAACAAGGGGCTAAAATTAAAGAAAAGTACCCGAGGTTCTCAATAGGCTTAGTTGATCTCTTCCCTCCTGGCGGGAATGGAGGATTCAGTGGCAGCAAAAAAGTTAGCTGGCAGTGACAGCCTTTTTGGGAGGAATGGATGGGCAACAGAAGCGAGCCCTGCTCTGAGGAGGGACAGGAGCCAGGCAATGGTTCACCCCGCAAATGCCTGCACGCAGAGTCAACCCCTCCTCAACTCTTCCTGCACGAGCACAGCTGTGCCTGGTGACTGAAGGGAGGGTGTGGCCAGGAAAGGAGAACAGGTCACTGTGAGCCCTGTGCTCGTTGATAAGGGACACCAGCGGGAAGCGGCTCCAAGTGACAGCTGGTGATCCCTAGTGTCATGCTCGGGGCACCTGGTGGCTCTTGGGCCACTGGGAGCACGAGGTTATGAAAACTGAGAGTCTTAGACGATCAGATGTCAGAGGACCTGGAGGCCACTGTGAAAGTGCTTCCACTCTGGAGACCCCACCTGTCCTCCCTAAGGCGTCCCCAGTCAGCATACTGAGTGGTCTTATGAATGGAAGGGTCCAGAAGGAAGAAGGATCCCTTGCCTCAACCTTTCAGTGGCCTCCTACTGTGTCTTCAATAAAGTCTAAATTCCTGCTCGGCCAGTGTGGCTCAGTTGGTTGAGCTTTCCCATGCCCTAAGAGGTCACTGGTCCATTCCAGTGAGGACACATGCCTGGATTTCGGGCTTGATCCCCATCAGGGCGCGTGTAGGAAACCAATCATTGATACTTCTAGCTATCTCTCCTTCTCACTTCTTCTCTCTCTCAAAATCAATAAAAATGTATTTTTTTTAATCTAAATTACCACCCTGCCCTACAAGGCCCCGCCAGGCCTCATGCCTGCAGCTCTCTCACTTGGCGCCCTTCTCCTTTGTTTGTGGCACTTAAGCCACTGGACAACTTTTCAGCTCTTCCTGTGGCAGGGCCTTTGCACATGCTCCCCTCTCTCTGCCTGGATATCCTCCCCATCTTCAGGACTCACCTGCCTCTGACATTTCCACTTGAACTTGTTTTCTTCTTGAATTTGCTCCTAGCACTGTTCTTCCTATCATTTTTGTGTGCGTGTTTGCTTGGTTCACACCTGTCTCTCCCACTAAGCTACAAACTCCGTGAGAACAGACTGTGAGAGGCAGAACAATCCCCCCACCCCCCCTTTCCTAATCCCTGGAAACTGTGACTACATTATCTCTCATGGCAAAAGGGACTTTGCAGATGTGATCACCTTGAGGATTTTGAGATGGGGAGACTATGCTGGGTTCTCTGGGTGCACCCTAAAATGTAATCATGAGAGAGAGAGAGGCTGGAGAGTCAGAAAAGGAAATGTGAGAATGAAGCAGAGGCTGGAGTAGTGTGGGGCCACCAGCCAAGGAACGCTGGCAGCTACTAGGAGCTGTCAGGCAAGGAGATAGATTTCCCCCCTAGAACCTGGCAAAGAAAACACCCTGCTGACACCTTGATTTTCAGCTCAGTGACTCAAAACTTGGACTTGTGACCTCTATTACTATAAGATAATAGATGTGTCCTGTTCTAACGCATGAAGCTTGTGGTAGTGTTACAGCAACAACAGGAAACTCATACTGGACGTATCTGCTATGTGTATGTCCCCTCCATACACAATGCTTCGGACAGTAACTGGTACATAGGAGATGCTCAATAAATATGTGTTCAGGAAATAAATACATGGATGTGGTCGGAAGGCCAGGAGACGACTTAAAGGGGGAAAAACTGCAGCCCTGGGCAGTGCACGAACGCAAGTGGAATGTATGAGGTGGAAGAATCCTTGGGGTCCTGTCACCCACCTACATCCTTTTAGAGGTGAGAAAGCTGAAGCCGGAGGTCACATGGCAGGGGTGTGATAGAGGATATTGAATCCAGAACTCCCACCTGCTCATAAAGAGCCCTCTCCTGATGTGGAGGTAAGACTCAGAATACAGCCCACTCTGGCTTGTGGTCTGAGATCCTGGGCCCAGGGTCCCTGCCAGTTTCAACAATTTAGCTCATAAGACAACTGCCAGCCGCCCCTGTGACTTGGGTGGAGACACCAGCTTGCTGCTGACTAACTGACATAGTCTTTACTTCTCGGAGTCTCCGTTTCCTCACCTGTTAAATGGAGCTGATAATACCTCGTGGCTACTCTAAAATCAAGTGAGGTCATGTGTGGCAAGTGTCCTCCAAGCGTGTCTTCAAGTGACCTTGGTATGAACCCAATACCTCCTCGCCTCCCTAAGCACTGAGGTACCTGGCAGGTTGAAGGTCTTCTGCTGCCTGGTGCACTGTGGGGAAGGGTGGAGAGGAGATGGCGGCGTGGCGCTGGGAGGGAGTGGGGGTGCTGGTGAGGAGGGCGTGGATGACGTTGTGGACGAGGGGTTGCTGCTGGAGTCTGGCTGGTAAGGGACAGGGATGTGGTCCTGCAAGAAGAAAACAGGGTGAGGGCAGCAGTGAGAGTGAGCTGAGCAGGAAGAGACCCACCCCAGCTTCCTCAGCCCTAGATGCTTCCAACGTCCCCACCAACTGTGGAAGGAACAGTTTCTGTAATCCAGTTCCTGTCCACTGTCTGGACCCCAGAGTGAAAGGCTGCCACGGAATGCAAGCATGTAGGTGACAGCCACGCTCTCTGCTCTCTCGGATTGGGAAAGGGCCACGTGGAGGTGCCCAGTGTGTTCTTCCCATCCTGACACCTCTCCTTCTGAGTGTTTATTAAAGAATCAACAGCCAGACAGCTCAGGAGAGAGCGTGAGAGGACCCTCTGTACTCCCCAACTCCTTCCCCACCTCCACCCCCCACATCTCCACTGGAACCAGCACTGCCTCTCCTGGCCCCTGAACCTGCTCTAAAGCAAAGATGAAGATAGAATCCATATGTGCATCCTCAGAATGCCCCTGCTGGGTGAGTCAGGAGCTGTAGAGGGGGTTGAACAGTGTTCCACCTGGAACCTCAGAGGGGGATCTTACTTTAAAAAAGGACTCTATGCACCATTAACGTAAGGATCTAGAGATGAGATCATCCTGGGCTGGGGTGGGCCCTAACTCCAATGTCAAGTGTCCTTATAAGAAACAGAAAAGGAGAGACACGCAGAGGAAAAGGCCATGTGCACATGGAGGCAGAGGTTGGACTGATGCTGCTGTACAAGCCAAGGAACGGCAAGGATTGCGGGAGCCACCAGAGGTTAGGGGAGCGGCATGGAGGATGCTCAGGTCTCCAGAGGACCAGCCTGCTGACACCTTGATTTCAGACCTCTGGCCTCCAGAACAAGTGATGGATGTTTTAGCCTCCAAGGCTGTGCTCATTTGTTATGGCAGCTTTGGGAAGCAAATGTAAGCAGGATCTGCAGTAGCCAGGTGCCAGGCACAGTGTGGTCCTTCAATAAATGTGTGCTAGACAGAGGGAAAAAGGAAAGAAAGAAATGAAAGGAGAGTTGGAGGGGTGGAGAGAAGGAGGGAGGGAGGAAGAAGATCTCTTTTTTCTTACTAGACTATGTCGTACTCATCTTGGAATCTGAACTTAGCACAGAAACAAAAACTAAGAGATTGCTCATGAATGAATAAATGAATGAATGAATGAATGAATATAAAAAAAAGAAAGATGAAAGGAGAGATGGAGGAAGGGAGAGTAGGAGGAACTGTCTTTATGGAGAAAGGAATTATCTCTACTATAGGAACCACATCATTCTCTTCCGTGTAGCAAAGCTCAGGGCTGAATCATGGAGAAAGGGGGGGGGAGGGAGAGGGAGAGGGAGGGAGAGGGAGAGAGAGAGGGAGAGGGAGAAGGGAGAAGGGAGAGGGAGAGGGAGAGGGAGATGATGCCCACTTTCCCTGGCAGAATCACTCCCATAGGAGGGGACTCAGATCTGAATCCCAATGGGACCAGCAGCAGGAGGCTGTGTTCCACTGGAAGGATGCTCAAGCTCGCACCTCATGCAGGGAAGGGCTGATGGCGCCATTCCTCTTTCTGGGCGCAGCTCAGATGTAGAAACATCCTTCAGGACCACCCAGTCCAAGCCCTTCACTCTATAGATGGGGGCACTGAAACTCAAGGAGGAGGGGTGACTTGTTGGAAGCATACAGAGAGTTAATGGCCCAGTTCCCAACCTCTACCTAGAAGCAGAAACACAAGGTTGTGCCATCTCCACCCTTCCTCCCCATTCATCTCCTCCATCTCCACTTCCCCCTCCATCTCTACTTCCTCCTCCATCTCCTCATCTTCATCCATCTCCTCCATCTTCCTCCATCTCCTCCTCCTCTTCTTTCTTCTTTTTCCTCTTTCCCCCTCCTTCCTATTCCTCCTCCTTCTTCCTATTTATCCTTCAGCTCTTCCACTCCACCTCTCTTCCTCTTCCTTCTCTTCTTCCTCCTCCATCCTCTCCCTTCTTCCACTTTCTTCTTCCTAATCCTCCTTGTATTCCTCTTCCTCATTCCCTGTCTTCTTCTTCACCCATTTCCATGTCCCGAGTATCCAGTGCTGGACTAAATTCTTTACATTTATCACTGTATCCAGTCCTCTCCAGAATCCCAATAGTAGTGTCTACTATACTTCTCATTTAAAAAAAATATATTTTATTGACTTTTTTACAGAGAGAAAGGGAGAGGGATAGAGAGTTGGAAACATTGATGAGAGAGACATCGATCAGCTGCCTCCTACACGCCCCCCTACTGGGAATGTGCCCACAACCAAAGTACATGCCCTTGACCGGAATCAAACCTGGGACCTTTTAGTCCGCAGGCCGACGCTCTATCCACTGAGCCAAACCGGTTTCGGTGATACTTCTCATTTTACAAAGGGAAACATCCAGGCAGAGAGATCTTGCTCTGATCACTTATCAAGTGAAGAAACTGAGTTCCAGGCCTTCTGATTAAAAAATGCAAACTCTAACCATTATAGTGGATGAGAAAGCTGGGCTCTGCGAACCTGGATTGACTGAGCTAGACCGGAGAGGAGACAGACAGCAATGAAAAGGAAATCTTCAGACCAAATTGGCTTAGAAATCTATTGCACTAACTTCATCATTGCCTGACAAAAAGAATCTATGTGAAGCCAGTGAGAAGAGAAAGAGGGGAAAAAATAACCCAGCTCTATGATAGATTCTGTCCACCTTCATGTCAAAGCCACTTTCTTAATAGAGGTTAATTTATTTCTCTTATCAAATTCTCCTGCTGGCAGACAAGCAGAACAATGTCACAGTAATTGATCTATTGGGCCCGTGTTTCTGTCCCATCTGACACCAAGAGGATCATTGTACCTTTAAATCGAGGGGGTCGGGGGAGAGTGTGATGGCTCTGAGCTCTTTGTCCCCAAGATGTCTCAAAGGAAAGGCTGGGTATAGGCATGCAGTTACTTCCCAGGAGCCTCATTGTGCAAGCCCCCTCATCCCTTCCAGAGGTGGGGATCCCCTCTCCTAGAGACTTACATCTTTCTCAAATATTGAAGGAAAGTAGACACAGCATGAAATTTTGATTGGAAACCCAAGATGTAAGCTGATGATAATAGCTAGAATTTCCTGGACACTTACCATGTGCCAAGGAACTGCACTAAATTCTTTTTTTTTAATATAACTTTTTATTGATTTCTTACAGACAGGAAGGGAGAGAGATAGAGAGTTAGAAACATCGATGAGAGAGAGACATCGATCAGATGCCTCCTGCATGCCCTCTACTGGGGATGTGCCCGCAACCAAGGTACATGCCCTTGACGGGAATTGAACCCGAGACCTTTCAGTCTGCAGGCCGATGCTCTATCCACTGAGCCAAACCGGTTTTGGTTGCACTAAATTCTTTTCTTTTCTTTTTTTTTTTTTACAGACTTATTGCACTAAATTCTTTTAATGTTGATTATTTCATTCTTCTCCACAACAATTCTCTGAGGTTGCTTTTATTATCCACCATCGGACTCTTCCCATCAACAGGATGGGGTCTGCATCTCCTCCCCTTGAATCTGAGTAGCCTGTGAGTGTTTCTATCAGCAGAATGAAACAGAATGGTCACTGCCAACCCTTGGCTAAAGCAAGCCAAGGCCATCAATGCATGGACTCATATTGCCAGGTTATAAAAGCCCATGTATCTTCCCCCCTGTTTGCTGAAACAGCTGCCCTTCAAACCCTGAGCTGCCATGGGAGGAGCCTAACTATGCTGAGGCTGCCATACAGGAAGGAAGCCCAAGCCACAAGTAGGTTCACATGGAAGGGCCCTTGTGGAGCTTCTACAGAGCCCAGGCTTTGACTCATCCCATCCTGGGCAACAGACCTGTGAGTGACGGAGCCTCTAGGTTGGAGACTGGCGAACTTTTTCAGGTAACAAATGTATTGGGCTTTGTGAGCCACGTGGTATCTGTTGGAGCTACTCAATTCTGCCATTGTTGCATGAAAACAGCCAAAGATAATAAGAATGTGGCTTATTCCAATACAACTTTATTCACACACAGAGTGGTAAACTGGATTTGGCCTATAAGCCATAGTTGCCAAACCCTGTTCTAGATTATTCTAGCTCCCCACTGTGTAAGTTTACCAGTTGAGTCCTTGGGCATTATGAAGCAGAGACAAACAATCCCCCCTGTACCGCTTTTTGATACCTGCCCCACAGACTCCAGGAGCATAATTAAAGGGCTGCTGTTGTACACCACTATGTTTGTGCAGCAGTGCATAACTGGAATGTACCTGTTTTACAACAAGAAAACTGAAGATCTGAGAGATCCCATTACTTGTCTGAATCTCACAGCTGGTAAATAGAAGAAACTAAGGCTAGCTTCTAGGTTTGCCTGATTTTAGAGGCCAAGTTCTCAACTAATGAGATGATGCCGCATGGAATCGGATGGTGAATGACTGAAATCTACTAGTAAAAATGGTGGGGGATAGCAGAAGAGTAAAAGGACATGGGCTATAGGAGGGGAGGGGGAGGCATGGAGAAGAAGGTCAGAGATAGAGGGCAGGACCATATTATGCACTGCCTTACAGGGTGCAGAATTTGATTTGTTTTCCAAAATGCACTAGAAAATTACCAGATGCTTTTTAAGCAGAGGTGACACAATTAAAATTACATTCATTAAGAAGCACTCTGGTTGCTGTGTGGAGAACAGACTGGGAAGGGGGCCCTGTCCTTTGGAGCCTCATGCAGAGAAGTGAGACTGGGCCTCACCAATGAGAAGTCACGGTGCTCTTCTGGGTCCTGAACACAGGTTGGTGACCTGGCACACTCAGGCGGATCCACACTTTACCACCTTCAGCACCATGCATGGAGGCGTTCTGGGGCTTGAGAAACCACCTGTAGGCATGTACAACTTTTGCCTCCTACTGTGGGGCTGGAAGCATCCCTGGGATAACTTTGGTAGAGTCCAACCAGCAGACCAAACAAAGGATATGGAAATCATACTGAAAATTTCCAGGTCATACTGGAAAGAAAGATGCCTAGACAGGCCCATGTCTGAGGATCAGCAGGAAGTCAAGCAAAGTGGCTGTGACTCTGAGCTCAGAGCCCCCACACACACTCGTGTACCCGTCTCTGGCAGGAGCTCAGAAATAGATCCCTGTCCCTTTGTGGTTTGACTCAACAGATGTGTCAGGAAGCCCAAAACCATCTGCAATGCTTATCCTGCCAGATGGTAAAACACTATCCACTGAGCCAAACCGGGTCAGTGAGGGTCTGGACCACTATGGAACCTGTCTCAAACTCTCCTGCTAATCCCTACTGACCCTCTTCCACACTCATTCATTCTCATTTCCACGTGCCGGCTCCCTCAGTTAGACAGGTTCCTGGCACACTCACTCTCCACTGATGGCTGGATGCCCTCCAAGCTTGACTCAACACCAACCACACAGATTTAGCAGTGCCCAGGTGCTGGGAGGCAAGGGCAGTGCTCCCGGATGCCCACGGAGTCCTGCTCCGGACCCCTCCTCCCTCCTGCAGTGGCAGCCCCAGCCGGCCCAATAGAACCCCAGCCTCACCTTGTTGATTTTGTTGGTTTTGGGGAGCGTCTGACTGATGTGCAGGTCCGAATACCGGGGTGGCTTTCGCAGAGGGTTGTTGATGTCACAGGGGACCGACTCTGTCCGGACTAGCCTTGCTGGATCCATAGGGATAAAAGCAGTGATTTGGGAGTTTAAGTATTACTTGGGCTTCTATTCGAGAACAGCAGAAACCCACCCCAGGCTGGAAGAGACTCACTAAAAACGACCTTTGTCATGTCAGGGTAGTGGCATCAGGAGCTCTCCGTGGCCGTTGTTTTTACTGTCAATATGTGACTTGACCATGACAAATTATAATAATAAAATGGAAGCTAACTGTTTGTTTTCAATCCCATAATTGTTCCACATTGCTGCTCATTTCAGAACTGAACTCCTTTAAAACACACGAGGCTCCTGATTTCTCAGGCTCTGTAATCAGTGCACAAGCTCATTATGGCCACCCATCCCTGCCCGCTGACCTTTGTGTCAGGATCACCTTTCATTACTTGTTGGATTTCTCAGGCTTGAGCAGCCTGTCCCATGTCGAAACACATTTATCCTAATCAAGGCCACTGGGGTCCCTGGAGGAAAGGCTTGGTTTTCTCAGTCTCCCTCTCTGCATCCTTCTGAAGCCATACAGAGATCTGGGCACACGGCTGATGTAAATAAACACTGTGCCAAACCACATTACCCAAGCCCTTCTCCCTGTTACCCCTGTTATTTCTACTATGTAAAGGGACCACGGGGAGGGCCAAAAATGAGAAACTCTAATTCAAATTTGATGCTAATAAGTGTTACTTATTAGCTTTTTTTAAATTTTTTTATTGCGGGGGTAGAGGGGATTGTTAGGGAAAAGTTAAAAGCTTTGGACTGACCAGGGATTTAATTTCTCTGCTTAGCCTAAGCAGCCATCACCATAGAAACCGCCACTATTTCCAACTTCCTACTAACGCTGGGATGGCAGTAGCAAAAATCTGGTGGACTTCTGGAAAGCTCTGTTTGCTTCACATGTACCAGGGGGCCATGCTGTGAAGGTGGGTGGAAGGGGCCCTTCTTCAGATGTCAGCCCCCAGAGCCCTCTCCCTCCAGCAGGCTGGTCTGGTCTCGTGGGGGGCAAGAGCCAGAGGAACCAGCTATGGGTGGGAATTTGGTGGGAGGCCATTTCCCCAACAAAGCTGACGCAGGACTGTTCAAGAACAGGAGAATTCAGGTTTCAAACAGCCTCACTGAATGCGTACAGTTGCTCAGGGACAGATGGCTCTTAACTGGGATGTGGGTGGGAGGGGAAGGGGCAGGAGGAGCAAGGGGGCAGGGCATGAGAAGAGAGATCAAGACTTCCCTTCACTTGCAATTTCTAAAGCAAAGATCAAGGAAAACAATGGCCTGCTGGCTTTGGGACACATCTCAGCACTTTCGGCAGCTGTTTGTCACCTTCCGTAGCTTTCCCTTGGGTTTGTTCTGGCAGATTCCCCTGAGCAGGCACTGACCAGGGCCAGAGGATGAGGAGGATCTCAGTTCCAGTTAAGCAAGCCTTAGCTTCATACTACCTTTAGAGGGGGCATGGCAGGGAGGCGGCCAGCAAGAATTTTTAAACTAAGTTGCTAACGTTTTAAAATAAGCACAGAGCACATGCAATTAGTTGGGCTCTTCTTTGGTGGGAGATGCTGCAGCATAGGTTCACGGAGTGGCTGGTATGGCTATTCTCCCTAGACAGCGCCGGGGCTCTCTCTCCACCTCGCAGAGCCCCATCTGGCCAGCTTGTCTTTCTTATGGCTTTTGCTTGGCCCTGGAAAGCATCTGAGTTGTAACTGCTGCTCCAGAGCAGCACTTCTCAACCTCAAAGTGCACAGGACTCAGCTGCAGATGCTGCTGAAATGGAGATTCTGATTCCATGGGTCAGCAAAGGAGGCACCAAGCTCCCTGCTGGTTCGGGCACTGCTGGTCCTTGGGCAGCAAGTGTTAAATACTTACCTCCTCGGTGGATGATGAGGAGATGACAGGGTGGGGCTTCTTTGGTGCATTTGTTGTGGCACTTTAACCTGAGAGAAAGAGAGAGAAGGATGGATGGATGGATGGATAGATGCATGAATAAACAAGAGTGATGGATGCATGCATGGATGCATAGATGGATGGATGATGAATGGATGAATGGCTGTATAGATACATAGACGATGTGTAAATAGATTGATGGATGCATGAATTGATGTGTAGATGGACAGATGATGAATGGATGGATGGGTAGATGGATGGATGCATGCATGTATGATGCATGCACAGATGAACAGAAGGATGAATGAATGCATAGGTGTATGGGTATATAGAGCAAAAGCAGAGTGAATTTTTTGAACACAATATGAGTCACTGTCAGCTGTGATAGCCATGTCAAACACTATGTCAAGACTGAGGTATTGGAATGTAAAAGGAACAGAAACACCCAAAACCACAAGCCTGGACACTTGGGTAAAGGCTCTATCGGGATTCCAATATGAGTGTGATCTCCACCCCTCAGGGGCTATAAGAACTTAGAGCTTTGACCATTCAACACTCAAGCTTGGCTGTAGCACAGGTCACGCTGGGAGCATTGCGGGGCTTCCACTCCACAGGCTGTTTGCCACCACTGCAGTCACTTAGCTTGAGACTATTGTGGACACTGCCAGTGACCAGGACTTTCCCCTGGATGCTCATTCTGTTCACTTCTACCACATAAGCCTCCCTCTCTGTGTGTAGCCTGCATGTGACTCTACTGGTTTAGTAGGGAGTTCTCCCCTACTAAACCTTTCGGGGATGATCCCTTGCCACAACAGTGAGTGGATAGATGGGTGGATGGATTGATGGGTGGGTAGATGGATAGATGGATTGGTGGGAGGATGAGTGAATGAGTAGATGGATCTATAGTCTATGGATGGGTGGGTGGATGGATAGATGGATAGGTGGGTGAGTGAATGGGTGAGTGGGTGAATCTGTGAGTGTGTGGATGGGTGGATGGATGGGTAGATGGGTCAATGGGTGGGTAGATGGATGGATGGATGGGTAGATGGGTCAATGTGTGGGTAGATAGGTGGATGGATGGGTAGATGGATAGATGGATCACTGGGTGGGTGGATGGATGGGTGAATGGATAGAATGCCCCAGTGGTTCAGAAAGCTCTGAGTACTATGGATACCGAATTATAAGGTGAGATGGGGCAGCTACTGAAATGATATTATCCTTGGCAGCCAAGAAATTAACTCTGGAGAGAGTCTGTTGCCATACCATTCTCATGGGTCAGCCCTAGGTGGCCGAAGAGTGGGTAGACACTTCAGCAGTGCCCACTTTATGCTATGAAAGACATTTCTTCCTGTCAGTCTGTATTTATCTCTGTCATCATCATCTTCCAATCCCAATAATCATCTACCATTTATTTGAAGACTCATTTGACAGACATGGTATTACACATTTTATAGACATTATGCCACTGGATCTTTATAACAAACTTATGAAATAGGTATTATTATCATTCCATCTTACAGATGGAAAAACAGATGACCTGACTTGCGCTGGTAGAATACCTGCGTCAGTGGTGGCCTCTAATTTTTCTTAAAGGCTCTAGGTGTTGGAGACAGCCATCCAAGGCAGTGATGGAAGCTTCCTTCACTGCTGGGAGGAAGGGGCATGCAGGATCCACACAGAGAGGGGGAGCTTATGTGGTAGAATCTAGCAGAGTGAGCATCCAGGGGAAAGTCCTGTTACTGGGAGCATCCACAATGTCTCAAGCCTGGGGACTGCAGTGGCGGCAAACAGCCTGTGGAGTGGAAGCCCCTCAGCCTCAGGGGGCAGAGCTAGGCGTGGAAGCACAACTGCAGCTCACGCAGAACGTCCAAAAGAACCGGCTCTGACGCTCAGGCTCTTCGCTTCCTGTGGAGGTCCAGATGTCAGAACTAGTGCCCACACATCCAGGACCTGCTCATCATGTCCGCATGCGATGAAACCACATAGATCCTGGAGGGCGGGGGGCACCAGGACTGAGGCCAAACTGCTGCACAATGCAGATACTATGTCCCACTTATGAAGAATCTTTTTTTTTTCCAGTGAGAAATATGCATGATTCCACCCAAATTAGATCCCCAAGGTTTGCCCTCTGAGGTTCTGATTTAGTAACTGAATGTGAATTTCCAGCAAGTGTATTCCAGAGTTTAAGAACCATCATGTAAGAGGGGCACATTCTCCTTCCCAGATGAGAGATGTCTGGGAGCTTTTCTTACAGAATACACCATCTCCCCTACCCCCAAGGGGAGGGGATAAGGCCAGGATAGTATACAGATAAGTCTGGCTTCAAATCCTTACACCACTGCTTCCTGCTGTGACAACTTGGGGAAGTGGCTGACCAGCTCTGAGCCTCAGTTTCCTTACCTGTGAAGTGGGGACAATCATAGCACCTGCCTCACGGTGCTGCAGCGAGTACTAATAATATGACACAAATAAGGTGCTTGTGACAGATACTTGCAGCAGCAGGTCCTGTCCTTTTTAATATGGTGGTTATTGTCATCATTGCTAATTTGTATAGCCAGCCCCTAAGACCCTCC
>JAAGEH010000417.1:9091432-9110100 GCA_011751065.1 Lasiurus cinereus | reverse complement strand
TATGTTAAGGTGGGGCTGGACCAAGTTGCCCATAACTGCCCTCTGAGGCCCCTGTGCCTTCCCTCACTCCCCCATTCCCTCCATGTGTGGGCTGGGATCTTCTCTCCAATAAATCAACCATTTGCTCTTGAGTCCTTGTCTCAAAGTCTGTAAAAACATGGGAGGCCAACCAAGACACGATGATTATTCCAAGAGGCAAAAATCAGAACATCAGAGTAGTCAGTCCCAGAGCCCTCACACCAGAACCAAACCCTCTGACCACACCCGTGTGTCTCTTTAGCCCTTAGTCCTTGATGGTGAATTTCCTTCCCAGGTGCTCTGTCCCACAAGGAGGAAAAGGGGGAGCTGGGGAGCACACAGCTGATGACCAGGGACAAACGTGTGCACCAGTCTGGCCCAGCGGAGCACCGTGACTTAGTGGGAACGGCTGTATGTGGTTCCAGACCTAAGCCTGACCTGAGATTCTACCCTTGCCAGACCAAGGGGACACCGTCTGCTTTGAGGGCCCAGGGTCCTCATGCACAAACTGTGACGAGGGTCACACGAGAAAATGCCCAGGTAAGTGCCCATGCAGGCAGCCAATAGCAGTGTTTCTGCTTTCAGGGCTGAAGCACACCGAGTACCCTCAGGATGCCCACATCCAGCTGGGAAACTTGACTTAAAACTTTCATTGAAAATGGTTCGTTTTTTTTTGTGTGTGTTGTTGTTTTTTTTAACTTTCAAAGCTAATAGAATAAGCTTCAGTTGTCCAGAAAAGTTGCTTAAGCGGAACATCTCATTCCCCAAAGGAGCTGCAGGCTAAATGAGACATCCTCTCCATCTGAAAATTAAGTATGTGAATTTATCTGGAGGGCAGGATCTGGGTCTTCCTCATTTTTGTAGCTCCCTTTTCCACTGCTCGCTTCGGTGCCTGGTCTGGGGGCTGGTGCATAACACACTGGATCAGTATCAGAGAGATGGAGAGAGGGGAGGGAAGAACAAGGAAGGATCAACAGATGGAAATCGGGTCCAACGCTACCGACATAGGAGCACTGATAGTCTCTACCACAATTTGGTTTTGAAAAATGGTATCTGTTTCTTATACATCATTTCCCTTGATGTTAGTGAAATGCAAAAATGTCCCTCTCTGCATCCTTTCTCCCTGCCCTCTCTCCTCCCCCACATGGCATTATCCTTGCTTGCTTTTTCTTGCATGGATGATGGAGAGCTCTCCTTCCCCTCTGGGCATGAAGAGGGGCGTCATGGGAAGGTAGGAAGGAGAGGTAAGCAAGGATGGGGTAGGGGACTGGATTTTTATTCTGAGAGCAAGAGGAACCAAGGAAGGATTTTTAAGCAGGAAAGTGAAAGCTGGAAAAGCATTTTGGAAAGGCCCCTCTGGGGCCTTTACCATCAAAAGGCACCAGGTTCCCCTCGTACCTTTCCTACCCCCTTTTCCTAGGTCACTGCGCTCAGCGCTCCTTCACACTTCCTACAGAAGCAGGAAACCAAATTAGGACCCCCTGTGTCTGGGGCTTTGTTTCACTGGATCGCCTGACCTAGCAATTGTCTCAGTTTGGTTCCCCTGTAGTCTCTTCTTTGGTCAAATGCTTCCAGAAACATTCCATATGTTCTCAGTGGAGGATATCAAAACACCTCTTTCCTCACTGCTGACAACACAGTGGGTTGAACTCTCTGGCCTTTAACTCGTACTAAGAAACCGCCAGTAACATAAATGAGAATGGTGTAGGAAATGTGAATATATAAATCAGATTACAGGCCTCAGGGCTGAATGAAAAATTATCAGGAAACCCCCAGCACTGTTCTCTCCCTAAGAGGATACTGTAGCTGCTGGAGATGCCCCTCGAACCCTCCTCATCCCCCAACTTCCCTGAGAGGGGAGAGAGTGGCCAGAGGGTCATCATAGCTCCCAGGACTTGAAAGTGTTTATCAAAACACAAAGAGCCATTTGTCATCTTTCAATTCAAGAAAGGCTGATGGGACAGAGTAGCAGGAGGGATGAGAAAAAGACAAATAGCTCTGGTCCAGTGTCAGGTCGAGATCAGAGTCTCACATTCCATTTTGATTATTTTGTTCAAGGAGGAACAGAGTGGGGGAACATTTTTGCCACCCTTCTGTGTGGCCAGCCTTTAGCTCATGTGAATGATTAGGGGTCCAGATTCTTGAATCAGAAGAATTTTAAGTTTGAAGAGCAGATCCACTCACCATGAGAATTTGGGTCAGCTATTTAATCCTAAAGATCTCTGTTTCCTCATCTGTAAAATGGGGATAATAATAGACCTCATCTTCCATGGTTGTTGCAAGGATTAAATGAAATCATGTACGTCTAGCACTTAGTAAGTCCTCAATATATAATATGATTATCACCATCATCACCACCACCATCACTGTCATCACCACTACCACCATTATCACCACCATCACCACCATCACTACCACCATAATCACCACCATCACTATCACCACCACCATCATCACCACCACCATAATTACCACCACCACCATCACTATCACCACCATCACCATCATGACCATCATCACCATTACCACCATCACCACCACTACCACCATAATCACCACCACCACCACCACCATTACTACCACCATCATCACCACCGCCATAATCATCACCACTACCACCATCACCATCATCACCACCACTACCACCATCACTACCACCACTACCATCATCATCACTATTACCATCATCATCACATTCAACCCCCACCTCAGCCCCCAGTAAAGTTATAATCACCCCTCACATAACTGTAATTAAACCCACATTTTTGCTTATAATAGGTAAAAATGCACATAAGGGACCATTAATTCCCATTCTGATTAAGGCAAAATCGGAAGTGTTTCTATTAATGGAAAAGTAAGTTCAGGCTTCAAGCTGGTGATCTCTGAAACACATGCTCATAATTACATCCTGTCAATGTCATGCCTATTGTACAAGTACCTGAAGCTTCCAGGAAATGTGCAGCAGCTGCAACATCGGCGCTCATCAGCACCCCAGCTTTTCAACAGCTGAGAAAATTAGTGCACCCAATGGCTCTAACCAACCATGGCCTACTTCACACTTTTATCTCCTCATCACAGACAAAACATTGTATTTGAATCAAGAACACAGACTAGGGGGATATATAGGGCATGAAGGGAACCAACGAACATATAAAATCCAAGTAAAAAGATCCACTAAGAGAGCAAAACTGGATAAAGGACTACATGGCTGACCTAAACTAAAATTAATAAAAGTGACAGCTTGCAGGAAGAGAAAGAAACGCAAGCATGTCCAGCCAGGCTACTGCAGGCAGGGGGAGGGAGCCTGTAGAAAGTGCATTAAAGCCCTTCTGGGACAAATGGAAAACCTAGTGCTGGTTAACTCGGGTTCCAAATGCCACTCTCTCCCTTTCTACTAGGGAGATGCTTATGAAGTGGGCAGTGACCTTAGTGGGAACATATGAAATGTTTCCATTAGTATGGACCTGCCAACCTAGGTCATGGGCCTTGAGTGCTCAATCTAGACTGCTTGATCGCTGTATACCCTGTTAATTATTTTAGAAATAGCATTGTAGCCTAGCCAGTGTTGCTCATTGGTTGAGTGCTGACCTATAAACCAGGAGGTCACAGTTTGGTTTCTGGTCAGCACACATGCCTGGGGTGCGGGCTTGATCCCCAATGAGGGCGTGCAGGAGGCAACAGATCAATGATTCTCTCTCATCATTGATAATTCTCTCTCTCTCCCTCCCTCTCTCCCTTTCTGAAATCTATAAATATATATATTTTAAAGCAAAGGTCTTTTTAAAAAAAGAAAAGAAAGAAATGGCACTATAATGCTAGCACTCTGAAATAGAACAATGCATACCACAGTTCCAGGAGTCGGGAATGAGTGATTTACTACATAACCCATGCTTGCCCACCAAGGGCAATTTTGCTGCCTTCCTTCCTCACTCCAGGAACATTAGCAATGGCTGGAGACATTTTTGGTTGTCACAACTGAGGGTAGAGTTGGGGGGCTACTGGCATCTAGTGGGTGAAGGCCAGCAATTCTTTGAAATATCCACAGAGATATCTAGACAAAGAATTACCTGGCCCCAAATAGCAACGGTCCCAGTTGAGAAACACGGATATAAACCCTTCAATTTGTCTCCTACCATGACTGGTTCAGAAAACCCCCAAAGAAAAACAGAACGAGAACTACAGAGAAGTAGGAAATAAGCTAGATTTTCCAGACCATTGACCTTGCTTCAACCCATAGAGGTGATGGGGTTTTTGTTTCGTTGTTTATACTTTATACTAATATAAAATCCATTTCTGCAATGAAGAAAATGCTAATCAACTTATTTAAAGATTCTAATTTGAAGGAATCCCCAAGTCATTAATGTGCCTGGGTTACTTACCAGTACATGTCCTATCACCTTGAATGAATGTATGCATGAGCCTCGTTTTCCATCAGAGAGGCTTAGAAACTTTTCCAGAGTCACCCAGCTGGGAGGTGGCAGAGCCAGAACCTGACCCAGCTCTCTCTGGCTGCCGACTCTGGACTCTGAGGCTGGCTTACTGAGTTAGGCTCCCTAGAGGCAGATCCTGAGATGGGTATTCCTACAAGTGATTTATGGAGGTTTTAGAAGACACCTCTCCCTCCCACACTCCAGCCCATGCAGGAAAAAAAAGCACTTTGGTACCAACTCTTGCTTTCTAGAGTATGGCTACCCAAATCCCATCCTGAAATGCAGATGAGTGGAGAGGTCCCAGGCCTCAGCTGCCCACAGAGGAAAGAGGCAGATAACATGATCAAGGCTGGGGAACCCATCAGCACCTTCTTGCAAAGGCAAACTTCAGCCAGCTGAACCCACATTATCAGACAATACTCAATTGTGCTGACATCCGACCACTTAGAATGGAACTCCACTCCGCACTGGTGAACCTATTTGATGAAAACGCCTCAATTTAGATAACTGCAAATTGCTTTCTGAGCATAATTTCCTATTAGTTCATTAATCTCTCTATTCAGAATGCCAACAAGACAGCTGATGATAATTCCGGAGGAAGTGGGAGTGACACAGAAGCAGGAAGGAAGGGGGTGAGGCACTCAAGAGTCTCCTGGCTTCCTAGGTGGAGGGGTACCCCAAAATTAATTCATAACATTATTCACAGGATTCACTTTTGTTTATTAAGGTCTTATCATGGGCCAAGTAGTAGGCTGAGCATGCTAGCTTATTTATCTCAGATTTAAAAAATAATAAAAATCTCGTGAGTAAATGAACAAATGGTTCTGCTTATTTTTTCTAAGAAGCTGCTTCTCCCTGCCCCACCCCCCTGTCTCCCTTCAGCCCAGTCTTGGTGCCACCTCTCTGAAATTCCACCGGTCACTGTCTTTGTCATGCACTTCTGTTTCACTGAAATTCATTTCTCAACACCTGTATCTCCCCTAAACTCCTGGACAGTGGGATCTGTGTACTACCTGTCTCTGACCCTCATCCAACCCTTCTACCTTGCCCATAAGTGTGTCCAAAACTTCGCTACCTTTGAAATCAAATACTAATGACCATCCATCCTGGCTGTTCTCAATGCAAAAGTGGCAGGGTTTTATTCACAGAAGAATACATTCAAATTTCAACTGCGATACCTGTGATGCGGGCTCACTGCTCTAAACTGGAGAGAGCGCTCACCCTGCTGTAGTCACACAGGGACATGTCAGGATTCCTGAGAGTGTGAATCCTACAGCAGCGACACAGTCTGTTTCCCACTGTGGCAGGTTTCCTAAGGGCTTAGCAATCTGGTGCCCATGGCACAGTGGAGCATGGCGTGGCTTGAATTCTGCCATGTTCACGCCCAGAGTCACTTTTGCACCAGGTGAGTGAGGAGAAAGTTCTGTAATAAAACCTTGTAACTTGGGGGCAAGGACATGTCACTGACTCCTTCCAACAGTCCTGTGGTGGGTGCTCCTAGTGTGCCCACTTTGCAGATAAGGAAACTGAGCTCCCAGATGGCAAGTGTCTTGCTCCGGCTCATACAGGGAGTTGGGTGATGGAGTTGGGACTCAAACTTGGTTCTGGCTGCTTCCAAAGTCTGTGCTTCTAGCAGCCAGCCCTCCCCCAGATCCTCATACTTCCCCCTGCCCCCCCACATCAACCTTGCAAGCTCCGAGCCTTTGCTCATTACTTCTTGAACAGAGGACAGCACAGGCCGCCTCTGAGTTCTGCATCCAGTGCCGAAAATTAAACCGGCTCAGGAAGCCTCAGCCTCTCCGACTCCTGGCTGTGTCCCTGTCACCTAATTACCTGCCTTCAAAGCCTCCACACCGCAGGTGCGAGGTTGTGAAAGCTGCCTTGTCCCCCATAGAACACCGTGTGACTGGGCACAGTCCGGAGCAGCTGGTGTTCGGGGAAAATCAGACAGCCTTCCGGTTGGACTCCAGGTCTGGCCTTGTGCCTCTCCGAGTGGGAAAGACCAGGGGCCGACATCTGCAGGGCCCACCTGAGAGCCTGGGTCTGTGGAGGACCAAGGTGGGCATGCGGCCTCCCAACACAAATGCTTGGTAATTATGTCCTGTCTGTCTTCCCTATATCCATGGAGCTGAAGGCTCCTTAGGAGCTGGAACTAACTAATCCTTCCCACAAGAGAAGGAAGCCTTCCCTTCATCACTCAGGTGAGACCTGCAGGCTGGCGGGAAGAGGGAGCCCTCGCCCCTGTGGCTAGCCCACCTCTATCACCAGGCAGGGCTGGGGGGTGGAGGGCTGGAGGAGCCCAAATGAGAGTCTGCAGCCTGAGACAGACAAGGCTACAGAGGAAGAAGGTTTCCTCCCATCTACATACACACACACATACACTCTTACTGATTTCAGAGAGGAAGGGAGAAGGAGATAGAAACATCAATGATGAGAGAGAATGATTGATTGGCTGTCTCCTGCCCACCCCCTACTGGGGCTCGAGCCTGCAACCCAGCATTGCCCTGACAGGGAATTGAACCCCGACCTCCTTATTCATAGGTCCACACTCAACCACTGAGTATGCCAGTCAGACAGTTTCCTGCCATCTTTTAATCTAAGTGGCTCCCATCAGCAGTCAGACATACATTCATTTGTAATTCTTTGATATAGCTGAATGTTATTGACTCTTTTACAGTCATTGGACCAGAATGGGTATTTGATACACATTTACGGAAGGAGAGAGGGAGACCAGGCAGAGAGGCATCTGTGACCTCTGACAGAAGCCTGAGCCTGCCACCGCACCAGGCTGTCCTTCAGTGCTTATTTCTTGAATGCTCACTGCCACCTTAGGCAGGTATGATGATTACTTCTCTCATGCAGATGAAAATACTAGAAACAGAAATGGGAAGAATCATCACTTCCCTCCACCCCTGCTCAGAGAAGAAACAATGAGAAAAAGACTAACTCAGGGATTGGCAAACTACAGCCCAAGGTCACACAGCTAGAAAGTAAGAGAGCCAGAATGTAAGCCCATCTTAGTCTGACTCAAGAGCCCACATTGGGCACCATAGCTTTTCTACAGCTTCCCCACATTTTGCCAGTCCTGACCTGGAACTAATGTGTGGAAGTGGTGGGTGGGGTGGGGGAGGGCAACTCGAGACCAACATGATGCCACAGAAAAGTTAGGTGCCAGGGTTTAAGTCCTGACTGCCACTTCCTGGCTGTGTAACTTCAGGCAGGAGATTTATCCTTGCCAAGACTCAGTTTTCACATCTGTAAAATGGGGAGAGTCATCACCCCCCCCCTACCCCCGCCTCGCTGAGAGGAAAAACAATAAAGGAGAAAAAGACTTCACAAAGTCTAACTCAAGGATTGGCAAACTATAGCCAAGGGGGCCCAAGCCAGCTTGCAGAATATTTATGCAAATAAGGTTTGATAGAAATATATACATGTGTCATGCCCATTTGGATATTGTCTCTGGCGGCTTTTGAGCTACATGGCAGAGCTGAGTAGTTGTAACGGAGACACTATGGCCTAGATGCAAAGCCTAGAATATTTACTATATTTACTATCTGATCAGCTCTGGAAACAGTTTGCCAACCCTTATCTTTGGTGCTCTGAAGCTGCAAGGTGCGCTCCCCCCGCCCTTTCCCCCTCCCCCTACCTCAGCAGATAGCACTATGTGTTTATTTCTAGCTTTGCCCATCAGCTTGGGTTCTCTTTCAGAACTGCTCCCCTTGAGCCCTTCTCCAAATATACAGGTTCATTTAAGATTGATTTCCAAAAAACGGAGCAAGCAATTCAACTGAAAGTCAAGAAACCAAACTCCCATCAGCCATTTCAGGGTCCAATGAAGTGCTGGCTGACACCAGTCACCATGAAAAGACACTTGCAGGTACAGCCACTTACTTGCAATTTTTACACTTGAGGCCAAAAAGCATCCCTTTCCCACAAACTGTGCACGTCTGAGACATCCAGTACTTGGTGGAAAACCTGCGAAATAGCAACAGAAAATGATCAAGGTTAGGGTGATGGTGACACGACTGACCTGTCTCTATCAGGATGAACCCCTTAAAGATAAGACCTCCAGGCTGGCACTTGATTGCAGTCCTGCTTCTTCCAACACGCGATTTAATCAACTTGCTTAAACCCTTGAAGCCTCAGTTTCCTCATCTGTAAAGTGGGATAACAACAGTATCGACCTCATAGGTCATCGGGAGGATTAAACAAGGTCATGAATGTCAGGGCTTTCACATAGCACCTGACACATAGTGAGCCCTCAATTAATTGAGTTGTGACTGTATTACTTGATCATTCCTAAAGAGTCAATCAGTCATTCAGCAAATGTTGCTTGATGTCCTACTATGTGCCAAGTTCAGTCTAGGGCAGAATCAAGGAAGGGGCTGGAACTGTCCTTGTAGCCTCCAAAACAAGATGAGGCTTCCGGGAAGTCCCGCTAAGCCAGTCCCCATCACTGCTAGCCATATCACCTGGGAAGCTTCAAGAGGGGACCACGCCCCAACAAGATGAGACCACACACTATAGGAGAGTCCCCTAAAAAGAAAGCCTTTCAGAACATCAGCTCCTCTCCCTCCCCAACCACCACCACTTGCTGCAACCAAGGCAGTTTGGAGGCCTCTGATATACATGGTGAACCAGCAGGAACGGAGGTGCATTCCTCCATTTCCAGCCATTGGGGCCAGGGTACTTTCTTCTTCAAGAGATAGCAGGCGCTGAGCCAAAACATGGCCAATCCAGGGGGAGAACTAAGTCAGAGGGTGTTGCTTGGCCAGGGATGAGGAGAATACAGGGGTGGAGCCGAGCCAAGGGGCAGTGCAGAGGAAAGAAACAAAAAATAGGCCTCTCCTCGATGCCTCTCTCTCTGCATCTCCCTGCCTGACCATTGATGTGTCTATCACATGTTTCTCACCACGTCCTCCACCACTTTCTCATTTGAGACTTAACAAGTGTCCTGTCAACATATTTCTTTCAAGAACTGTTGATGAGATGCCTTTCCAGGACAGCGTTCTCAGGCCACCTCACCCAGCTATGGTGATGCATCTGCCCCTGATACTGCCCTCCACACCCACAGCCCTAATCTCTCCCTCCTGTCCTGGTCTGTTAGCTGTCTAACCCTCCACTAGACTATGAGATCCTCAAGGGTGCAGGTCCACATCTTTCTCAGTGCTGCAGCCATGGCACAGAAATGCTCTACAAATATGAGTGGAAAGAATCCCTGAATGAGGCCTTGGTGCAAAGAAATCTCTCAGCAGCAGTGTTCAAAGAACACAAAGTGCTGAGGTCAGCTAGCTTGTAGATCCATCACTGAATCGTCCAGGGCCTCAGCTTTCCAATCTGTTAAATGGACATGACCACACTTTTGCCATTTACCACACCGTGTTTTTGAGGAGATTGTGAGGATAATGAGCTAAACTGTGGAAAATAAAGAACTTCTTATAAGGGATGACTGGTTATAAATCTCCCTCCTGAAAGGGCAGGTGTGTTCATACAGAGATGGCCCTATGTACTCAACATGGCTAGAGCTCTGTACTAACTGACACCTCAGAAGAAGTGACCATCCATTTTGTGTCTTCTGAGACACAGAATTAGGATGTAAAGCATTCGTTTTGACAAGGATTCCAGTTATTAAGTGGTTATTATGTGCCACGGACTTTGTTTAGCACTTTAAGATATTATCTCATTTAATCCTCAACACCACCCTGTGGGTAGTAGGCAGAATTATCTGAGGAGAAAATTGAGCCTCAGAGAGGTTACATAACTTCTTCAAGGCTGCAAAGCTTTACTATCTGGGATTGGAACTCAGGTCAGTCAAACTCCAAAGCCGTGGCTTTTAACCATTATGTGCTAATTTCCTAAGGGCAGGTTAATAAGACACAGCACCTGGAGTGACACATTGCCCAGCCTCTCCCCACCACCGGGTCACAGTGCCCAGCCTTCACACTGCTGGGAGGTAGGAATCCAGCCTACCTGTGCTTGATGGAGTTGCTAAGGTCTCTGCGAGAGATCTGCGGGGACCAGCGTGGTACTGACAGTGTGTCTGTGGGGAGAGAAGAGAGGAGGAGAGCCAGTTACACAGAGGGTTGGAGGCTGGCGTGGGCCCTTACATAGAGGATTATAAGGCTGGTGTGAGCTCCAGTCAAACCCAGTAAGAAGGAGGCTCACCGCCCTCAGGAAGGAAAATGACCACATCACTTGTTAAACCAAAGCCAAGCAGAACACTCATGTAGCTTGTTTATCTTAACCCAGTGGTCGGCAAACTGAGGCTCACGAGCCACATGTGGCTTGTGAATGTGGTATGCTGCTCTGTTGACTAATGAGTTTGCTGACCACTGACCTAGACTCTTGATTCCAATAATTACAGGCTGTTGTTGTTTCTTGTGATTAAGCCCCTATCCCAGTATTCGGCAAACTCATTAGTCAACAGAGTGGCAAACCACAGCTCATGAGCCACATGTGGCTCGCGAGCCGCAGTTTGCCAACCACTGTCTTAACTCATGCAAAGTCCCCTTGGGCAGGGCATCCAGAGAGTGCCTTGAAGGAAGCCAGTGTGCACAATAAGATTAAGCATCACTTCCATTTATAGAGTGCTTAGTGTGTGCTGGGTGTATGCCGACATGTGCCTCAGTTCAGTACATCGTGAAACAATCCCAAAGATAGGGGTTGTAAGCATCCCTGCCTTGAAGGTGAGGAAGCTGAGGCCTGGAGAGAGAAAGTCAGTTGCACAAGGTCATGCACCTCAGAAGCAACACAGTCACTGTGAATCCAGGCTTGAGGGGCTCGAGCCCCTGCCCTTGCAGGCAGAGTTCTAAAGTGGTAGATTCCAAATGCCAGTCACACAAGTACCACCTTCCTAATTTTGGGCATGACCCTGTACAATCCATAGAATTATTTGTTTCCTGTTTTAAGTTGACTCTTTTGTTTGTTTAAATACATTTACTTTAAAATCAAACTTGATACGGAAAACTAGTATAACTTTCTATATGTTATAGGTAACTATCCTGTATAATCCTATATAATAAAGAGATAATATTCAAATTGACCATCACTCCAACACACAAGATGGCTGCCCCCATGTGGTCAAAGATGGCCACCCCCATGTGGACACAAGATGGCTAGCAGGCGAGGGCAGTTGTGGGCAATAAGGCCTGCAGGGGAGGGCAGCTGGGAGAGACCCAGGCCTGCAGGGGAGGGCAGTTGGGGGTGACCAGGCCTGCAGGGGTGGACAGTTGGGGGCAACCAGGCCTGCAGGATGGACAGTTGAGGGGGGACCCAGGCCTGCAGGGGGTGGACCAGGCCTAAAAAGGAGAGGAGTTGTGGGTGATCAGGCCTGTAGGGGATGGCAGTTGGGGGAAGCCAGGCCTGTAAAGAAGGGCAATTAGGGGCAATCAGGCCTGCATGGGAGGGCAGTTGGGGGGGGGACTAGGCCTGTAGGGGAGGGTAGTTGGGAGGGCCAGGCCCGCAGGGAAGGGCAGTTGGGGGAGACTAGGTTGGCAAGGGAGAGAAGTTAGGAGTGACAGGGCCAGCAGTGGAAGGAAGTTAGGGGTAGCCTGGCCTGCAGGGGAGAATAGTTAGGGGTGTCCATGCTGGCAGAGGAGGGCAATTGCGGGAGACCAGGCCTGCAGGGGAGGACAGTTAAGGGTGACCAGGACTGTAGTGGAGGACAGTTGGGGGCGACCAGGTCGGCAGGGGAGGGCCATTAGGGGCAACCAGGCTGGCAAGGGAGGGCAGTTTGGGGTGACCAGGCCAGCATGGGAGGACAGTTAGGGGCAATCAGGCCAGCAAGGGAGCAGTTAGGCGTTGATCAGGCTGGCAGGGGAGTAGTTAAGGGGTGATCAGGATGGCAGATACAAGTCATTAGGGGCAATCAGACAGGCAGACAGGCAAGTGGTTGGGAGCCAGCAGTCCTAGATTGTGAGAGGGATGTCCGACTGCCCATTTAGGCCCGATCCCACCTAAACGGGCAGTTGGACATCCTTTGAGGGGTCCCAGATTGGAGAGCGTGCAGGCTGAGCTGAGGGACACCCCACACCTCAGTGCATGAATTTCATGCACTGGGCCTCTAGTTTAAAATATGTTCAACCATGAACCATCTAAATTCATTCTGGAATAAAGGGATGGACTGATAGGTCGGTGTGTGGGATGGATGGATGGATGGATGGATGGATGGATGGATGGATAGGTTGATGGACTGGTTGGTGGGTGTGTGGGTGGGTGGATGGATGGATGAACATGTGGATAGGTGAATGGTTGAATAGTGCATGGATGAACAGAGGAGTGGATAGATAGGTAGATGGTAAAATGCTAGGTGGGTGAACGGGAATGTGGATGGATGGATAGGTAGATGGATTGGTAGGTGGGTGGGTGGGTGAATGGGTAGATAGATGAATGAATGGTTGGAAAGGTGGGTGGCTGAACAGATAATAGGCAAGATGGGCAGATGGGTAGGTAGGTTGATTAAGTGCTAGGTGAGTGAGTGGATGGGTGGATAGATGGCTAGGTAAATAGATTGGTAGGTAGGTAGGTGGGTGAGAGGGTGGGTGGGTGGATGGATGGATGGATGTTTGGATAGATAGGTGGATGATGGTTGGATAGGCAGATGACTGGATAGATGGAAAAATAGGTAGATGGGTGAATGAATTGCTAGGTGGGTGGGTGGATGGGAATGAGAGGGAAACAATTCATCATGCAGACTTCAGACTGGATTCCTGTCCCCATGTGGTCTTTTCTTTTTTATCTTAGACTAAATCCCAGTGACCTCCACTGACTGAGTTCTGGGACGTTTTCTGCAGACTGAGCACCAGCCCCCACCTTCCCTCCACTTCCCGGCTCCTCACAGACCTTGAAGGCGCTGAGAGGTGTGAAACAACAGCAGAAATGAACTAGTACTGCCTGTGAAAGCTCCACCAGCCAGGCAGAGGAGAAGCCAGAGGCTGATCCGCACGCCAGCTCTCATTTCTCAGGCGAGATGAACTGGGCCAGCTCCTTGTTTTCCGAGCTGCAAATGCACGCCTCATTTTTCACAGCAATTGTAATGGAGTTGTGTGCTCATAGGGGAGCCAGGCTTGTCTGAACCGATCAGGGAGCATTTAACCCCCAGCCCACACAAACCCTCTCTTTGGTCTCCTGACACTGGTGGAACTATCTGAAACTGTTTCCAGAAACCCTAGTTCTGCCCTGCGATCCTTCCTCAGAGAGCTAATGATTCTCCAAGCCCCAAAGGGCAGAGAAAACACAAGAGGGACACAGACTGATAGATCACTCACTCAGAATCATTGCCAGTGGAATCCCCTCTAGTTTAACTAAAAACTAAACATCACCCGTTTTATAAGCCCATTTTACTACTTGTTTTAGTTTCTGAGAAAAATAAAAGAAAAACATTTGAGGGGGGGCGAGGAGAAGGGAGAGAACGTGAGCGCTTTCTTCCCATTCCCTTCTCCTTTGAAGACTGAAGTGAGATTTGAGAGGAAGAATTCTACCTGCTAATTCCTTAAAATGTTTTCTCCAGGACCAGGATGGGCGAAGGGATGAAGTTGTGCTGGAGGAGGGTTAGCCTCCTCATGGGGAATCTACAAAACTGGGAGTGCCACATGGGAGCTCTATCTCCTGGAGCATCAGTAGGGGCTGTCACAAAAGGTATGTTGAGAAGGATTTTGAGGCTCACCAAGAAAGAGCACAGAGATTGACTAGCAAGGCCTGCCAGAGTGAAGAATAGGGTCATACCTACAAGTCTGCATATATTTGCCTCTCTGGCAAGGACAGAGACCACATCTTTGTCTCTGCCTCACTGTCTCAGAGCATAGGGCAAAATAAGTATTTAAAACATGTTTGCTGAATCTAAGATTATCCTATATAATAAAAAGGTAATAGGCAAATTGACCCTCATGCCCTTGTGTCACAAGATGGCTGCCCCCACAATGTCACAATATGGCCAGCAGGGGAGGGCAGTTGGGGCCGACTAGGTCTGCAGGGGAGGGCAGTTGGAGGTGATTGGGCAGGAAAGGGAGCAGTTAGTTGTCAATCATGCTAGCAGGAGAGTGGTTAGGTGTCAATCAGGCCAGAGGGGAGCAGTTAGGGGCTATTAGGCTGGCAGGCAGAATGGTTAGGGGCAATCAGGCAGCCAGGTAGGCGAGTGGTTAGGAGCTAGCAATCCCAGATTGTGAGAAGGTTGTCTGGCAGTTGGACATCCCCTGCAGGGTCCCAAATTAGAGAGGGTGGCAGGCCAGGCTGAGGGACATCTCAATTATAATATAAACACTGAGTTTATTGATCAATCACTATGTGTTACCTATAGAAGTTTCTACCTGGAAGCTGTGCCTTGTTACACTCAGGGTTCTGACTATTCCCGCTTTACAAAGGAAGACACAGGAGCTCAGATAGGTGCAGAGACTTGCTGAAGGTCACACAGCCAGGCACTAGCAGCTCCTCAAGCTGTAACTCTTCAATTGTTCACAAGTCCTTCAAAAGCCAGTACACCAGTGTTCTCAACTAGGGGCACTTATGGCCCCCAAGGGACAGTGGGCAATAAATGAGGCATTTTTGGTTGTCATGCTAAGGTGGGGAGGATACTACTAGTATCTAACAGTCAGAGGCCAGGGATGCTGCTCAACATCCTATAGTGCATACCAGAGCCTCCCCTTCCCCCATCACAGAACTAACCAGCCCCCAAAGTCAATGGTGCCAAGGATGAGAATCCCAGATTCAGACATTTTTACTTCTCCGGCCATCTTTCTAACCCATCAGCCCCCAAACGACCTGGATGGTGTTCCTGAAGCTCAAGTCAGCAGACAGCAAGTCCTCTTGTATTATAAGCTCATCTCACTGTTCCACTCATAGCTTAATTATCCTGTTATTCTCAATTACAGCGCCATCTCAAAAAAGCAGAAGTAATTAAGTTTAGTCGTTTGGTTTCATTCCCCCAATATCTGGTTGAAGGATGAACTCTGTCCATTACATTACAAACTGCAGCAGCATTCTTCTCCGGCTCTAATAACCTGCTCACAGCATCACATGGGGAGTGAAGAGCTGTACTCTGAAACCGTCCCTTTACTTGCTGCATTTGGATTTCATTACACTTGCCAATGCAAGCCTTAACGCAAAGGGAAACAGTTTAAAGAAAAGGGGTGGAGGGAGTGGAATTCTATGAAAATCGAGGCCTTATCATAACAGAGAAGGCAAATAGCATTTACAGCAATTAAACTGATATAGACACTTCTGCTTAACAATCAAACTGCCTATTAAGAAGTCTCCATCGCCAAACAAAAGATTCTTTTTCTAGTCTAATTTTCTGATAACAAGTCATGCAGACATGGAGGCAGAATTACAGACATTTCTCAGACATTTTCATTTCCTCTGCCTGGAAAGGGAACGTGTTGGAGGGAAGGTGGGATCTTCTCCCTTCTACAGGCCCCCACAAAAGTGCCTCCACATAGAAGGGGATAAACTAGGTGGTTTTTGAAACCACCTAGGTAGCCAGATAGACAAACAGAAGCCTCGACAGAAGAAACCAACATTAATAAAGCATTCATGTAATGTAGAGCTTCGATATGAAAAATTCAAGAGTCAGACATGAGAAAAGCATCGAAAACCCTTTAACACAGGGACAACAGGTGAAAAACAGTGACAATAAAGAGAAGGAAAAAGAACTGGAGAAAAGAAATAAGAATAACAATCAGCCCAGCAGTGTGGCTCAGCGGTTGAGTTACCTTGAACCAAGAGGTCAATGGTTTGATTCCCCATCAGGGTATTTGATTTCCAGCTGATTGATGATGTTTCTCTCTCTCTATCCCTCTCCCTTTCTCTTTCTTTAAAACTCAATAAATACATATTTTAAAAAAACAAACGACCAGAAGAAAATAAAAAAATAATAGATATGCTTTTTGTGGAATGTTACCATGTACCAGGCACTATTGCCAAATAAGGCCTTTATATATACTATCTCATTTAATCCATACCTGACAGTGTATGAATTCTGGTAACCATCAGCTGTTATCATTAGTCCCATGGGACACCCCATTTCACTTCTAAGGACATCAAGTAGTGATGCCATTTGCCCAAGGTCACACAGCAAGTAAGGCCAGGACTGGAGTTTTTAAATCAGGTCATATAGCCGGGACCAGTAAATGACAGTCTATTTCATCTCCATTCACACATGGGAACAGAGGTTTAGAAGCAATACATGACTGTATAGCTAGTAAGTGACTGAGTGGAGAGGTGAACCACAGACAGAACAAACTGCATTGCATGCTTCTAGTCTAGACTGCCCTCCACATACAGGGAGTTCAACCCATCTAATGCTGTCCATGCCTCCTCCCTGCGTCTTGAGGAAGGCAGAGGAAATGAGGGGCACCCACCTATTTAAGCTCAGGAAAGGGCCATAGAGCCCTGGAAGGTGATGTTAAACATTCAAACCTGTAGAGAATTTTGTGAGTTTATCTGAGTCAAACTGTGACAATTGCTGGGAAGCAGAACCTCAATGGACTGAGATAAAGCTCCTGAGAATGGTGGGTTACAGCTATATTTCTCCATTGCAATCAAAGGAAGGGACGTAGGTGGGTTACATGAAATCCAATGGTGATAGACTAGAGAGGAGAGAGAAAGCAAAGCGGGGGTCGGGGTGGGAGGAGGGGTTAACCCCTGGGATTGGATAAAATGTAAAATGATAGACACATACTTAGGTGGGTGTAGGAATAATTAACATGATAATGAAGGAATCTGCAGTATCTATCCTGGAGGCCAGGCACATTAGGTTGTGCCCTAAGAGGTCCGGAAAAAGAGAAGTTACAAGTTACCCAGACATTTCAAGGGTATGTTATAATAGATGCAAAAAGACTGCTAGGCTCAGTTAAGGTAAAGGTCGACCTTGTCAGTGAAGATACTGGCTTAGGAGGTGACTACCCACCATCACTGGCATTTAGTTAAAGTTTAATTTCATCCTTTGTGGTTACTTTAGGTCTCTGAGTTTTCAAGACCATCATGCAGGCCTCCCCTGAGCCTGTCAGGTTAGCATGTGGCCTCTTTCGTCCACAAGTAATAATAGCCTGTTGTTCAGTCCTTCTGTTGTTCATGCAGTTATCCAGTAAATGCCTTCTGCCCCTAATTGTTCACATTCTAATCCAGAGAACCTGTAAGTCTGTTACCTGACAGACCAAAAGACATTTTGCCGATGTGATGAGAGATCTTGAAATGGTACAATTACCCCAGGTTATCCAGATGGGCCTAGTGTAATGATAAGCGAAACAGGGAGGCCGAAGGGTCAGCATTAGAGAAAGAGATGAGACAATTGCTGGTCTTGAGGATGGAAAGGAGGAAAGAGCAAAAAAATGCTGCCACCTTCAGAGACTAGAAAAGGCAAGAAAACAGACTCTTCCCCAGAGCCTCCAGGAGGAGCCAGCTCTCCCTGCCACCTTGATTTTGGATTTCTGGGCTCCAAGACTTGTACGATAATAAATCTGGGTTGTGTTGAGCCACTGAGTTTGGTAATTTTTTTACAGCAGCTATAGGAGACACATACAGTGCCTATTTTGTGCCAGGTAGGGTTTTAGGAATTGGGGTTATAAGTGAACAGGGTAAGTTTTCTGAGTTTAGAGTCCATAGGGGGAGGATTAAAGTGACATACTCCATGAAGGAAATAAAACAGCTCGACCCTGAGATTTGTTTTAAGTCAATGGGAACCTGGAAGCTCCCTCTGGCGGTGGAGGGGAGAATCGCCTGACAGGCTGTGACAAAAACAGGGGAGCCCCACCCCCATCTTTAAACTCCCATCCCCAGCATCAGGCCAGTGGTCTCCCAGCCCAGCCCTTTCCCACTTGAGCTGCCAAGATCCCACCTGCTGCCCCCAATTAAAAACAAACAAACAAACAAATCCACACCCCAGGACGGAAACAGTGATCAGCCTTACTGTACATATCCCAAGTGGGAATACACCTCTTAGAGCCATTTCTTCATTTAGTGCAACAACCCTATGAGGCTGTATCCCTAGATAAGGAAACTGATGGTAACTTAAAGCCCATCCCTAATATTTAGTGGACTTTAAAGTTGAACTCAGTTTCCTATAGAGCTAAAGCCTTGCTACTCTCTCCCCACCACATACACTATTAGCTTCCTATAATATATCTACTTCTGAGACATGTGCATATTTATTGTTTAAAATATGCAGCCCTATGGAAAGACAGAGAGAGAGAGAGAGAGAGAGAGAGAGAGAGAGAGAGAGAGAGAGAG
>JAAGEH010000417.1:8994257-9091422 GCA_011751065.1 Lasiurus cinereus | reverse complement strand
GAGAGAGAGAGAGAGAGAGAACACACATGGACATGGACAACAGTGTGGTGAAGTAGGGGTGGAAGAAGGTGTAAAGAGGATAAATGGTGATAGAAAAAATAAAATAAAGAAAAAAACCACACAAAATAAACATGCGGTCCCAGTGTTGGAAAGGAGCACAAGAAACTGTAGATTGACATCTCTGAGCCTCTAAGCGGTTTTGGATAACAGAGGAGCTACCCTATCCTTAAATGCTTCCCTGGAGATAAAGGCCTTGGAGCACATAATACTATCTATAATAATAAAAACGTAACATGCTAATTAGACCAGCAGCCAAGGGACCTTTCAGACGTCATTCCGCATGTCTTTTTGGACAAAGCTGCAGCAGCAGGGACTGAGGCAGAGGTGGTTAGGGGCAATCAGGCAGGCAGACAAATTGTTAAGGCTGATCAGGCAGGCAGGCAGAAGGGTTAGGAGTAATCAGGCAGGCAGGCAGAAGGATTAGGGGTGATCAGGCAGGCAGGCAAGTGGTTAGGGGTGATCAGGCAGACAGGCAAGTGATTAAGGGCAATCAGGCAGGTAGGTTGAGGAGTTAGGGGCAATCAGGCAAGCAGGCAGAAGGGTTAGGGGTGATTAAACAGGCAGGCCAGTGGTTAGGAGCTTGTGGTCCCGGATTTCGAGAGGATGTCTGAGGGGTCCTGGATTGCGAAAGGGTACAGGCCAGGCTGAACTCCTTGCCCCCATGTACGAATTTCGTGCACTGGGCCTCTAGGTAATAACAGCTAATATTTATTGAGCATATACTGCATGGCAGGACTCAGATTAAGTGCTTCAGATGTATTAATTTGATCTCTGAAACTTCATTTCAGGTAATAGAGCTGGGATTTGAACTCAGGCATCAAGCCGCAGAGCTTATCCTCAGAAACATCACAATTGAAGTAATAGTTCCATGCTGCCTCCAAGCTTCCAGCTCAGCTTAAGTGAGAATTTAACAATGATGCTGCTTCCAAATACACAGGAAGATTCTCTTGGGCCCAAAAATACCTGAAAAGAATAGAAACTTAAAATATTCAAAATTTCTTTGGGGGCCCCAGGCCTATCACCAGCTAAAGCTCCACTGATTTAGCCAAGGTGCCAACCAGTCCTTGATGAAAGCTGCCCATGACATTGTGGGCATAGCAAGGAACAGCTCTATTTGCTTTAATATCCAATTCAAATGGATCAGATCTAAAAGCATTTTAATGACGTGTGCCTCTAAAGGATATAGCTCCATAATTCTGCAGGGCCAAACTGAGTTTCTTGGTGAATATGGTTATCATTTTCTCCATGAGACATTGATAATCCACTTCCCAAACTCCCATTTCATCATCCGGGGGCTATGGTGGCTATGCAGTTATCCGGGGAACCACTAGCACTAGCACATGTGTAGATGATGTGGGCACAGGTGCCACGACAGGAATGAGATTCTAGGGATTAACAAGGATTGTGCTGCTCACTCTCTTTTTCCTCCCATTGATTTTTAGAGAGAGTAGAAAGGAGAGATGAAGGGAGAGAAGGGGAGAGAGAGAAACATTGATGTGGGAAGGAGACATCGAATGATTGCCTCCCACATGTGCCAGAGATGGAATCTGCAACCCAGGTATGTGGTCCTTTACCTGGAATCAAACTCACCACCCTTCTATGTGAGGGCTGATGCCCTAGACACTGAACAATACAGGCCAGGGCCTGTGCTGCTTCCTCTGGATGGAAGAGACTAGTCCCAGGAGAGACAATTCAGGATCTCCTGGCACTGAGACAAAAGAGAGCTACCACCAGAAGCAGGAACAGAGATAGTGTGGTCAACCCAATCTGCATGGATGGGGGGTTTAAAGTAGAGACAAGACCTTGAGCGTGGACCTCCTTTGGAGTGAGAGCCAAATCCTCCTTTCTGAACAAGATGGGCCTCCAGGTCATCCAGTTGCTCACTGGAGTGTGGGAGAGCACAGGGGACCTGCAGCAGACCTATGTTCCAACATCGGCTCTGCCACTCACTAGCTATGACACCCTGGGCACTTGCACCTGAGTCCTTGTTTTGTCGCCTATGGAAACAGGGTCATAATATCTCCCTCATAAGAAAGTCAGGAGGATGAAGTGGAGTAACAGAATTGGAACAGGGCTGGCTGAGTGCCTGACATACTGTTGTTACTGCTTTTGTCATTGTCATCATCACTCTGCCTCTAGAATTAACACACCAGTTAGAACATGACAAAGCTCTCCAGGACTCTGATTTAGAGCAGTGCTTGGCAAACTGTGACCCTCAGGCCACATCCAGCCTGTCACCTGCTTTTGTAAATAAGATTTGATTGGCACGGCCACACCCACTCGTTTACATATTGTCTGTGACTGCTTCTGCGACAGAGACAATAGGGCCCCCACCGCCAAAATTAATTATTACCTGGCCCTTTAGAGAAAAAGTGTGTCAACCCCTGATTTAGAGCTGAGGAACTCATTTCCTTGGCTGATTAGCAGAGATTTTTTTCTGTTTCTTTTTCCCCTCAGCTTTATGGAGGTATAATTGGCAAATAAGATTGTAAAATATTTAAAGTAAAGATGATCTGATATACATCTATATTATGAATTTTTTTTTCTTTGAAGCCAGAAGCCTTGGCTTCTGCACCTCACAAAGTGGGAATCCTTGGACAAGTGGCCTGTCTTCTCCAAGCCCAAATGTGCAGGACCTCTTGGCGTCACCCCCTGCTCACCTAGTCCTAGCACTCTGTGGGTGCTGCTTCAATGCCCATATAACAGAAGAGTGGGGCTGGGCGTGGGAGGATCGTAAGCAGTCCAGCCGAGGTTCTAACCCACTCTAGTCTCACCCCCACCCTGGCTCTTCTTAGTGCTCACTGTCTCCTGCAAGGTCTCCAATGACATGCCACTGCTGAATCCATGTCAGCCGTGAAGACAGAGAAAGGAAAATTAACTCTCTCCTCACTTGCTTCTGTCTGGGCTAATTAATATGATTATCCACTTGTCACTTGATCAAGGCAGAGAGAAGACCCTGAGGATGTGTACTGTTGCAACGGGAGGGGTGGTGAAGATGGTCATGGCCGAGAGGGTAGACAGAGAAAGGACCCTCTTGGGAGTGTCGCCAGGTGGAAGCCTCCCTGGGTGAGGCAGGTGAGCAGTGAGGGCACTGAGTACCAGCAGACAGAGGGCTGATGTACAGGGTAGAAGGCAAGAAAGTGCAAACTGTGAGGGGAGGACATGACATAGTCACAATTCAAGTTTCTTCAGTTACCCCTTTATCCTGGCCCCAGCCATGGCTAAAAAATTTTTAATGGTGAAACCACTGCCCTGGCTGGTGTTGCTCAATGGTTAAAGTGTTATCCGTACACTGAAGGGTCTCAGGTTCAATTCCTGGTCAAGAGCACATACCTGGGTTGCATGTTCAATCCCCAGCACTGGTAGGATGCATGCCAGAGGCAACCAAACAATGTGTGTCTCTCACATTGATGGTTTTCTTTCCCTTACCCTCCCTCTCTCCCACTCTCTAAAAATCAATGAAAAAAAATCCTCAGATGAAAATTAAAACAAAAAAAAGATAAATGTTTTAAATGGTGAAACCAATTTGGAAGCACCTTCAAGATCTAGTGAGGAAACTAGAATATATTTATCTTAACACCCCCCTCCCCAAATCATTCTCCCCTTTTTAAAAGACCATCACCATCTCCTTACTGCTGAGCTGGGGTCCCCATTCCCCATAAATCAAACATGTGGACAGTGATGGCACCACCCGACGCTGGAGTCACCACTGTGGTTTATTTGAGCTCCTCAGATGGCCTCAATTAAATCCCACTGCTGGCAGACAAAGAGAAGACAGCAGAGGCACTTCATTACATTTCATAATGTGCTCACTACTGAATGTACTGAAGTCTATCGGAGGTTTTTAACTTTGTAACCCAGTGGTCAGCAAACTCATTAGTTAACAGAGCGGCAAACAGAGGCTCTTGAGCCGCATATGGCTGGAGAACCACAGTTTGCTGACCACTGTCATAACCAAATAATGGGAGATCTGGGTGTCACAGGAGTAATTATCTTCCTTTTGGGGAAGACAGAAGGAGAATCCAATATATTAACTGTAGGCCAGGTATGCATGCCCGATGGCAGGTGCAGAGGGGAGGGCTTAACAAGAAAAGTAAGGTAATGAGCCTCTAATTCCATGAGACACACCCACAGATTGGAGGGGGAGTGGCACTGTCATTCACCCCTGATTCTAAACCATGAGACTTATCAGGAAATCTCTCTTTCCTCCTCTCCAGTAGCCCTACCCAACCCCTGCCCCTGGAACTTCCCCTAGATATAATTTTACTGCTAGGGTCTGGAAGGAGACAGGGGGTCATCTTAAAATGTCAGAATGTGCTTATGAAACAAGGTAATAAAGTTAAAATGCAAAAAAGGAAATAAAATCTTAACATCTAGAAAAATGATAGAATTTCATTGTGGCAATGGATCCACCTCGGTTTGGTTGAGATGTGCTCAGGAAATAAATGATCAAAGAGGAAATATGTGTGGTGCTATTCTAATATGATCCTGAAGCGGCTCGCTGTATTATTTAATATAATTATCTCAAGGACTCCGTTATAGCAACCTATCAACTCAAGTGACTAAGAAAGGCAGATGGGGAGGAAGAATATGCCGATTCCAGGCCAAAGAGGAAGAAAGCCCCCGTGTACCTGAGAAAGCAACAGGACAGCGCTAAGAGCCAGTCCTGGGCTTAAAATTGCCCATGGCCACGCTATCCCTGGCCTTGCTCAGCCACCCCCCCACTGAATCCCACATTCACTCTATCTAAAAACTCTTGTGCACGCCCTCCCTTCTTCTCTTAGCCCAACTCATGCCAAACTCTTTCCTAAGATCCAGCTTAGGCATGGCTCCTCCAGGAAGCCCTCCCTGCATGCACAGGGGCAGACGCCCTGCCATGCCTCTCCTGTAGCTTCCTGCGCTCACCTCCCCAGGCTACATCCTCATTATGCAGAGTCTCTGCTTACATGTCTGTTCTCCCCACCACCCTTGACTGTGAGCTCCTGGAAAAGAGATGTTACCAATTACTCATCTTTATGTGTTCAGTGTCTCAAGCGGAGTATGGCTTAGCGCTGAGAGGTGAAGGGTTTTTCTTGCTAACTCCAGCAAAAACAAGCCAGCAGCATCCCAATGCTCCAAAGGCAGCTTCACTTCCCCATGTCCTGCGAGGCCTGGGACAGTCAGATGTCCCAGGAACCCAGGGATCCCACTCTGCCCTGACCCACCCTTCCAGCCCCTGCTCCCAGGGTGGGACCTCGGCTGGGGCAGCTGACAAGATGAAGCCAGAGTCTACCACTTTCTTTCCCACCATCATTGCCCTGCTTGCCTGTCTGTCCAGGGCCCCACAGTTACCCTAGCACTGGCAACACTGTCTACTCCTCCTGACTCGGGTCTGGAATGGGTCCCTCCTGAGGACAAACTTGCAGTTTAGGTCAATTTCATATTCAGTCTTCTCAGCCACTCTGTCAGGGAGGTCTAGAATCGCTCCCATTTCACAGATAGAGAAACTGAGGTTCTGAGCTTAAATCAGAGAAGCAGAGTTATATATATTAAAAAAAATGGCATTTAGAGTTAGGAAGACCAGGGTTTTTGCTCTGAGTTTGCCACTAACTGGACAAGTTGCTTAACTTCCCTGAGCTGCTGCCAAGTATTAATGATAACAGCTAACATGGCTGTGTCAGTGTTCCCATAACTGTCAGCTACTGGAGTCATCTGATGCCTCTGACCCCCTCTCACATTGTGATTTAATTCAGGGGTCAGCAAACTATAGCCATGGACCGAATATGGCCCACAGCCTGTATTTATAAATAAAACTTTATTGTCACACAGCCACGCCCATCGTCTATGGCTGTTTTTGCACTATAGAGCAGAGTAGAGTAGCCACACAGGGACCATGTGGCCCGGAAAGGCTGAATTATATACTGACTGGATCCTTAATAAAAAGTTTGTGGAGCCTTGATTAATTTGTACTGCGGTATGGCCTGCGTTTGAAAGTTTTAAAAGTCTCCAGGTAATACCACTCTGCAGACTAGTTTGGGGTCTGCTCACATGGGTGTTTTACTTACTTGAGCTCATTGATTCTGTAACAACCATGACTATTTCACTCCTGTCTCCTCAGCAACTAGTACAGTGATGGGCCTGGACTGGCATCTCCACAAACACTAAATAAATTAATGTTTAAATAAAAGGATGAGTGAATGAATGAAAAATCCACCCTATGAGGTAGGTACTGATGCCCCCATTTTGCAAATGGGAAAACTGAGACTCAGAGGTTGGACAAGGAACACGTCCTTCTGGGATTTGAATCCCATTCTCCCTGAGGGAGAGGCCCCATTTCTGATATTCAGGAAGGAGGAGCCACCACCAGCAAAGCTATTGAGGAAGGTCCTTTTGTGTTATCTCCCTGGGAAAGAGGCCCTGAGCGTGATGAGAGGCAGCCTGGAGACCCAGAGAAGCTGGGGCCAGCTTCAATGCAGCACCATCTCAGACCACAGAGGTACAGGATCTGTCTCCTCCGACCCGAAGAAAATGCTCATTGGAAGAGGCTAGCTTACTGCGCCCTGGCTCAGGCTTAAGGGAGGACAAAACAGGAGTTGACAGATAGAGGCCCCGCCTGCGCTGCCATCACCACCAATGTCCCTGTGAAGGGAGAGAAATAGCCAGCCTTGTGCTCCACCTATTTCAACTGTAAATGGTCTCACGTTTTAACAGAGCCACAGAAATAGCAGTGTCAGTGACGGTGTCGGACGAGGGATGCGCAGACCATGGGTGAGGGCATCTGGCACAAAGGGCTGCTGAGAAGTCCCCCATACAGAGTCATTCCGTGGAATTTGCAAGTGGGGCTTGGCATCTGGACCCAGAAACAGGCGAAAGGAGTGGACTTTGTGATACACGATCTGGGCATCCCAGGAGCCCAAACCCCTTCTTTTGCCTAAGAAGCAGGGGGTTGACATATGAAGCAAGAGCCTGGCACATAGTAGGTGTACATTGAAAGACAACTTTCCCCCTGAGCAACTCAGATTCTTGTTTGCAGCTTTCTTTAATAGTGCTGCTTCTCTCTGGCTGGAGAAGACAAAACCTGGGCAAGAGGCTCTTTTGGGAAGAAGGCCATGAGTCTAGGGAGAAGCAGCGGCGAGTTATGGGGAGGGCAGAGCTGTCTAGGTCCCTCTGACCATTTATTCGTCCCTATCACCGTGTTCTCAGAGCGCGTCCATAGCCCTGGCTTGCCCCTATGTGATGGATGGGTCTTAAGTTCCTCGCGCACTACATCATCAATTACTTTCATATTTATTGCCTTGAACTGAGTTTATGGATCTTAAATCAGAGCCACTCAGAGTTGCCTGAGCTGAAATTCTCCCCCAATGGAAATGTGGCATTTTTAAAAAGTTATGCAGCCACCCTGTAGTTAATGTTCAGTGGATGTTAATTGTCCATGGGACAAAGGGCTGTTGAGAAGTTCCCCACACGGAGTCATTCCATGGAATTTACTGCCAGAGTGGGCTCAGCGGGGCGGACCAGGCAAGTGCATTGTAAGAGACCCTGGTTCCCCCTTAAGAAACCCCAGACGCCAAGCACCCTCAAGTCTGAACTTCAGGAAATAGACTGCCTCCCTCACTCAGCTCCCCAAGACTGAAAGTGCCATCCAAAGAGATGTCACACTGTCTGCAGTTTGCAGACATGGTGGAGACAGCCTTGTGATGGATCACATTCCAAGATCAAGATGGGGTGTCTATATTCCAAAGTACTCCAAGTAGGGCTGAGGTGACAGAGATGTGACTGGTCCTGGTCCTAGTGTGGCAGCTGTGAAGGTGAGGCCACTGAGACGGGGACCTCTGCTGCCACAGGACTGTGGTTCATCAGTGAGAAGTGCTGCCAGTATCAGGGGCACAGAGGAGCCTCGCCCCCCAAGGACTTGGAGATAAGAAAGTGGACCCTCTAAGAATGAAACTAGTCCATGCCCTAGTGGCTCAGAGGCCAGAGAAACCACACAGAGCTAACGCAGAGGTTCCTGCAGTGGGGACTGGGGCTCTCAGGGGACATCTGGCAATATCCAGAAGCATTTTGCAGGGTAACAGTGGGGCCAGGGGTTGAGGGGAGAGGTACTACTGGCTTCTAGTGGATGGAGTCCAGGGATATTGTTGAACAGCCGCCAGCACTAAGAATTATCCAGTCCAAATGAAAACTCTTTTATAGTTCAGAATCCCTGCCCAAGGAGCCATGAGGAGATCTGGATCCAGAGCCTGTTGCAATCAAGTTAAATGGTAAACATATTGAGAGGAGGGCTCAGTCAACCACAAAAGGAGAGACAAAGAGAGTCACAGGGGTGGATGCTGGCTGTCTCACTCAACCTCCAAGGGACAGGCATCTGAGCACTGGACACCATTCCTCCTTCTAGTAACAGCAGCCTGCTTTTCCACTGGGAAATTACCCTTCCGACATCTCAGTCCTAGAGATCAGAGCAGGCTGAACCTCTCTTCCAGTCCTGACCCAGGCATGGGGAGTCCAACTCCTCGACCACCATGATTGGTTCAGGGGTAAGCATGTGACCCAAGATGGGCCAATTAGAGCCCAGGAAACACCCTGGGACCTTTCTTTCTTAAAGATATCCTCTGGCCTCTAGAGTAGCTAAGCTGGTGGGCTGCACCTGAGTGCCCAGGGATACCTGAGAGAAGGACCTGGCCTGAATTGAGCTGCACACCTGAAAAGCAGAAGCAAAAGATACAGAGAAACCAATGGTTTATGTATCATTTAAGCCCTGGAGCATCTCCAGTTATGATTAAATTCTCATTTAAGAAATATATATATATTTCATTGACTTCAGAGAGGAAGGGAAAGAGAAAGAGAGAAACATCAGTGATGAGAGAGGATCACTAATTGGCTTCCTCCTGTATGCCCTTACTGAGGATGGAGCTGCAACCCTGGCATGTTCCCTGACCAGGAATGGAACTGTGACCTCTTGGTTCATATGTCGATGCTCAACCATGAAGCCACACCAGCTGGGCTCTTCACCTTTCATAACACTGTCTACTCAGTGGGTCTCAAACTTCATGCATCGCAGTCCCCTGGAGGGCTTGGTAAAATACTGATTTCTGGACCTTCAAGTTGTCAGTTCACTAAGTCAGGGGAGGAGGCATTGATCTCTAATAGGATGGTGCACTGGAAGATACTGAGTAGCACCCTGCTCCCCAAGCTATGGCAATAATGTCTCCAAACATTGCTAGTGTCCCCCAGGGAATGGGGCAATACTGCTCTGGGTTAAGAATCACTGCTCTAGATCAAAGACACCCAAAAATGCACATTAAGAAAGGAACCACCAACTGCAACCTGCAAACTTCCTGGGCTCGTGACCATGGTCCCAGATATTTATCAAGGACTGGGGGTGAGTGTGGGAGTTAGGACAGGTTGCCTAAACCTCTCATTCCCACAGATATCTGACATCTGTGAGGCCAAAGAGCCTCAGATCCTACAGCCAAACGGCTCTGTCTTCTCAAAGTTTCCCCAAGTTCTCAGAGAAGCCCCCTACCCAGGTGCAATGACTCAGCCCGGTCACGAAAAACAGAATGGCCAACCATAGCTAATCACTGAGGAATGAGTCCAAGCCAGAGACAGCCAATGCTCAAAGACTGTCTGATTGCAAATATCACAGAGGAAACATAAATTTACAGAGCGGCCCCAAGTTCCCAATTCTTAAGCTTAGCAAACCAAATTTGAAGGTGCAATCTTCGGAGGATTTTTAAAAAGCTGGGTGATGGGTATTCAGTGGGGAGAGGGAGAGGTGCCGAATCCAGGCCTGATGGATGGGTGTGGGTGCAATCAGACTCGTCTTCAGAACTCTTCGCTTAGACACCTGTCCCCTTTGTCTCTGGAGTTTGGCTCTGAATGTGCCCTGGACCACACTCTCCATCTTCTCTACCTGGTGCTCCTATTCTTGTAGAAAGGCACACAACCTAATGATGGATTTGTTCAAGGCGATCATTCTCGCTTACGTGCAAAACAAAGGCAGGATTGATGAACAGCAAGAAGCACATTCACTGGCCTGATCTATGCCTTTCTCCTTGGAGCAGGCAGCAAGGCCTCCAGGCGCATGTCAACATCTCTGCATCTGTCAATAGGACCTTGATTCTCTAAAGACTGAAAGGGGTTGTCAGGGCTGAATGTGTAGAGCCAGCTCAGGGTTTTTGGAGCCCCAGTCAAAGCCTCCAGGTGACTCTTTTTGCATCTGCTAGCGTCTTTCATCCGGAAATATTACCCTTGAGTGAGGGCTGAATGAGGATGTTAAAGGCATGGGGAGGAGGTTGTGGGGAGGGGTGCTCCTGTGCTAGGAACAGCTCGGTCCTGCTTCCTGAGCCCACATCTCAGTGCTGCCTCTGGCTAAGTCTTTCACCCCCTCTGACATCGGTTACTTCCTTACCTGCAATATGAGACTCCAACCCTGCAAGGTGGCTGTCAGATTCAACTAACCTTTCAAACCATGTTGCCGGTTTGGCTCTGCCATTTGTCAGTGGTAAAACTCTGGGCTAGTTCTTGCTTAATCTCTCTGTGCCTCACTGGTAACCAAGCACTTAGAATGGTGCCTAACCTTAGGAGGTGCTTAATTCATATTTAAATTAATATTTAACAAATATCCCTCTCTCCTTAAAAAAGGTGACATCAAGCCTGGCCAGTGTAGCTCAGAGGTTGAGCATTGACCAATGAACCAGGAGATCACAGTTTGATTCCTAGTCAGGGCACATGCCTGGGTTTTGGCCTTGATCCCCAGCAGGAGGCAACCTATCAATGATTCTCTCTAATCATTGATGTTTCCATCTCTCTCTCCCTCTCCCTTCCTCTTTGGAATTAATAAAAATCTATACATATAAAAGCTTAATATGCAAATTGTCCCCTCCAGAGTTTGACTAGGAAACCGGGAGTTCGATTGCTCACTATGAAGTGCGCTGACCACAGGGGGTGTCATGGAACAAGGAAGGCCCCTATTGGCCCTGATCACCGGACAGGCCTATGGACCCTACCCATGCATGAATTTCGTGCACTGGGCCTCTAGTATATAAAAAAGAAGAACAAGGGATGCACTGGTTAATCTCAGCCTCCTCCATGCTGGCCCAGGACCTATGTGGCTCAGAGTGGTCACTACTAAAAGTCTAGATGCATTAAATTAAGGCAGGGCTAGGATAGTGTGCACACAGAGGAAATCACTCTCACATTAATGACAATAACTGAGATACATTTACTATGCTAAGACCTTGGGGTGTGTGGCCTTATTCTGTCTTCCCAATGACTGTGGGAAAAGATGCAACTATCTCCCCTTCCACAGGTAAGAAAACAGCCCAGAGAGATGCACAGCTGATGGGTGGAAGCCAGCACTGAGCTCAGAGTAGGTGCCTCAGCAAGTTGCAAACAATAAGGTCTGCAACATCTTCAAGGGACTTGTGTCCCATTCTGGCCTCAGTTCACCTTCCTGAGCTCCTGTTCCCTCCGCAAATGGGGAACCATATCTCCAAAGGGGAGTCAGGCAAAGCTCAGAGCTGCCTGGGCTCATGCACTGCAGATCCCCTGGGAGAGGAACAGGGAGCAGGCTTGATTAGCAGGAGGTGACAGAGTCAGGTGTCTGGCTGACAGGAGATTAACCAGGGGTTCTGCAGATGTGAGGCCCATAGACAGGTATGACAGGAGGGGACAGAGTTTCTAACACTACTGGTGCCCTACTGGGGAGAGCAGGGCAGAATGTGGGCACAGTGGCACCATGTATGAGACTGGGCTGTCCCCAAGGCCACTGAGTGTGATGGTTCCTTAGCACTGATGCCTGGCCTGCGGGAACCACTGACACAACTGCAAGGGAGGCCCCTCACCAATGTTTTTTAAACTGTTGCAAAGTCAGGAAGGAGTTGGAGTGAAACAGTCAGGGTTTGAATTCCTGGTCTACTCTGAGTCTCAGTTTTTTAATCTGTACATCAAAGCTGAAAACAGTGCCCACTTTTTGGGTTTGTGAATGACAGACTGCCTATCAAGTGCCGAAGACAAGGTCTAGCACTCGCCTGTGTTTTACTAAAAGCTCGCCTCAACTACGTGTTTCTTGGAGACATGAAGGTGCCCAGAGAGCTATCGAGCTCATAGTAACTGCTCAATTAAGAAAAAATATCCATCAAATGCAGGTATGCGCAAACAAATGAACAAAACCTTGGATCATTTGATCATCGCCTCCTGATTTAGATTTATAAAATGCCATTATTACTTTTAAAACAAGGAACTCTTAGTCCAGAGAATGAAGAAACTTGCTCAGGGATAAGTTATGACTTGGCAACTGCAACTTGGAAGCTGTGACTCGACCCCAGAACTGTGGGGGTCAGCCCCAGAACTGCTACCATGCTGGTCACAATAAGACAGTGCTGGGGCCCAAGCTTCTTACAGAGGTCTGTGAAAATGCTTTCCCTTTAATTTCTTTTAAAATTGAAAGAAAAAATGAATGTACAAATAATCCTATATAATAAAAGGCTAATATGCAAATCAATAACAGTGAAATGACCCGTCACTATGATGCACACTGACCACTAGGAGCAGATGCTCAATGCAGGAGCTGTCTCCGGTAGTCAGTTTGCTCCCACAGGGGGAGCGCCACTCAGCCAGAAGCCGGGCTTCCAGCTAAAAAGCACAGCAGTGGTAGCCGGAGCCTCTCCTGCCTCTGCGGCAGCACTAAGAATATCTGACTGACAACTTAGGTCCGCTCTCCCTTAGGTCAGTCTCAGAGAACAAGTCTAAGCTGTCAGTCAGACATACCTCAAGAGCTCCTAGACTGCAAGAGAGCACAGGTCGGGCTGAGGGCACCCCTTCCTCAAGTGCACAAATTTTATGCACTGGGTCTCTAGTCTGTATATAAAAGGCTAATAGGCTAAGTGTCTGACTGTCCAACTGGTTGCTATGACATGCACTGACCACCAGGGAGCAGACACTCAATATAGTCAAATATTTTGCAGTTAAATATTTTAGCCTTTGTTCTCCTGTGTGATCTACAATAATAATCTGCTTCATGTTGATATTTACTGCTGTGTTGCTAACAATTATCTGAAAGAGAAGTTGGGATACCTCACTAGGGTGGGAAAAGTTTAGCTAAGTCAGAAAGCAGGTCTAATTAAGCAAGTTTATTCTATATCTATAAAAGGCTAAGTTGACTCATGCATGCATGATGCATATAAAGCTCTCGCTGGTGCCGATTGCACACGGTTTGATTTGTCATTGTGTATTATGAATTTGGTTGACACTTGTATTATAGAGAAAGAGCGAATAGCAATATTAAAATATTTCTTCTAATTAGTTTCCTTGCAATGTGCATGAATTCTTGTACCAGGCCACTAATATATGTCCAGCATGAATTATGGTTGTCTTGATGACAATATAGTTACAAAATAGAATTTTTTATTTTTTTAATGGAGAGAAGGGCTTGTGAAGGCTGAAGTGGCTCATTGGGGCCCTGCTGGACAGCACAGAGCTCAGTGGGGACACACCCACAGGAAGAAGCAAGGAGCTCTGAGACAAGGCTAATAGACAGAGCTAAGCACTGAGGCCTAAGATGAACACAGTTGGGCAATAACAGCTTAAATTGGGGGTGAACAGGGAATATTAGGAACCCACCCATAGTCAGGGAGCCTCCTTCCCTACCTCATGTCAACAGGAAGCCACGCTGTCTCTTAGCCTGCTTTACATGAGTAACATCCCCATTACTCCTTATGCCCTACTCTTTTTTTTCTTTTTTATTGATCTCAAAGAGAGGAAGGGAGAGGGAGAGAGGGCCAGAAACATCAATGGTGAGAGAGAATCATCAATCAGCTGCCTCCCACACCTCCTACTGGGGATCAAGTCTGCAACCTGAGCATGTGCTCTGACAGGGAATTGACCATGATCTCCTAGCATGGCCAATGAAACTTGTTCCAATAAAAAAAAAATACACACACATATTCCGAGTTTTATAATAAGAATAAAAATAGAGAGTCACTGAACTTCAAAATATTAAGAACTTTAAGTAGTGATGTAATTTCTGCAATAGACTTTTCTTAGTATTGTGTGAAAAACAAGTTATTGTTAATTTAGTTTATTTAAAATTTTTAAAGAACTTGAACATCCCCCGTCTTCCCTCCTTCCTGCATCCTCAGCACCCAGTGAGGGCGTGGGGTGCTGAAATGAAGGAAACTGGAGAGAGCGTAACTCCTTGGTGGGGATGGGGTGGTCGGAAAGGAAAAGCTTAAGCAACTCTGACTTGGCTCTGATTTACAAGGAAGCTTAGGAAATCCCACAGGGTGTGGCAAGGCCAGCGTGAGCTGATGCTCTCCCTCTCTCTCTCCCTCTCCTGCTCCCGCTCCCATTCCCTCTGTCTCTGTCTCTGTCAGTCTGTGGGCCCATGATCTAACCACTGATCAAAACCGGCCAGGACTCAATTTGTACATTTATTATTGTTAGTAATACCATAAATATATATATGTACTCATCTGAAAGATGTCCTTTATAGTTAGGTGAAAATGTACAAGGTATAAAAAACACACAAATTTCATGAAATTTAAAAGTAGGACAGTACTAGATGGATAGAAAAATACTGAGAAAGGATATATACATTCAGGCTGGATTAAATGGACTAACTCCAGTATAGGGATTTGCCCGTTTTACTTGGTATACTGTTTTGTTTAAATGTATTGCAATAAGCATAAATTGCTCTTTTACTAAAAACTGCAGTTGTAAAAATTCTAGAGAAAAAATTTTCAAAGGTTAAGATGCACAGAATAAAGTACACAGAGAATTGAGAATTGACTGGACTTGTTCGACTAGATTAAAAATAATACTCAGTGCTCTGAAATCTCTGGAACACCTCTCTCTGGGGAGAGGGGCTACTCAGAACTCAAGTTCCTTATATGACAACATGAATTTAATATCATTATTAGGAGTAAATGATTGATCTCATTGAAAAAAGGAGGCTAACAGAAGATAAAAGGGAAGGCTATTGACATAGTCATGTGGAGAAAGAAGAGTCTTTTAATATCTCCCTCCTGTACTTCAGTGTGTTCAACTGTGGCAACTTGGGGAGAAGAAAACGAATCAACACTACAGGGCTGACTTTTAATTTACACCCATGAAATAATTCTGACGTCGTTCAGAAGTGTTCAACCAGTGTGTATTCTGGAAATGTCACCACTGCCCCTGAAATTTACTTTGATATTCTCTGAGTATTATCTATTTAATTTTTTTTATTGATTTCAGAGAGAGGAAGGAAGAAGGAGAGAGTGATAGAAATATCAACGATGGGACTCATGGATCAGCTGTTTCCTGCATGCTCCTTACTGGGGGATACAGGTCATAACCCACCACATGCCCTAACTGGGAATCAAACTGTGACCTCTGGTTCATGGGTCAATGCTCAACCACTGAGTTTCACTGGCGGGTTTATCTCTCAATTTAGTATGTGAGTGTGGAGAGACCGGTTCTCTGACTCCTGTCCTGACATAGGCTAAGACTTGGCCTGAATTTTATACTAGTTGTTGCGGTTAAGATAAATTTACCTTAAAAGAGAATCTACCTTGCTCTCTTCTGCTCCAACCCCAACATAAACCCGTGATACCCTGGGCCTCTAGGGTGCTCCCCACTCCCATCTACCTGCTGTATGAGGAAGAATCTTGGGGTAATAGCAGAGGTGACCACCACCCTCTCTCCCCCTGTGAGATGCACCCACAGTGCTGAAAAAGCACGTCCCCTTCTCTGCAGTTATTCACACCTATATGGGCATCCTGTGTGATTTTTATCTAGACATTGGAACAGCTCAGGCTCAGGAGTTAAATCCCAACCAGTGACTCCAGACCTTGAGAAAGGGAGGTGTCTGCTAGCCACAGTTAAACACTTTGCTGTTCCTCCCCACTCCCCTGACTCGCCTATTACCTGCCCATCCCCAAATCTTTGGTCTTCAGTAAAACATCAGGATCATCAGTAGGTCCACCTTGGGACACAGCAGACTGGACAGACCCATGAAGATACAAAACATCGTGGTGGCAGTTACATAGTTACAACAGGAAATGTAAGTGGGTGAAACTTATTGTATCTCAATAACTGAACGTAATCCTAACTGGTTTGGCTCAGTGGATGGAGCATTAGCCCCAGACTGAAAGATCCCAGGTTCGATTCTGGTCAAGGCATGTATCTTGGTTGCAGGCACATCCCCAGCAGGAGGTGTGCAGGAGACAGCTGATTGATGTCTCTCTCTCATCTATGTTTCTAACTCTCTATCCCTCTCCCTTCCTCTCTGTGAAAAATCAATAAAATATATTTTAAAAACTGGATATAAAATATCTAAATCAAACCTAGGCCAGTTGGGGAGACAGCTCCTAATTCTGGAACATCCCAAAGCATATGAATTAAGAAATTAAATCACCGTGTAGGGGGCGGCAGCAGGCTAGAAGAGGTCAATGGGGAAAAAAGAGGTCATATGTAATACTTTCAATAAAGTTTTTTTTTAAGAAATGAAATCATGATGAAAATAAAAGATGAAGTTCACATTTCCTAACTCCAATATCTAGATCTCCTTTGGGTCTAACTGCATCTTCTGGTTTGGAGTCGTCGTGACTTCTGCCTCCTAACATGCCTGGCAATTATTTTATTGAATTCCTAAAATTGCACATGAAAATTGAGATAATTCATGTTTCTGGCTGATGTTATCTTTCTCCAGAGAGGATTGAAATTTTGCTTTTGTCAGGCAGTTAAGAGAGGGGCCAATCACATTAATTCAATCAGGGGTTGAGCAGATTTGAGGCTAGGCCTCATCTTTAGAAGCACTGCTCTATTTCTAGTTGACCTTCCTCCTACGGTGGAGCTCCTGGAGCCCCTGCTTGACACACTGGTATTTACTGGAGTCCCCCCTATTTGTCTTAAGCTCCAACATGGAGCACAGATATTCTCAGCTTCTCAGGCTCTGAGTGCCACGTTGGATTTAGCCAATACCTTGAGGGGAAAACAGCATTTAACTCTGAGCTCACTCCACGGTATCGCCTTTCTTTCTTGGACCCTCACTACCCGAGATACTCACTGATGCCTTTAAACATGGCTTTAAAAACATCCCGCCCAGCATTTACAGTTATTCTTGGCAGGAGGGTTGGTCCACAACCTTGGAAGCAGGAATTCCTGCATATCCTGGGGTGACACAGAGCCAGCCCCCACCTCTAAGACATACATTTTCAATTTTCATTGAATTACTACCAGGATGCTGCTGCACTGTCAGGCTACTAAGTGGGTGCAACTGCCTCCCCAGCAATGTTTCCTGCGTGCAGTGGGTCTCAGAGAACAATTCCGATTTGAACCTGTGGCATGTCAGAACATCCAGAGCAATGCCAAGACATCATCTCATTCAGCCTCGCAATTGATTTTTTTAAAACAGCATTATAGAATTGTAATTTATATGCTGTGAAATTCACTCGTTTTGAGTGTCCAGTTCAATGACACTCAGTGAATTTAGAGTTTGATCATTGCCACAATCCAGTTTTAGGACATTTCAGTCGTCTCTGGAGACATCTTTGATCCCTTAGTAATCACTCCTTTTCCCACCGCCAGTCCCAGACAACCACTCATTTACTCTTTGTCTCTCCCTACTTGCCAAACCCAGGAAAATGGCACTGGTGTGACACTATTAATTAAGAAACTCTTTGTTATTTACATGCACATATATGTGCATGCAGTGACTGAATTCTTGCTCTGTACCAACCTATTGACATGCTGCTATCATTAAACCCCTTTGAGGTAGATAGTATCATTCTCCCTATTTTAGAGATGGGAAAACTGAGGCACAGAAAGGTTAAATAACCCACCTAAGTGCATGTATATCATTAAGTGGTGGAGTTGTGATACCATCCTGGATTCTGACTCCAGAGGCTGTGCTGTTCACCTCTTTTATTCTGCCCCCATTCCATAATAAAATCCTTAATATGGGGACTTAGATTAGATATCCTCTTAATCTTCCCATGGCGATTTATAGATGGTAGAGGCTGGATACATGCGTAGGTCTTAGTTTGGATGCCTAGACTGGACCTTTTTCTCTCCCTGCCTTCCTAGAACTTGCTGATCAGTCCAACTCATAAGAACCACCTTTTGCTATCCATGCTGGAGCCAGGGGGATGACCCCCTATGTATAAATGATCTTCAGTTAATAATCTTTTACATTGTATTAACCCATTCACCTATCTAGGCATGTATTTTCTACTAACTTGTTTTCTGCGGGTATACCAGGAAGCTATTTTGCTGCTCAAGAATAAATGATTTATGAGGACTTTCATTTTTTTCTTTTTTTTTTAAGCTTTGGCATTTTGTTTAACGAATGATAAAAGCAGCTCACATTTTATACAGTGCTTTTGGGCTTAAAAGTACTTTTTTGTGTGTTATATCATTTGATAAATAATGATAATTATCCCCATTCTACCCTCAAGTAACTTGATTCATCTTATTTGTGAATACATCTAAAATATTGAGGTTTTGCTGGGTTCCGGGTCTTAATTAGCACTTAGTATGCTTAGAAAAGGAACCGATGAAAGATTATCTGGATTTATTATCATAATATTTAGCATATTGGAATATAAATGGAGAAAGATAATTAGGCATGAAAAATATAGATAAAAGTCAAGATTTTTTTAAGAAGACCTAGATTAATGAAAATCATAAAGAAGAATCATGCAGTGTTTTTAATCAGAGAAGATGAATCTAAAATATTTTCATAACAGAGAAGTAGTTACACAGGATCAGTCCTTGTGGTTTTGAAATGGCATCTCCGTGGCAGCTCCTGATCAGATACTAATCCATTCTTTCAGCAAGCATTTATTGGGATTCTTATTCTATCATCTCTCAGCCTGGGAAGCAGTTTTACTTCCCATGGAGCCCATCACCTGGGGTGCAAATCCTCAGGTCTAGGGGTTCAATACCTTCAGAAAATAGTACCATTGTCCTTATCAGCAGGGTTCTTGCCTTTTTTGCAGAAGCCTTGGTACCCACCACCACTTTCTCTAACTGCCTATCCTGAATCCATGCAATCAATGACCACAACTTCCACAAAACCTTATGTCTCTGATTGCTTCTGTCCATCTGCATTCCCATTCCTGGGTCAAAGATATCACCATGGCCACAACCTCCTAACTCTTTCTCTCCCTTTGCCTTTTCCAATTCATTCCCCAATTAACTGTCCCAACAGGGAAATCTGACGCATGACTTCTACTTATAACCCTTTCATGACTCCCACTGCTCTTCAGTCAAAGCCTGAACTCAACTCCTCAGTGTGGCCACCAGGCTCTGTATGCTCTGTCCTCATCAGCTTTGTTTTGCAATGTACATCCCCTACCCACCAATTCCAACCTCTCTCTCCCCCTCTCTCTTGCTTTCTCTCTCTCTCTGTCTCTCTCTCACCTCCATTTTCCCCTTTTCTAGCTATACTGGCTTCTTTCAGGCTCTCATACCACCATATTCTCTCCTACCCCAGAACTTTTGCACATGCTGTTCTCAAAGCCTAGAACACAACTGAATCACTCCTCAGTCTGCAGTGAACTAGCATTTCCTAGAAGGGACACTGGGAGATGTCACTCCTAAGAATACATGTGGCTTGGGAAATAGCATTTCCTTGGCATGTTAGCATCTCTTGATATTTCCTCTAAGTGTAGGAGGAACCCTACACTCCTGACAGGGCTCTCCTTGGCCTGGCCATGGGCACTCCCATGACCTACTTCTGTGTAGGCCCAGTGGGCTGAACAACAAAGCCAATGGTGGCTCACATAGTGAAATTTGGAGGGTCCAATTGATAGAAGACTCACGGCTGTTTCTTCTTTTGCAAATGCGGGACTGAAGGCAATAGTTTCTGGAGGACGTATGCAGTTCTCCTTAAAGTGCATCGCTTGGACTCCCTGCAAAACTGCTTTATTGACCTACATTTTGGTTCTTATATTTCCTCGTCATTGCATGACATTTGAGGCCAGTCCCAAGAGGGATTTGTTGAGGATGTTGATTGCTATAGTGATCAGTGCTCTGTCAAGGACCTCTGATGTCAGGAACAGAAAGAGTTGTGATTCCTATACACTCTTGTTTTGTTTCTCATATTATGGAACCGCTGACTGAGTCAGGTGATTGATTGTGTTTTCCTCTTTGCTCTGGCCACCAGAAAGTTCAAAAACAAATCTTTGGCCAGCTTCTCCCAATTGTCAGCATAGGTGTTATATCTCTTCTCCTTCCTTTTTGCCCAGCTTTTTAAAAAACTAGTTCACTCAAAAAACCTGTTTCTTCTATAATGTGTGAATATAAATAGCTTTCAATATTTTCTGTGATAAAGGAAGGAAAAAATAAATAAATGTGCAAACATGCCCAGCCAACATGGCTCAGTGGTTGAGCATCGACCTATGAACCAGGAGGCACAGTTTGATTCCCAGTTAGTGCACATGCCTGGGTTACAGACTCAGTCCCCAGTGTAGGGCATGCAGGAGGCAGCTGATCAATGATTCTCTCATCATTGATGTTTCTATCTTGCTCTGCCTGTCTTTTCCTCTCTGAAATCAATAAAAATATTTAAATAAATAAATAAATAAGCAAACGTGAGGTATCATTATATAATTCCCTGAGGGTGAGCAGGCATCCACCACATGCCCTGCCCTGGGCTACATCATCCAATTTGCATTATGACATTTAAAGAAATGGAAAGTAAGTCTCAAAGAGGTTGGGTAGCTTGCCCAGAGTTGCAGACCAGCAATAGGCAGACTCACATTTTAATGTCAGCTCTGTTTTTCAAAGCCTGTGCTTTGAACTACTACCTTTCAACTCTTCCACTGGAGCCCTTGCTGACTCAGTTACTCGGCTCCTTGTCTTCCTCTCACACCCACCTATCCCAGGAGTGCTCAGGGCTTGTCACGTGTTTTCCTGGCATGCAGCACCGTGTTTGGGATATAGAAGAAATCCAATAAATATTTGTTGAGTGTGCATGAGCTTGGGCTGGGTGTGGGGAGAATTTTATTTCTAAAAGTGGAATAAAGAACATTTCTAAACAATTCAAGTATTTGAAAACTCCATTTAATTGAATCTTTTCAGTATATAATAAACCTGGAATGTTTTGCAGATGAGAGAGAAACTTTCCAGCCATCTGAGTTAGACATTGTTACCTTTAAGGCAGTGGGAGGTATTAAAGTGTTTAATCCTGTTCCACCCTGTCTACTGGGACAGGGAAAGGAATCTTGGTAACTACAGTTCACAACACTACAACAGCACAAATAGATGCTTGAAAAGCAGATGCTAGTTGAATACAGCAACTTTTGTTTAACAGAAGAGGCTTTCTGCAAAAGAATCTTTTTTTTGCTTTACAGCATGTTTTTGTTGTTGTTTTTTGTGTAGTTTTATTGAAGATGGGTTTGGGGGACAAAGTCTGTGAAGACTGATTGTAAACCTCAGCAGTGTTGACTCCCTGAGCTCTTGAATTACACATGTAAAAGAATATGCAAGAAATGATTTAACCTTGAACAAATCACATACCAAATCTTGGATTCCCAGAGGACTGGGTACTTTTTCCTCATCCATGACACTTGCACAGGCCAGCCACCAAAGCAGCAGCTGCCAGGCCAAGACTGAAAGGAGAGAAGTCAGACTTAGCATATATAGTGAGGAGGGATTTCCATTTCAGGGCCTGTTCCCATTTCTATGAGAACCTGCCACCAGGCAGACTACGGCTCAGGTGGGAGTACTCCAAGCCCAGCAGGGACTTGCCTGTCCTGAGACACCTGGAATCAGCTAAGTTACCTCAGAGCCCGACCCTGGGCGCTGGATGTTGAAGGTAACACCACGTACATGTCCAAGGTGCTAGGGAGGCTGCTACCCCAGCAATCAAGCATGCCACGTGCACACAGACAACTGCAGCCCTCACAGGGCCAGCCCACAGCCCTTCTCTCAGGGTGCAAGCCCTCAGGACAGGCCTCCCATTCCCTGTTCTCAGTGAGCACTTGCTCCCACGGCTGAGCTTTCCTGCTGTTACAAACACGACCAAAACTAAGAAGGTGTATACAGAAAAAAGCACAGGAGCCAAACATACATATTTTAAATCATGAAAGGAGAGTAGGTGATGGGGAAGAGATTAAAGCTGAGTGAAAACTAAAGGAGATAAATGACCTAAGAGTTAAAAATGAGTTAGAATTCCAATAAATAGAAGATATTGAAAATTTTTACCTTCAACAGTAAGACAAAAGAAAGGAGATTTAAAACAAAAAAGACTGCCAGTCAATGACTCGAAAATGTAAAAGATGGTAAGCAAAGGAGATGAGAGAGTAAGATAAATGGTTTAAAACTAAGAGATGATAAATGAACAATGAAAGAGTAAGCGATAGGTTTTAAGGATTAAGAAAAGGAGTTAAGAGAAAAGGTAAAAAAATATTTAAGAAATGAAAAAAAACTTTTTAATCAACATTTTATTATGGAATACTCTTTGATTTACAGAAAAGCTAAAAAGATAGTACCAACAATTCCTAAATGCCATTCACCCAGCTTCCCCTCATGTTAACATCTTATATAAATTAAGTTTGCCCTGGCCTGGCTTAGGTGGTTGAGTATCATCCCATGCACCAAATGGTCACGACAGAGTACATGCCCAGATTTCGGGCTTGATTCCCAATAGGGTGAATATAGAAGACATCCAGGATGTTTTTCTCTCTCTCTTCCTTTCTCTCTCTCTAAAATCAATAAAAACTTTTTTTTTAAAGAAACCCATGTTGGGACATTATTATTAACTAAACACCAGACTTTATTCGAATTTCACTAGTTCTTTCACTAATGTCCTTTTTCTGTTCCAGGATTCCACACTGCATGTAAAAGAGAATGATTTTTAAAGAAAAGAAAAGATTGTAAAACTACCCAGATACATATAAAAAAGAAAAACGGAAGGATAGAATCAAGATAACAACCAGTGGAAAAGGACAGAAAACACAGGAATACTCCTGGGTGAATTTAGACACCTGGTAAATGACACGCTGGCATGGCAGATCCGTTGGGGAAAGAAAGGTTATTTGATAAATGGTGCTGGGGAATTAGTTATCCGTTTGATAGAGTAGGAGAAATAGAACTCTGCCTTATACCATACACCAAAATCAATTCCAGATGAATTAAAAATTTTAGAAGAATATATAGGACAATATGTTTACAACCTCAGGGCAGAAAGAATTTATTAAATAAGATTTTTTAAAGCCAAAACCATAAAGGAAAGAAATGATGCATTTGACTACATTAATGGTAAAATCTTCTATTCATCAAAAGAGCCAATAAATGAGAAGACATACCACAAATCAGTAGGAGATGTTGCCACACATTTATAAAAATTAGAACCTAGACTGGTTTTAGTTCTTAAAAATCAGTAAGGAAAAGAGACAACTCAATAGATAAATAAAATGAGCAAAAGACATTTCACAGACGACAAAACACAAGAGGCCACTTGAGAAAAGACCCTCAACCTTGTCAGCAGTCAGGGAAAAGCAAGCTGAAAATGGGCTGAGACACCATTTTATTCTACCAGGTTGGCAAATCAGTTCAACAGACAGGCCACTCGGAGGTTGGCGAGGATGGAGCAATAGGAACACCTAGCATTGCTAGTGAACAAAGAAATCAATGCAACCATTCAGGCAACCAATTAAACATCACCTGACCAGGAATTAAACCCACAACCTAGGCATGTGCCCTGACTGGGAATTGAACCAGCAACCTTTTGGTGTACAGGATGTTGCCCAACCACCTGAAACATACCAAGCAGAGTAACATACTCATTTCGTAAATGTGCTTGTTGATTGGGAGAGGTGCTATTGGCATCTTACAGGTAGGGGCCTAGGATGCTGTTAAACATCCTACAATGCACAGGACAGTGTCCACTACAAAGAATTATTTATGTACAATGCCCCCTGTGCTAAAGTTAAAATAATTTGATCTTATCGGGTTGATGAATCTCAGACTCAGCAGGTCTACTCCCAGGAATAGTTCCTTGATTGGTTTTTCCAATGCTTTCCTGATAAAAGTTAAGAAGTATGTTTATAGCTAGGACTAAATCCTAGACTTCCTCTGCAGAGGCTGATTCAAGAGGCTCAGGATGAGACCCAGCAATCTAATTTTTAAACAAATGCTCAGTGATTGGTACCACCAAAAAAGTTTGGGAAACTGTCCTGGATGCTCAAGTGTACCTGGAGAACCTCCATGAGTGCTTCAAAGTGAAAAACTGGGAAAGAACCCAAATATCCCTCGACGGAGGCATGCACGCAATAATTGTGGTCTATTCATACAACGGAATATCACATTTCATTGACTTTTAAGATGCCACTAAGTGTCAGGTCATTAATTTATGAACCACTAAGAGAGAAAGAGGCTGCCAATTAGCCTATGACAGTACATTCTTATACTTAACCTGTTAAACTTAGTGTTATTTTAAAATCCCTTAGATTTATTTAGACATTTTATCATGTATCAGGTTGCTCTGTTCTAACAGTCTTTCCATATAGACAACAGGCATTGAGTTATTCTGTTTCAAGGCCAAACTGCAGCATCATGCTTTTGAAGACCTTTTAAACTCTCATTAAACTCAATTCACATGAGATGGACAATGCACAAAGCCCGAGAAATTATGCCACCCGAAGAAGCATGTCCATGTACACTGGACAGGCAAGTAGTAATGACAACTGCAGCCCACCCTGCCAGGCAGATGTGACGGCCAGGTGCCATAGGTTGCACCCAATTTCAGAGGTGCTAAACTATGGGCAGATGTGAGCACCTTAGAGTTGGAAAAACAAGTATGACAGCATGAGATGTAAGAATCTCCAAACCAGAATATTTCGTTTTTAAAAGCAACAGATTACATGAAGTAGGATCCCATTTGTATGAAGTTCAAAAACATGCAAAACTAAACTATGTATTGTTTAGGGCCATGTACTCATGAGGTGTTCTGCAAAGATGAGCAAGAGAAAGAAAAACAAATTGAGGATGATGCCATCTCGGGGGTGGAGGGATGCATCAGGAGATGCACATAAAAGAATTCCAGGAGCTCATGATGTTCTGTCTCTCAAGTTCAAGTTCAGTTTCTGAGTATTTTTATCAGGCCCAGGACTAGGGAAATTGAGGCATGGGCCTCTGGAACAAAATTTAAAGGGGTGGCCCATATTTAAAAAAATCAAGGAGAAAAAAAAATGGTGGCTGATAGACAGACGTGACCCAAGCCTTGTCCCGGAGCAGACAGAGGGAACAGCTGAGGGTCGCACGGGGAGTGTTTGTTGGTGAGTTGAGGGATAGCTAAACTCCAGAAGAAGGTGGGGGACTGCTAGACAGCCCCTACTGCTGCTGGGTTTCCTCCTGGAGCCGCCAGGTTGGATGCGGAGACTGCTTCATCTTGAAGGGGAGGGTGGATGTTATTGGAAGCCTGAAAATCTACAACTGTGGCACCCACCGAGCAGCTGAAAACACCAGAACACCAGTCCCCAATTGGTACAGGCACACAGATTCAGAGGCGCTCTATACCCCACCACAGGAAGGTTGGATTTTGCCTCAGATGAGGTGAGATCTCTGGTTCCGCAGGACAGAGAAGCATGCACACTGCAGAAGCTGGAGGACGGGGAAAGTCTGTGCCTGGAGAGATCCATGGTTGTTGGGGTTGGCGTGATCTGTGAATGTGGAAGGGGTTCCTCAGAGCTGTTAACAGAAGGTATCTCTAGAAAGCAACCTATTTTGATCTGATGCAGAGGGACAGCCTGGGAGTTTTAAAAGTGTGCCGGTTGCTTCGACTCGAGGGGAAACAGGAGTTTACACACTTGCGCTCTTTCCTCTTCAGATCCTTGCTTCTGATTGCTGAGCCCAATACATAAGATCACCCAGCTGGGGGCACCCTAGGAGACTGCAGAGGAAAGTTGTTTTTCTGGAACCTGGGGATCAGAGCGGCAAGTGACCATCAGAGAACCAGCTCTGGGGCAGCCCAATCCCACAAACCGGTACTGAGTGCCCAGAAAAAGCAGGATCTAAGTACAGGCTAGAGAGGACCTATTGTCTCAGAGGTCAATCCAGAAACACTGCCATACATGGGCTGAATCATAAATTGACTCTTTTGTAATCACAAAAAAGGAATAAAAAAAAATTAAGACACACCACCTCCTTAAAAATCAGGACTGGCTTACAACACTGAGGAGCAGTGATACACAGGAAGCTGCAATACTGTCCTAAGAAACAGGCACACCAAACAGAACAATAGAGGAAATGAATGACCTTCAGTACTGCACATTCTATTTTTTTAATTTTTATTATTTTCATCTTTTATTTAAAAAACTATTTTTTTTCTTTTTTTTCCTCAGCATCAAGAGTAGGCTAGAAGAAGCATAGGATCACATCACTGAGCTGGAAGACAAGGTAGGAAAAAAATACCCAAGTAGAGCAGCTTCTAGAAAAAAACAATTAAAAAGCAGGAGGAGAGCCTAAGGAAACTTTGGGACAACATGAAACAAAACAACATCTGCATAATAAGGGTTCCAGAACGAGAGGAAACTGAGCAAAAAATAGAAAACCTGTTTGAAGAAATAATGACAGAAAACTTCCCTGATATAGGGAAGAAAAAACCCACACAAACCCAATAACCTCACAGAGTCCCAAGCAAAATGAACCCCAAAAGACCAACACCAAGGCACATTATAATTAAAATGACAAACACCCACGACAAAGTAAGAATCTTAAAAACGGCCAGAGAGAGACAGAAAGTTACCTACAAAGGAAGCCCCATCAGACTAGCAACTGTTTTCTCAGGAGAAACTCATCATGCCAGAAGGGACTGGAATGAAATATACAAAGTCATGTAAACGAAGGGTCTGAATCCAAAAATACTGTACCCATCAAGGCTATCAATCAACACTGAAGGTGAAATCAGGAGCTTCAGAGCCAAAAAGTACTAAGGTAATTTATTACCACCAAACCAGCAATGCAAGAAAAGAAGGAACACAGGGGTAAAGAATAAAAAATGGTGACAAATAAGTACCTACCAATATAACTTTAAATATAAATGGATTAAATGCCCCAATCAAAAGACATAGGGTAATGGATTGGATAAGAAAACACGATTCATATATCTGCTGTCTACAAGAAACCCACCTCAGAAAAAAAGATAGACTGAAGGTGAAAGGATGGAAAAAGGTTTTTCAGGCGAATGGAAATGAAAAAAAAGCTGGGGTAGCAATAGTTATATCTGACAATTTAATCTCAAAGTGAAGGACATAACAAGAGTTAAGGAAGGCCACTTTATAATACTAAAGGGAACAATCCAACAAGAAGAAATAACTCTGGTAAACATATACGCACCCAATACAGGAGCACCCAAATACATAAAAAAAAACTCCTAGAGGATATCAAGGGAGAGATTGACAGCAATACAATCATAGTATGAGACTTAATACCCCACTATCACCATTGGACAAATCCTCTAAAAAAAAAAATCAGAAGAGAAACATCAATCCTAAATGACTCACTAAATCAGATGGAATTAATTGACATTTTCAGAACATTTCACCCCAATGCCACAGATTATACATTCTTCTCAAGTGCACATGGTTCATTTTCAAAGACAGACCATATGTTGGGTCATAGGCAAAGTCTCTTCAAATTTAAGAAGATAGAAATCATATCAAGCATCTTCTCAGATCACAGTGGCCTAAAACTGGAAATCAATTACAATAAAAACAATCCAAAGAAATCCAATACATGGAGACTAAACACTATGCTATTAAACAATGACCAGGTTACCAGAGAGATCAAGGAACAAATAAAAACATTATGGCAAGAAATGACAATGAGAACACAATAATACAAAATCTATGAGACACAACCCAAGCAGTCTTTAGAAGGAAGTTCATAGCTCTACAAGCCTTCTGCAAAAAAAAAAAAACAAGAAACAATGGTAATAAATTACCGAACCCTACAACTCAAAGAGTTAGAAAGAGAGCAACAAGAAAGGCTCAGTGTAAGCAGAAGGAAGGAAATAATAAAGATCAGAGTGGAGATAAACGACATAGAGACAAAAAAAACAAACCACCAATACAAAAGATCAACCAAACCAAGAGCTGGTTCTTTGAAAGAATAAACAAGATTGATGAACCTCTAGCCAGGCTCACCAAGAAGCAAAGAGAGAGGATCCAAATAAACAAAACCAGAAATGAAAGAGGTGAAATAACAACAGACCTCACCAAAATACAAAGGATTGTTAAAAAAAATACTATGAACAACTCTATTCCAACAAAATGGACAACCTGGAGGAAATGGACATATCCCTAGAAATATATAACCTGTCAAAATTCAATCAGGCCCTGGTTGGTTTGGCTCAGTGGATAGAGCGTCAGCCTGAGGACTGAAGGGTCCCGGGTTCGATTCCGGTCAAGGGCATGTACCTTGGTGGCGGGCACATCCCCCGTCGGGGGTGTGCAGGAGGCAGCCGATCAATGTTTCTCTCTCATCGATGTTTCTAGCTTTCTATCCTTCTCCCTTCCTATCTGTAAAAAGAAATCAATAAAAAATATATTAAAAAAATTCAATCAGGAAGAATCTAAACATCTCAATAGGCCAATAACTATGGAAGAAATTGAATCAGTCATCAAAAAGCTTCCAGCAAACAAAAGCCCAGGGCCAGACGGCTTCCCAGGGTAGTTTTACCAAACATTCAAGGAAGAATTAAAATCTATCCTCCTCAGACTATTCCAAAAAATTCAAAAGGAAGGAACACTTCCAAGCTCCTTCTATGAAGCCAGCATCATACTAATACCAAAACCAGATAAAGACAATACAATGAAAGAGAATTAAAGGCCAAAATCCTTCCATGAATATAGATGCCAAAATTCTCAACAAAATTCTAGCAAATCAGATACAGGAGTATATCAGAAAGATCAAATACCACGACCAAGTAAGATCTATCCCAGGGATGCAAGGATGATACAATATCCGCAAATCAATAAACGTGATACATCACATAAACAAATTGAGAGATAAAAATCACATATCAATTGATGCAGAAAAAGTATTTGACAAAATCCAACACCCTTTCTTGACAAAAACTCTCAACAACGTGAGACTAGAAGGATCATACCTCAAGATAATAAAAACTATCTATGATAAGCCCACAGTTAACATCATACTAAATAGGAAAAAACTAAAACTATTTCCCCTAGGAACAGGAACAAGACAGGGATGACCACTATCACTACTCCTGTTCTACTTCTTCTTTTCCAATTTGGATGCCTTTTATTTCTTCTTCTTGTCTAATAGCAATTGCAATTAGACAAGAAGAAGAAATAAAAGGCATCCAAATTGGAAAAGAAGAAGTAAAACTGTCCTTATTTGCAGATGACATGATATTGTACATAAAAAAAACTCTAAAAACTCCATAAAAAAACTAACAGACTTAATAAATGAATTCGACGATGTAGCAGGATACAAAATTAACACCAAAAACTCTATGGCATTTCTATATACCAATAGTGAACTTACAGAAAGAGAGACTAAAAAAGCAATCCTATTTATCATCACACCAAAAAATTTAAGATATGTAGGAATATAGGAATAAACTTAACTAAGGAGGTAAAAGACTTAAATGCAGAAAACTACAGGACACTGAAAAAAGATAGAGGAAGACTTAAATAGATGGAAGAACATACCATGTTCATGGATTGGGAGAATCAACATCATTAAAATGTCCATACTACCCAAAGTAATCTATAGATTCAATGCATCCCCATTAAGATACCAATGGCATATTTCACAGACCTAGAAAGAACTCTCCAAAAATTCTTCTGGAATAAAAAAAGAACCCAAATAGCCACAGCAATCCTGAGAAAGAAGAATGAAGTATGTGAGATCTCAATACCACATTTCAAGCTGTATTACAAAGCCACTGTTCTCAAAACAGCCTGGTACTGGCACAACAACAAACATATAGACCAATGGAATAGAATAGAGAATCCAGATATTGACCCAAACCACTATGCTCAATTAATATTTGACAAAGGAGGCTTGAACGTACAATGGAGTCAAGACAGTTCTTCAATAATGGTGTTGGGAAAATTGGACAGATACATGCAAAAAAATGAAAATAGACCACCAACTTACACCATACACAAAAAATAAACTCAAAATGGATATAGGGCTTAAATGTAAGATGGAAAACCATAAAAATACTAGAGGAATCCACAGGCAGCAAAATCTCAGACATATGCCAAGGGAACTTATTCACTGATACAACTCCTAGGGCAATGGAAACTAAAGAGTAAACAAACAAATGGGACTACATCAAAATAAAAAGCTTTTTCACAGCAAAAGAAACCATCAACAAAACAAGAAGAAAGCCCTCTGTATGGGAGAACATATTTGCAAATGTTATTATTGATAAAGTTTTAATATCCAACATCTACAGGCAACTTATATAACTTAATAAAAGGAAGATAAATGATCCAATAAAAAAAATGGGCAAAGGACCTAAATAGAATCTTTCAAAAGAAGACAGAAGGAAGGCCAAGAGACACATGAAAGCATGCTCAAAGTCACTAAGTATCTCAGAGACGCAAATCACAATGACAATGCGATACCATCTCACACCTGTCAACAAATCAACAAACAACAAGTGTTGGCAAGGATGCGGAGAAAAAGGAACCCTCATGCATTGTTGGTGGAATGCACACTGGTGCAGCCAATGTGGAGAATAGTATGGAGTTTCCTCAAAAAACTAAAAATGGAACTCCCATTTGATATAGTAATCCCACTCCTAGGAATATATCCTAAGAAACTAGAAACACCAATCAGAAAGGATTTATGCACCCCTATGTTCATAGCAGCACAATTTACAATAGCTAAGATTTGGAAACAGCCTAGGTGCCCATCAGCAGATGACTGGATCAGAAAACCATGATACATCTACACAATAGAATAGTACTATGCCTGCCATAAAAAAGAAGGAATTCTTACCATTTGCAGCAACCTAGATGGAACTGGTGAGCATTATGCTAAGTGAAGTAAGCCAGTCAATGAAAGAAAAATATCACATGATCTCACTCATTTATGGATAATAAAGAACAATATAAACTGATGAACAAAAAGATAGCTACAGAGGCAGTAAAGCATCAAACAGACTGTCAAATTGCAGCGAGAAGGTTAGGGAGAGGTGGGGGAGATAAGAGATCAACCAAAGGACTTGTATGCATGCATATAAGCAGAACCAATGGACGCAAGACTACCCAAAGTAATCTATAGATTCAATGGAAGTGAGGTGGGGGGCAATGGGAAGATATGTACACAATACATTAATAAAAAAAATAAAAGAATCTTAATTTAATTTGGGTGGACAAAACACTCCAGGAGCAAGATAATAATATTTGTTACATTTTTAATGGGACTAAAAATAATCCATGATGAACCAACTATCAAACTTTTATGAGTACAAGAATTGACCCTGCACTTCCATGACTTTGCCTCCCCTGTCACTCTCTAATCCCAGCCCAGGTTCAAATTAAACTTTATTAACAAAAATAGGCAGCCAGTCCACAGGCAATAACTTGCCCACCTGATTTTTTAAAATAGTGCACTAAAGTTTACTAAGTATTCTTTTTTTAAAAATATATTTTATTGATATTTTTACAGAGAGGAAGGGAGAGAGATAGAGAGTTAGAAACATCGATGAGAGAGAGACATCGATCAGTTGCCTCTTGCACACCCTCTACTGGGGATGTGACTGCAACCAAGATACATGCCCTTGACTGGAATCAAACCTGGGACCTTTCAGTCCGCAGACCGACGCTCTATCCACTAAGCCAAACCGGTTTCGGCTACTAGTATTCTTTAAAGTGTATGTAGATCATAAACACACACACATTGACACATACACACATATGTATATATGCAAAGACACTATTTTAAAAAAACATTTGACAGAAAGGGAAAACCAGGGAGAAGAACATGCATCACAACACGGGGCTGGGATGTCATTGCAGCAGCCACGCCCCTGCTGGAAGGAACGTGCTGCTCAGCCTTATCAGTCATTACTGGAGAACAAGGGATGCGTCTGACTGTAAACTCCAAACAGGGGTGGGGGCTCCACCCAAGCCCCTGGAGCCTGGCCTAAAGTCCTTCTCAATCAGCCCCCCCCATGAGCAGGACTCTGCATTTTAGAAGCCTCTTCGCCATCCACACTTGAATTCAATCTTTATCATACTGCTGAGGGTCAAGTAAAGAACCCCCACTCTCCAGATGGAGAAACTGAGTCTCAGAGATTGACTAACCCGCCCAAAATGGTAGTGAAACCACTAGTTTATGTTGGTTTCAAATCCATCCAATACCCATTCCATCCTATGCAACTGACTGGTAGCCTTTGGGAATGAAGATGTGTCTTACCTAGTTTACTATTAAATCAGAAAGTGGGATGACAACAGTAAGCAAAGGGGGTCCCAATGGATCTCTTTTGGCTGGGAACATGTAAAGCCTGTTCCCACAGTGTTGCAGGCAGTATAGCCCCGTCCGTGCACCGGAGGGCGGATGGCAACAGCTGTGTCTAATTGGCTCCCACCCCTCCTCTGCCAAGAGCCCCCATGGGCTGCGACAGATTCTCTTCCCTGCAAACAGCCGTCTAGGGAGCCAGGAGCCTTTTTGGGAAGAGCACTTAACTCTTTATGGTCACTGGGAGGCCATCTGCAGGACGATCACTCGAACTCACTGATGGATGAGCAATTTCACAGCTGAGAAGAGCGCGTGTCATTTTCCCGAAAAGCACCCAGTTTACTCCCAGACTGATCACGCAGTCACAAGAGGCTGGCTCCTCAGCATGGCCTCAAGTACCTCAGGCCTGGAGAGGGCCCTGCAGAGATGCTTGTCAGTGTCCTAGGACGACTCTAACCCCAAACTGGGAGACTTAGAACAGCCCAAGGGTGTTCTCTTGCAGTTTGGAGGCCAGAATTCAGGGTAACAGCAGGGCCAGACTCCCTCTGAGACTTGACGGGATGTGTCCTACCCCCTTCTAGCTTCTGGGGATGCCATCAATCCCTGGAGATCCTGGGCTAGCAGCTGCATCCTTCAATCTCTGCCTCTATGGTCACATGACACTATCCTGTTGTATCTGTCTCTGTGTCTGAAACCCTCTTCTTAGAAGGACACCAGCCATATTAGATGAAGGTCCCACCCTCCTCCAGTATGACAGCATCTTAACTCGACTGCTTGGGTTTGCAACAGTCCCATTTCCACATAAGATTGTGTTCTGGGGGCTAGAACTTCAACATATCCTTTTGGGGAACCCTATTCAACCCACAGCAGACCCACCTGTCAGAGAGGAGCTGCCACCAAAGGGAAGTGTGGACACATAGGTGACCCTGAACTCCAGATGCTAAACTGAACCCTGGGTCTGGTCCGCTCACCTCTCCAGCCTCATCTCCATCTCTCCCTGCTCCTCCTACAGGTGCATGTACTCCTTCTGCCTTGAATGCACGGCCATCCCACTTGTCATCCACTAGCCTACTTCGCTATCAGGTCTGCATAAACCACACTAGTTCACGGAAGCTTTCCCTGATCCCCTGGCTAGCTCAGGTGCCCCTGCTCCCTGTCCTAAAATCATTGCTCCCCTGTTCTAGTTCGCACAGCATCCTGGACATCCGCTTTGCAGCTCTCATCACTGACATGATTGGCTGTTCTGTGTGTTTCCCCAGCAGCCTGGAGGTTCTGTGAGAATGGAAGTCTTGAATGTCTATTCATCACTGTATCCCTGACACCCATCCTGGGAGTAAGCACTCAAAAATATTTTTGGTGAATGGACAGATGGGGGAATGGCCCTAGAAGAGCCATTTATCAACTCAAAGGTTATGCTGTCAAAAAGCCATAGTCCCTCTAAGGCCCCAGAGCTGGCTTTGTAGCATAAGGAAAAGTGGCCCCTTGGTCAGGAAGAGGTTTAGGAAAATGGTTTAATCCGAAGAGCCTGATCCCTCAGTGAGACCCCAAGCAATTCCTCCCTGGACTACATTCTCCTCTTTTGCAGGGTGAGAAAATTAGACTCAGCTGCCTCCCAGAGCTGTTACAAGGAAGACTCTACCCTCTGAAATGCCCCAGGTGCTAAATCCATACTGGAGGGGGAGACTGGGGGTCTCTTTAACAGCCTTGGGATGACTGAACCCAATTAGGAACCAGAAATTTAGGGAAATATTCTCCCTGCTAGGGGCTCAGTGTCCCTTCATAACATTTAAAGACATTTCTAGGATAGCAGTTACCTGAGTTTCAAAGGAGAGTCTCAAGGGCCACCACTCTTGGAGGACAGGAGGGGAGGCCCCCAAGGATGGGAGGGCAGCTCCTGCGGCGCATAACCCAGACGGCTCCACTTTTACCTGCTTGTACCCATACTGGGGGTATATATAGTATTTCTTCCCGAAGAAAGAGATTCTTACTGAATAGTATTAATGACCAACCTTTAAACTCCTAACTAGAAAAAAGGTTCCTGACTTGAGTTTTATGGGCCAGAAAATTTACTAAATAGGGGAACTGCCTAGAGTTGGCAATGTTTTTTCCAAGCAAGGACACTACATGAAATGCAATCGTCATCTATAATCACCCATCATTTCACTTTACAAAGGTCGTTTAACACCAAAAGATTTGAAGAGTGTTATTGCAAACGAAGGGTTGTTCGGTTCGCTAACATACTTCATGAAAACAGTATTGTGTTTCTTGTTGTTGGTTTGGTGTGTGTGTGTGTGTGTGTGTGTGTGTGTGTGTGTGTGTGTTTTAATCTGGCTGGAAGCTGGTTAAAAACATCGCCGTGTCGCAATGCTGGTCTCTGGGTCATAATTCCATAGGAGCTTGTTCAATACCTGGATTCTGGGCCCAGCCATTAGTTGGGCATTGGGAATCCCAGCTTCAAACCCCAGCTCTGTCCCTCTAAGCAAGTCCCTTTAACTCCCTGGCCTCAGTTTCCCTATCTGCAAAATGAGGGGCTGGACTCAATGATATGAGGCCCCTACCTATTCTAATCTCTATGATTCTAGAACTGAGCTTAGAAATTGGGACCCCCTCCCCAAACCCAATACGACCCACACACATTTGGGATTAATACCACCTCACACAATGTTAAAAGATTTGTAGTTAGGTGCTGACATTTATAACTTGAAGGCGTTTCTCATAAAAGTCATGGTCTTCAACAGCTTTTGAAAAATTCCAAGGTCTAGCAGCCCTATTCCCTCCAAGGAGGGAGGCACTCACAGAGAAGGACACAGCTCCACTGCAAGCTTCCTGCCCACACTGCACAGTCTGAGTCTAACCATGAGGAAACATCAGACAAACCCGAATGAGGGCTATTCAGTGACATAGCTGGTCTCTACTCATCAAAGATATCCACGTCACAACCAGGCTGAGGGGCCGTTCTAGCTTGACACACTGCCATACCTAATATGTGATCTTGGAGATGCGATGCCAAAAAATTTTTGCTATGCAGGACCCTATTAGAACACTTGCTGATTAAAGTCTTGATTCAAGGTCAAGTTTACTGAATCTGGTAACTCTGTGTGGTTATATAAGGAAGTATGCAACCTAGTCTCAAATGGTTCATAAAAATAAGAGATAACTCAGGGTGGGGAATTAGAGAGAGAAAGCAAATATATGTCAATGTTAAAAACAGGTGGGTTGCCGAAACTGGTTTGGTTCAGTGGATAGAGCGTGGGCCTATGGACTGAAAGGTCCCAGTTCAATTCTGGTCAAGGGCATGTACCTTGGTTGCAGGCACATCCCCAGTAGGGGGTGAGCAAGAGGCAGCTGATCGATGTATTTCTCATCGATGTTTCTAGCTCTCTATCCTTCTCCCTTCCTCTGTGTAAAAAATCAATAAAATATCTTTTTAAAAAAACAAAAACAAAAACAGGTGGGTCTGAGTAAAGGGGTACAGCAGTCCTTTGTGTTTTCTTGCAACTTTTCTGTAAATTTGAAATATTGCAAAATAAAAAACTAAAACTAAAGATCATCATAGAATTGAGTGATTCTCCAATGTTCGCCTCAGAATCCCCTGCAGGGCTGGTGAAACTCAGACGATGGGCCCTCCCAGAGCTTCTGATTCAGTAGGTCTGGATGGAAGAAGGCAGGTATGTGAGTCTCTAGCAAGCTTTCAAAGGTGATGCTGTCGCTGTTGATCCAGGAAACACTTTGTGAAGCCCTGGTCCAACCAGGTTTAAACTGTGGAAGTGACCACCAACAGAACTAGACACAGAAAGCGCTTTGTAAAAGCAGGACTGGGAGAGGGATGGCGCAAGGGACCATGGTTTTCATTATGAACCGTTCTGTATCATTCTGTTTGCTTCGGGGTATATATATTGATGCCTACAAAGCATCTAGATCAGCACCTGCCTGGCAAGTAGCGGATGGTCAGTGCATGTCAGGGACCTGCTAGGACTTGGGTTTCCAAAACAGTGCCAATGGCAGGCAACATAGATGCTTTCTTCGTTTGCTGAGGGTGGAGGTGGGAGAATAGGAAGGTGGGGAACAGCATTCTTGGGGAGAAAAGTTCTCTGGGTTGCTCCTATATTTTCCCCTTGGAATTGCCGCCACTGAGTCAAATCAGACACAATCTTCTCGACCTCTCTCCCGATTTTGAGGTGAGAACATGGTTTTCAAGGCAGCAAACTTTGGTCAAGACAGGCTCCTCCTCCCCCTCTTCCAGCGGGTAATGAACCTTGGCCTCAAGGCTCATTAAACCCCATTATATAATCACCCCCATACCGAGTCTCTTTATAACCCTTCCGGTGGCTGGTTTCTTGGGAGTAGGCAGTTCAGCTTCATCGGTCTTTATTGCTACCTGCTGCTGCCTCCTCCCCGAAATCAGGCACCCGCCTCAGCCCCAGGCACGCCAGGCCGGGTCCTCAGCAGAAGGACAGCTGTCTGTTGTCTGGTCCCCAGGACAAAGAACGGGAGCTGCTTGGAGAAGAGATGGGGAGATGGCAGAGTAAGATGGGGGGAGGGGAGGGCATGCCAAAGGGCAGTATTTCATAAGACTGGGGCCTCGGACGGAACGCCAGCTGGTGTCATTAGGACCAAGATAGGGACGTCCAGGGACCATCAGTCACTTGTTCCCTCTGGTGGCTGCTGCCCTGAGTGCTGGACTCCCACAGGCAGCTCATAAAGCAGCACACAGAAAACTGCAGGGGGGAAAGTACCCTGTCATTCCTCATCCCCAGGACAGATGAGCTGCAGAAGCTGGAGCTGAATTCTTGCACTGCCTGTCCCCCACCTCCACCGCCAGGGATGGCCACCACCTGGCACCATGGATGCTCTGAACATCGACACTGAGTCCTGGGCGGTACGGACTGGTGAGCCAGTACAGGCACTGCTCTCTCGGAGGCAGTCTTAAGTCCAGGCTGTTCTCCCAGCTGGGCAAGTGAGACAACCTGAACAAGGCCTCTACTTGAAGAGCAAGCAAGCTTCTATGAGGGCGGCTTTGTAATCTCGGTCCTCAGGGAATGATAGGGTGGCGAGTTCGAAATGAGTGCAAACTCCACCTCCTTCCCGAGTTGGTGACCTTGGGTCAGTTCCATAAACTCAGCCCGTTTCCTTGTCTATTAAATGGGGGTACTAAGAGCACCTACCTTATGGAGGAGTGGAAAGCTTAAGTGAAATAACAGGTGTAAATTGCTTTAGCCAACTTGGTGGTGCCTGGAACCTTGTCAACACACAATAAATGCCAGTGGCTATTACTATCACCATTGTCATCACTGTCACACACTATTCCACCGCACAAATCCAGCAATCGCTCCCAGCGCCCCCCTTTATTGAAACTTGGTGCTCAAAGCCCCAGCCCTGTGCTAGGAAACTTACACGCTTGCCTCATCCTGTCCTTATTACACGTCCCTGCAGGTAGAGACTGGCTCAGGGGCTCCGTGACCTGCCCAGTGACACCTCAGCAACCACTGAGTTGCTGTCAAGCCAAAATCACTTCCACCAGCTGGCAATGAGTGAAATGTTTCCTTCCCTCCAGAAAGCATTTTTTTTTTCATTCTGAAGAAGCCTCTTTATAGGGGTCACAGAGGCTGCCTGACAAGGCAGCTGGCATCAAAGAGACCCTTCAAGTAGTCACCGGCAAACAGCTTATTGGACAAAAACGTAGAGGGCATCTGATCAGATGGTCCTAGAGCAGCATGGCGAGCAAGAAGGCAACACCGAGGAAAGGCAGCGAGGAGAGGGAGCCACGTCCACCGCCCTCTGCTTCACTGGGGAGTGGTTCCCTCCTGAGTCAGCACCTTCCACGGAGCACAGTGGAAGCCCATCTCTCGTGTTTTGTGCATGGCTAGACTTGGAGACAGATCCCTCCATACTCGGGGGGCTCCTGCCACTCTCTCCTGCCCCAGCTGGTCATCCCAGACCAGGGAAGTAGGACAAGTCCCGAGGAGGTGAAGTCCTCACAGACCATCCGAGGTGGCTCGGCACCCTTAGGGCCTGAGGCTCGGCCACTCTTTAGCCTAATGCTGTCTCGCAGCATTAGGGTCAGGGGTAATAAGATGACATGTCACCTCCCCTCACACTGAGGCCACAGCCAGAGTTGACAATGACAAACGGGTAGGCAGACTCGGCCTGGCAGGGACACCGCTCCAGTGGCTCTATTGCCTGGCACGGTGTGTGGGGAGCGGTAGATGGGGAGGGCACTAGAAGCAGGAAATTCTCTCCTGCAACTCAGAGTGGTGGGAGAATGGGGCGATTACAGGCAGGGGGAATGAGCACCGGGCAGCTGTGTTCTCCCAACAGCCCGGCCCAGAGTCTCCACACCAGCTTTCTAAGTGAGTTAGGAGGTGCCCAGGAGAAGCTCTGAAATAGACCTTCATGGAGTCTTTTATCGTGCAGTTGGGGAAACTGAGACCCGGGGAGATAGAGACAGGAACTCACTGCAGGAAAGAGACGGAATCTGAGCAGGCTAGAATTGGGCCTGGGTTCAAAGGCTACCACACAGGCAACACCATTCACCTTCTGAGCCTCAGATTCCTTATCTGTAAAACGGGAATAACAATGCCTGCCTCAGAGTGTGGTCTGCCTTAACAGTGGCAAGGCAGGGACAACACACACAGGCATTTGGAGGCCTCACAGAGACTCAGAGAGAGAGCTTCCCACGTCCCGACATGGAGCCAGACTCTGGAACTTCTGTTAACGACGTCCACTTGGGCCTCCTGCTCCTGAGTGGATGCAGGCTCCACATTAGTAGGCTGCAAACTGAGTTCAGCCTCAATCCTCCTGAGTTCCCAGGAAATAAAAGATCTTGTCTTGGCCCTGGATGGTGTGCTCAGTGGTTAGAATGCAGCCTGCACACCAAAGGGTTGCCTGTTCAGTTCCAGTCAAGGACCTGTACCTGAGTTGCAGGTTCGCGCCCTGGCACCGGTGGGGCGCGTGTGGGAAGCAACCAGTCAATGTGTCTCTCCCCCATCAGTATTTCTCTCTCTCTCTCCTTCTCCCTCTTCTTTATTCTTTCCACCACCTCCCTCCCTCCTTTACTCTCTTCTCTGAAAAGCATGGGGAAAATATCCTCCAATGAGGGTGAGCAACCACAGCAGAAAGATCTTGTCTTGGCCAGATCTTGTCAGGGGTTCCCCTCTGAAAACGGCTGTCTGTTCTGCAAAACGGGCCTCTGTGAGGAGAAGATTAAGTGCTTTCTAAGATCTCAGCCCTTGATCTCCAGAAAGTTCCATTTCCACTCTGAGTAATAACAACTTTATCTGCAGCAGAATCCACAGGAGCAGAATGTAAACCACCCTGGGCCACGCTCAGCCCAGCGTGAACCCAAATACATCTTGGAGATGTAAAGGTTGACCTGTGTGTGGGAGGGGTGAAATAACAAAATATAATCACAGCAGCCTTATCCACAAGAGAAAGTGAAAAGGGCTGGGAAATAGGGGATAGAAAAAGCTAACATTTCCATCCTTGAATACCCTCTGTTATCCCTACACACCTGCAGGGCCAATGGGAACAGCCAGTCGATGACACCCCTTCCCTTGAATCCATTCAAAGAGGTGTGTGTGGCGCAGGTGGGAGGTGGCAGGCAGACGCAGATGAGGCGTATTTGGGGAACATTTCTGGAGCATTTTCACCAAAGAAAAAGAACATGGAGCGAGCGCGCCCCTGGCAGAAAGCACAGCCCTGGTGCAGTGACTTACTTGAGGAGAAGTTGGCCTCCGTGTGGACCGGAGGGGTGGAGGGTAGGAAGGGCCCTTGTCCCACAAAGAAGGAGCGGAGGGAGCGCTCACACAGGAGCGGGGAGCGTTGCTGAGCAGGGATGTTCTCACAGCTGCCCACGCTGCTGTGGATCTTGAGGTTCAAAGGCTTGCTTTTCTTCTTGGCTCTGGAAGGGAGACAGAGAGGAAAGTGTATGCATACACACACAAAATGAGAGCAGGGAGCGCCAATCTCCTTAGCATGGCGCCCAATACCCAGTCCCTCCTTAACCGGGCCCTCTGGCCCTTCCCACCCCCAATGCCAGGAATACCATCCCCTTCTTTGCCTGGTTAATCCCCATCTCTTTTTAAAAATTTTTATTTATTAAATTGATTGGGGTGACATTGGTCAACATGAACATACATGTTGGGTTTCTATGTTACAAGATCTGTATGTTGCACTGAATACCCACCATCCAAAATCAAATCTTCTCCTGTCACCTTATATTAGGATCCCCTTCTCCTCCCACCTCCTTTCCTCTGGCTACCACCACACTGCTGTTTGTGTTAAGATTCGTTTTTATATCCCATATATGAGTGAAATCAGATGGTTATTAGCTTTTTCTGACTTATTTCATTTAGCATAACGCTCTCAAGGTCCATCCATGTGGTGCAAATGACACTATATCATCCTTTCTTATGGCTGAGTAGCATTCCCTTGTGTGCATGGAAAAAGAAGATGTGGTCCCTATGCCCACTGGTCCTTTATGACTTCTCTCTGGGGTCCTCCCTCCAGGAAGCCTTCCTTGACACCTCAATGCCCCAGCAGGGCTAAGTGTCCTCCTCTAAGAAGCCCTCGCTTGGGTTGGCTGTTCCTCCTCAATCCTCCTAAAACAGTCTGTGGCTGTACTTTCCTATTTTCCAAATTCGCTCTTTTAGTTTTTATCATCCAAGTAGACTGTGAGTCTTTGAGGGCAATGATTCTGTGTTGTTCATTTCTCTGTCCTTGGCAAGGAAAGCACAAAACCTGCACACAGTAGGTGCTCACTGAATGCTTATTCAATGACTGATGTGGATTAAGACTCTGGCACTTACCACACTGCATTCTAATACTGTCTTCCACACTCAATTGCCGGCTCCTTGAGGGCAGGAACCTGTGGTTTTCATTGTTGGATCTCTCAGATCCTTTCTTGGCACCCGCTGAATAGAATGAACCCCTCCAGTTGGTTTGGAAACATGTCCCCACTTACAAAGAACTTAGATGATCAGTTTGGTTTAAAATGGCATCCAAAGCTAACCTCACTGCTCTTTTCCCCACTTCTCCATATCACCCCATTCAGGTCTGGCCAGGAGTTGGGTGCCCTCTTGTGGCCAAAGTGAACCCTCCTTGCAAATTTCCAAGTTCTGGATGGAGCGCCCAGGAAGGTGTGTTCATGTAAGACTGGAGGGCTCCCATGTGAGTAGCCCTGCCCAGGTGGCCTGCTGCTCCTCTGCTGTAAGGAGCTCAGCGGTGCCCATAGAGAGTCACCCCCTTACAGGGCCTGCAGTCAGCCCTGTGTGTCATTTCCCAGTGGCCTGTGGCCAGGCTCAGGACATGCCTCCTACTGCAGCAGCACCTGTTGGTGGCTCTCTCAGCCCATGGCAGAGAAGAGAAGGAAGCAGGGAAGGGGTGGCATTCATTCCACATGAGTGTCCAGTGATGTAGATCCAAAGAGCAGTGTCATTTAAGAGTGAAACTCTCAGGTCCTGGGGTCAGGGAGAACAGGGCTTGGGTCCTGACTGTGACCTCAGAAGAATACTCTCACCTCTGTGCCTCCGTTTCCTCAACTGGACAGTGAGAAAAATAATAGTGCCTACCTACGGAAGATGTCATGACAATTCTACGCGATCGTGCGTCTGGCACAGGGCCCACCACAGAAAGAGGGTTCAGGTCACCCGTTGTTAATGTCACTATGACAAGGTTACATTTGGTGATGGGTAGCATGGGAAGAACCTCAAAAAAGCCAGACATTGAAGCCAGGCTGTGTTTTTCACCTAAAACATCCACCAACTCTCAACTCACTCCCCCTGGCAAATGAAAAGTGTGCAGTCAAACTCTTTAGCCAGAAATGCTGTTATCATCCCCAAACCACAGGCAGGAACCTTGAGGGCCACCAGGTGACAAGGCCAGATCCTTGTACAACAAGCATGTCAAACTCAAAGGCTAACATGGGCCAAGTAAATGAGGCATGTGGCCTGAGGGCCACAAGTCTGACATGCTTGTTGCACAAGGAGAACCAAGTCTAATCCAGTAGGAGTTTAACAGTAGTTTAATGAGAGTTGAATTGCCTTAAACAGATGGGGCAGAGAAGGGGTGTATATAAACAAATGATAGTTGGACAGATGGATGGATTAAAAAGATTATTAAGTAGATGTATGGGTGGGTGGGTGGGTAGATGAATGAATAGAAGGATGGATGGAGGTAAGAATGGATAGATGGGTGGATGGATGGAAGGATGGAAAGGAGGAAGGAAGAGGAAGAGGGAGGGAGGGAGAGAAAAAGGAGGAGGGAGGGAACATGGAAGCAAGGATGAAAATGGAAAGAGTATATGAATAAAGGATGGAGAAGATGGGAGGAAGGCAGAAAGCATAGGATCCCTGAGGACAGACACAGCTTTTTTTTTTTCCTAGTCCCTGGCCACCCCTTTCCTTGGTCTCTAGTTGGCTCTGCACACAGAAGGCTCTAGCTCAGCACACATTAGCCAGCTGCCTCTTAGCGCCCTCACCACAAAGAACACGGAGGGACCTCCCCATCTGGTGTTTTGTCGCTGCCCCATTTCCTGCTCCAAGGGTCTGTTGGGCTTTGGGTTAAGCAGAGCCACCAGCTCACATGGCCTCTTCACCCTCTGCTTCCTTGAGTGTGGGGTTGTGTCCTCTTGAACTCAAGAGTCATAACCCGGCTAAATCCCTCAGCATCTCATTAGTAGTGTCTGGAGTGTCTGGCCTGGCCAGTTGGGAGGAAATGACAGGGCTGGGAACAGGCAAGGTCCTTGCAGGCATGGTGGGAGGACAGGCATGAGTTCACATTCTCCTACACCACCCTGTGCAGCACTACGCGCTAATCCGTTTATTGGGACACAACCATTTCCCAAAACTGGAACAAAAGCCTGCTGGTTTTCCACATGGCTCAGTGAGCTATCCAACCTCTCTCTCTGGTCTTTGCAGCTGCCTGGTCTGATGACCTACTAGGAAGCCTACAGGAGAGACACTCTTTGAAACCAAAGAATAGCACCAGTTCTTTGGTGAGAAGGGAGGGACAGGGTTACCTACGGACCCTCAATTCAGGTACTCAGATTCCAGACACGGGGGAGGCTTAAAAAAACAGGGGCCTGCCCAACTGGTGTGGCTCAGTGGCTGAGCATTAACCTATGAACCAGGAGGTCCTGGTTCAATTCTTGATCAGGAAACATGCCTGGGTTGTGAGCTCAATCCCCAGTGGGGGAAGTACAGGAGGCAGCCAATCAATGATTCTCTCTCCTCATTGATGTGTCTATTTCTCCCGCTCCCTTTCTCTCTGAAATCAATAATATATATATGTATATGTATATGTATATGTATATGTATATGTATGTATATGTATATGTATATGTATATTTAAAGAAAGAAAAACCAAGGGCCTGGTAAGTCTAACACTGGGAGAATATATTATGAGAGGCCACTCTGTTCCTTGGCCACAGGTGGCCACCCTCACTTCTGGCTTGAGCATACCCCAAGCATGGCATTAATAAACCAGGGCTCTGGTGAGAAGGAGCACAAGGACTCCTTCAAAATGCAGAAGTGGGAGCTCACAGCATGAGCTGTCTTTCCCCAGGTGTGAAGGATCATGCCATGCTTTTAGATGACACATGAATGATATGTTTGTATTTTAATAGTTAAAATTTAAAAAATAAGCTTTCATGCCATACCAAATTATTTCCTGGCATACAGCTTTATGTAAAATACACTAAGAGAAGAAAAAGAGGAAGGGCATGAAGGACAAGGAGAAGAGAAACTGAAAGAAGGAGGTGAGAAAGAATAAAGGAGTAGGAAGAGAAGGTGATTGAAAAAATGTTACATAAATTCATGGTTCAATTCCCAGTATAGGTCCTACCAGAATGCACTGTCCCTGAGCTACCCTTTCAACCCAAACTGGACCCAGAACCTTCTCTTCTGACTTGGCCTGACCGTGGAACAAATCACCCAAAGTAACCCCCAAATCATATTTCCTGAAGCCTAATTCACCCCAAGAGTGGCCACCCCTGCCACCTGGTATGTTTTTCCACATCCTGACCCCACCCTCTTGGGATTGGTTAGGTCTTGCCATAGCACCTCAATGGTTCTTCAAGTTCTGGCCACACTTTTTGAAGGACACACAAGTTTTTCTGATTATGTGATGGCTGTGGGCCTTGACTACCTGTCTAGAAGTGCAGGAGGGCAGGGATCATATGTGACTTGATTTTTGTAGATCTCCAGGGCCCAGCACAGACCCTGGCATATCCGTAGTGAGAGCTCTCTTAACTAAATGAATTTAAGAGCTTCCAATGCACCATCCTATAAAAGCTGGTGGGCTCCTCGTGGAAGTGAGTTGGAGGGGCAGCACTCCAGTGGATCCACTTTGCCTGGATGCTATGAACAGGCTAGGCTTGTCCCCCATCCTGACTATTCATTTCTAATAGGAAGTGTTTGCTGCATAGAATGCCTGGGAGGGAGAAGGGTGGTAATGAATCTGCAGGGAGGGTAAGGGCCTGCACTAGCCCACCTGGGGGGTGATTCCAGCACTCAGGACTGCTGATGTCAGCACTGAGATCCAGCAGGCTGAGTGGGCAGGAGTCAGGCACTGTGCTCAGGACATGCTATCTCATTTGGGAGAGGAATAATTATGACCTCCATTTCATAATTAAGTTGGCTGGGGCTTTCAACTTTTAATATACCCAGATCACAACTCCATAAAGGTTTGGAGTGTGGTCACAGATTTCACTGACAACCTATCTAATAAAGAGGGAACATGCTAATTGACTGCCCCGCCCTCAAAGGTGGCAGTGCCCACAGCCAACAAGAAGGGAATATGCTAATTGACTGCTCTGCCCTCAAAGATGGTGATGCCCACAGCCACAAGATAGTGGCGCCCAGTCCCCTCAGCCTCCAGGTGGGCCCAGCTGCTCCACGTGCCTGCCTCCAGAGTCGCCCAGTCCCCTTAGCTGCCCAGGGCTGGCCCGATACACAGTTAAACCTTAGATGGCGACTGCCCAGCCGATGCCTGAGGCGAAAGCAAACCTCAGATGTCAGCTACCCAGCTCTCGGACTGTGAGAGGGGGCAGGTTGGACTGATATATATATGTTAGAGGCCCAGTGCATGGAAATTCATGCACTGGAGGGTTCCCTCAGCCTGGCCTGCCCCCTCTCACAGTACAGGAGCCCTCAAAAACAGGAGGCAACCTGGTAGTCAGGGGAAGTCCCATCACACCTCTGCTACTGCCACTGCTGGCAGCACAAGCCTCAGCCGGCCCTGGTTACCTGAGCCTCAGATGGCCCTGGGCGGCTAGCTGGGTAACTGACATCCGAAGTTTGCCTGCGCCTTGGGCCAGTCCTGGGGACCTGGGGGACTGAGCGTCACCATCTTGTGGTTGTGGGGGCTGCCATTTTTGAGGGCATGACAGTCAATTAGCATATTCTCTCCTTATTGGCTATAGGCACCACTATCTTTGCAATGGTATGAGGGTCAATTAGTATATTCCCTCTTTATTAGATAGGATTGGTTTCAGAAGGAAGGGAGAGGAGGAGAGAGGGAGAGATAGAAAGAAACATCAATGATGGGAGAGAATCATTGATCAGCTGCCCCCTGCATGGCCCTATTGAGGATTGAGCCTACAACTGAGCATGTGTCCTGACTGATTCAACCACTGAGCCTGTTCTTAATCTTTCTATTAATCCCACTCTAGGAGCTCATCACATACATGCCCATTTTACAGTTGTGTTTGCACAGACCCAGAGCTGTCTAGGCCATCAGTTTCAGGATTAGCTGGGGAGAACCAATCTCACAGCCTAGGCATCTTGTCAGAAGGCTAGTCTTGGCCAGTTCTGGACCTGGACATGGACAATGCTGCCTCTGCCCTATGGAATAATCCAGAATCCATGGTCCCCTCTCTAGGCAAACACCACAGTTGGTCAGCCAGTCCAGCCTCCTCCACCCTTCTGAGCTCACCCAGACAGCCTGGGCTTTGTCTCTCAGGCCTGCTCTGTACTGGCATCCAGGCCCGCTGATTTTCCTGCCTCCCTGTGATTAGCGACTAATCTTATTTTTTTGTTCCCCGACCCATAAATCAGTTACAGACCAAATATTTACACAGGCCATCATTTCCGACTAAACCAAGGCTCATGACAGCCCTCATTATTAAAAAGGATGACTGATTTGGGGCAGAGATTTCATGGGCATGTGGCTGGATGTTTTCTTTTAGGTTTCCTTCCTCAACCCTTTGCCCAAAGATAAAAACAATTTTTAAGAAAAACTGGTTCAGAGATCTGCTCTCACTATCTCCATGGGGCCAGTGGTCAAACCCCAAAGTGCTGGCCTGTGCTGGCTTCTTCCCCCTTCTCTGGGAACCCTTCTCTGGCCTCCCCCTGAGCCGGGAACCATTTAACTCTCAAATATCCCCTAAATCGGGAACCCTAAAGAAAAGAGGGGGAGGGGCCAGGAAGAGGAAACTGGACAGCATCACTCTCAGCCCAGGATACCCAAGGTGACGGAGGGAAGCCATGTGTTGAGTTGGTAAGATCACCCGGTGGGGCAGCAGGAGGCTCTGTCATTTCTTAGCAAGTCACCTTAAGCTTATGAGGCTGGCTTTTCCTCTAGTCAAGTGCAGGGATTTGCTGGGTGGTCTCTGTTCCTTTCTGCTCCAGGTATCTTGGTTCTAATTATGAGAGCTGCCATTCATTGAGCCCTCAACATGTGCCTGGCCTTGTGCTAAGCATTCTAAAGGCATTAACTCATTCTGTTCTTTGTTGTTATTAATCCTCACCTGAGAATATGTTTCCATTATTTTTAGAGAAAGTAGAAGAGAGGGGAGAAACAGAGAGAGAAACATCGATATGAGAGACACCCGATCAGTTGTCTTCCCCATGTGTCCTGACCAGGGCCAGGGATTGAGCCTGCAATCATTTACATGCCCTTGACTGGAATAAAACCTTCAGTCCACAGGCCTATACTCTATCCACTGAACCAAACCAGCCAGGGCTCATTCTGTTCTTTAAGATGGGGTTTGTCACCTCCAGATGAAGAAACAGAGGGTCAGTGACTTACCAGGACCTCAGAGCATATAAGAAGAGTGAGGATTTGAACTTGGCTGTCTGACCCCAACACTCTTGAGTTAAAATATATTGCAGCCTCCCTAGGACCTGGTTCTATTGCTTGGCCCACACAGCAAGGAAGCACTCTCCCACATGGATTCCCATCACCCAAAGTGTCCATATGAATGTGTCCAGGGTAAGCATCCTAAATGAATGCAGGATTGGCGGTTGTCTGCTTAGGTGGGAGCCGGCAAGGGCTTTTCCTCTGCAGGGCAGCTAGAAATATTTTTTTTCAGGCAAACTGTGAGATTTTGCCACTACTGAATATTTACCAGAGCTGCTTTATGCTAGGAAAAATGAATTGAGAGTGATTCCTTATGGACATGCCTAAAGAGGCAATATATCAATCTAGCAATTCTATGAGAAACACACTGAAATGTGTCCATCACAGCCTGAGAGACAGACAAGAGCATCTACCCACTGTGGAGGGCTTGGGAAGGACTCAGACTTAAGCTCCTGGGGCCGGCTGGGCGCCCACCAGCCACCAATCCTCAGCTGCTCTTACTGTCCTTACTTGTAAAATCTCACCCTAGAAGCTCCTCCATCCTCACAGTGATGTCTCTCCCCTTCCTACAAACCTATGGCATGACCTTGGGCAGGTCAGGTTCTGCCGGCTTTGAGTTCTCCTGTTTAGACAATGGGATCACCCCTCCAGACCTTCCATGCACCCTGGCTTCTGGGGGGGCAAATGCATCAATACTTGCTGAGCAGAGGGCACAGTAAAACTTCAGCTGGTGTCATCCCAGCAGCATGGCATTTCCACTAAGTCACTCTCTGATGGTGACTCCGGGAAGAAAGTCCGGAACTCTTATTTCCATGAGTGTGTGAAGAACTGTTGCCTGAAATCTGTATTGTTGCTTTTTCTAGCCAAGGCCTTCAACCTGCTTTCAGCTTTTGCTGATGTGAGAAGAAAACTCACTGCCAATCAACACATAAATATAAATATAAGAATGTAATTATGTATAAACACACCTACACCTTTGAATATATTTACTATATATTCCTGTGATATATTTAAGGTTATAGAAAAAGAATTGAAAGGTTTCCACTGAGAAAGACAGTGGAAGTAAGGGGTGGGGGAAAAACCTCCAAATTTGACTATATATATGAATCTTTTGCAGTGACAATGCCTACCATGTCTGCAATGCATGTGTAATCTACACTAATAAAAGATAAAGATGCAAATTGACCATACCAAATTGACCATGACTGACACCCACTAGCCAATCAGGAGTGGGTATGCAAATTAACCCAACAAAGATGGTGGAGTAATTTGCATACATAAGTGCCCAGAGGTAGGACGCTTGTGTCGTTGCCATAGCAACAATGCAGGCGTTTCGCATTGCCCCCAGCCACTCTGGACCTCTGAGCAGCATGGGAAGACAGAAAGGCAGCTCCGGGCTGGAGCGAAGGCTATGCCAGCAGCCAGGCTAAGGAAGGCCCATTCTGTATGAACCTTTATACATCGGGTGTTTGGTTTGTAAGGAAGGCAAAAGCAAGGAGGGAAGGAAGAAAGAAAAGGAGGTGGTATATCAATAGAACTTTATTTTAAAAAATAAGCAGTGAGCTAACTTTGGCCCACAGGCCATGATTTTCTGACCATTAGTCTAAATATCAATTCCAATTTTACTGATGGCTGCCAGAAGGGAGGAGGGAAGGGATTGAAAAGTACAGACTAGTAGCTACAAAACTGTCCCAGGGACGTAAGGTACAGCACAGGGAATACAGTCAAGAGCATGCGATAGCTATGTAGAGTGTCAGGTGAGTGCCTGAAACATCAGGGGACCACTGTGTAAAGTATATGATTGTCTAATTGCTATGCGGTATGCCCAAAATTAGTACAAAATAATATTGAATGTCAACAGTAATTGAAAAATAAAATATCAGCTCCTGGATGTAGGGTCATGGCCATTTTGGTAACTACTATACCCCTGATGTCGAAGACACACCCTGGCACACAATAGAAGCTCAAAAAACGGTTGTTGAAAGAATGAATAAAACCCAGCCTCTCTCTATTCACCTGGAAAACTAACAATTCAACTAATATCGTAAGCCTTTGAAAGAGAATGTGGCTGTTACTCCTTTAAGTGATTTGAACTAATTGTTGCTAACGTACAGGTTAATGAAACTGATTGATCTTAACAAACAAACAAACAAAAAAAAAAACCCTGAAATAAACCAGTTGGAGAAAGATAAATATCACATGATCTTTGGGATCTAATGATCAACATAAACATTTCTCTAGAGAGAAATGACAGGGCAGGGCAGGGGTTAGAGAACAACCAAAGTACTTGTATGCATGCGTATTAGCATAACGAATGGATACAGACACTGGGGCTGTGGAGGCTTTCCTTTGGGAATGGGAGTGGCAGAGGATGGGAAGGAGCTGTCAATCAGGAAAAAAGGATACATATGTAATACTTTAAACAATAAAACAATAATATAGGGGAGAACCAAGATGGCGAGGAGGGAAGAGATTGAGAAGTACAGACTAGTAGTTACAAAACAGTTAGTTACATAAGGTATATACCTGCCTCTCACAACCACACCAAAACTACAACTAAAAGACAAAATGACTATCCCCCAGAACCATGGGAAAGCTGGTGTAGTAGAAGTTATGCAACTAGAAGGAAAGAAAAAAGTGCACTGAGACATGGTAGGACATGTAGAGGCTCAAAAAAGCAGAAGTACGAAGACGCACATGAATCGGGCCGGCGTGCACTGTTCTGTGTTTGTTTTTTTCAATTAGGAGGAAGTTACAAGTTCCCAACTCTCTGAACTCCAGTTTCCGATGAGATTCTGGGGACCCAGACCCATACAGGGAGAAAGTGGACTGTCTGCCATCGGGTCCGAAAGTGAGGGTGGCTTTCTTGCAGAGGTGCGCACAGGAATCATTGTTTACTGCACTGGGGCGCAGGATGCAGGACATAGAACAGAACACTGCAGAGAGGGATGACTGGCAGTCATCACTGTTTGCCACACCCTAGCCTAGTGCTTCCCTGAGACGATGCCCACCCAATTTACAAACCCACCAAGCTGTGAGCAGCAGCTTGTGCATATAAATAGCCTGCCCTCTCGCAGCTTAACCTAACAAATTGCAACTGGGTCAGACAACTCCAAAACTTCCAAACTCCAAGCAAAGAAGAGACATCTGCAGATCTCCCTGTAGCTCCTCCTGGGTGGCTTCTAACAGTAGCTGACTTGCACCCCCTTGGAGATCCAGGAACGAGTGTACCTAGAGGTCAGTGTGAGATGACACCAGATTTCAACTCCTCACATACATACGTGACACACTCAAGAGGCAGACTCGGTGAGCACCAAAGCCCCACTGAAGCAAGTCCTGCACCATAGGGGTGTCTCCAGCACAGCAGTTTTTCCATTATAGACACAGCTAATCCTCACAGTCAATTGGCCTGGAGGTCAATTCCTCCCAGTGTACCAATAGCAATCAAGACTTAACTACAACAAGACTGTGTACCAAGCCCACAAAGGGGTACACCAAGAGTGTCCACCTCAGGTGACTGGGGAGGCGGACCTACTGGGCCATAAAGGACAACTAGCACACAAAGCCACTCCATCAACACAGGGAAGCAGCCAAAATGTGGAGACAAAGAAACATGTCACAAATTAAAGGACCAATTAGAGATGATTGAAATAACAAAAATTATACAGAGATGACTGAAATAAAAAATATTATACAGAGACCTAATAGCAGAAAGCAGTGAACTGGAAAAGCAAAAAGCCAAAAGAATCCAAAAATGTGAAGATAGTGTAAGGAAACTCTGGGACAACTTCAAGTATACCAACATCAGAATTATGGGAGTGCCAGGAAAAGAGAGAGAGCAAGATACTGAAAACCTATTTGAAGAAATAATGACAGAAAACTTCCCCTACCTGGTGAAAGAAATGGACTTACAAGTCCAGGAAGCTCAGAGAACCTCAAACAAAAGGAATCCAAAGAGCACTACAACAAGACACAACATAATTAAAATGCCAAGGGCAAAAGACAAAGAAAGAATCTTGAAAGCAGCAAGAGAAAAACAGTTAATTACCTACAGGGGAGTACGCATACTACTGTCAGTTGATTTCTCAACAGAAACTATGCAGGCCAGACCAGAGTGGCAGGAAATATTCAAAGTGATGAATAGCAAGAATCTACAACCAAGATTACTCTACCCAGCAAAGCCATCATTCAGAATTGAAGGTCAGATAAAGAGCTTCACAGATAAGAAAAAGCTAAAGGAGTTCATCACCACCAAACCAGAATTATAGGATATGCTGAAGGGTATTCTTTAAATGAGGAGGAAGAAGAAAAAGGTAAAATTATGAACAAAGTGATAACAAATCCATACTGATAAACAAGAGAATCTAAAAATCAAGTGAATAAAAAAATCTGATGAACAGAATAAACTGGTGAATATAACAGAATCAGGGGCATAGAAAGGGAATGGACTAACAATTCTTAGTGGGGGAGGGGGAGTGAGAGGTATGGGAAGAGATTGGACAAAAATCTTACACCTATGGATTAAGGGGGTTAAGGGCATGGGGTAGGGGAGTGGGGAATCAGGTGGAGAGGAATTATAGGGGGGAAAAAGAGCAACATCTGTAATAAACTGAACAATATTTATTTAAAAAATAAATAAAATAAAAATAAAACAAAATTTTAAAAAAGCCTGCCTAGCTGGTATAACTCAGTGGTTGAGCACTGACCCATGAACCAAGAGGTCATTGGTTTGATTCCGGTCAACGCACATGCCCAGATTGTGGGTATCTCTCTATCCCTCTCACTTCCTCACTCTCAAAAAATCAATAAAAACATTTCTTTAAAAAATCAGTTCTCATTCTCACATCAAAAGGGTCCTGCTCTGGGGCATTTTGTTGGCTTAGAAAACAGAGAAACAGGGCTGATGGTTTCTGCTCAGCCCCGCGAGAGGTTTCTCAGTTCCCACCAGGCACAAAAGCTGGTCCATGGTCCAGTGGGTTTCCAGATGTGCGGGCAGAGGCTCCCATCTCCAAGGAAACTGCATCTATAAATGCTATGTCGTGTTTTCCAACCATAGGCAAACAGATTCTGATTCAAAGGAAAATCTACAAACTTTCGCTCCAAAATAGGAACAGGGCTTCAGGGGGAGCCTGACACTGTGTGGGGCAAGGCAGCAAAGGGGACTTTCAAAAGAATCAGGGATATATATTTTAAAATATATTTTTGTTGATTTCAGAGAGGAAGGGGGAGAGAGGGAGAAACATCAATGGAGAGAGAGAATCCTTGACTGGATGCCTCCTGCATGCTTCCCACTGGGATTGAGTCTGCAACCCAGGCATGTGCCTCAAAGGGGAATTGAACCATGACCTCCTAGTTTATAAATTGACACTCTATCTCTGAACCACAACAGCCAGGCCTGCAGGTGAATTTATAAAGTAGGAGGAAACTGCTGCTCTTTTGGACACTTTGTTTCTAGGAGCCCTGAATTCAAGGGCAACTGGCAGACGAGGGAGTAATGCCAAGTATGAAACTGGTAAGCCTTTAGAGTCTGACTGTTGCAGAGAAAGACTGCAGCAGTGGACACTGAGTCCCAGCCCTCCCCTTGCTCCACGCACCTGAGAAACTGAGTAAGAGGCTCCCTCCCTCCTCCGCCTGAATATGCAAATGCACCTGTCCTTCAGCATAGGATGAATTATGCATCAGGCTGGGCAGGTTGACAGAGACAGGCAGCTGCCCACCAAAGGCCACTCAGGGTGCAAACAGAGCCATCACATCAAGATGCTGCAAAAAAGCCCCTCTGCCCCCATTCCACTCGGCACAAATCTCTGGGCTATATGGCTATCTCCACCCCTGTCCACAGCGTCCATCCTGGCTCGCTTGTGGATGCAAATGAATCTAGAGAGGTAGTATATGTCATGGGCTACGCCGTGAGCTGCAAATTAAATCAAGGAGTGAAGTAAAAATCACACTAATAGAAGTTTCATCATCTCTCAGGGACCTCCCCAAGCTGGGCACTGGGATATGCATTTCCCCAACATGCCCTCCAATCTTCAGAGCCAATGTGGGAGGAGAGGATCATGTTCTCATTGTACAGAAGAGGAAACTGTGGCAGGGAGAGTGGAAGCTGCTTGCCCCCAAGGCCCACAGAGGTGGCTGGTTTAAGGTGTGTGCTCCTTCGCCTCTGCAGGTTGTCACTGATACAATCAGGCTGGCTAGGGCTCCACAGAAGGAGATGACGAATGTGGAGGATATGGAACAAAAAGACAAGCAACCCAGTGACAAAATGGACAAAAGACTTGAATCAACATTTCTACAAAGAAGATTTACAAGTGGCAGCCAACGGGCACATAGAAAGATGCTCAGCATCATTAGTCATTAGCAAAATGAAAAGTAAAACCACACTGAGATATTACTGCACACCTATGAGGGTAGCTATGATTAAAAGAATGGAAAATAAGTATTGATGTGGAGAAATAGGAATCCTGGCACATTGCTGGTGCGAAGGAAAAGTGGTGCAGCTGCTATGGAAAGAATAGGTGCCTTTTTAGAAAGGTAAACAATTACCATGTGATACAGCAACACTCCTCCTAGATACATAGCTAACAGAATTAAACTCTCAAACAATTACACACCCATGCATGTTCAGGCAATGTTATTCCCAATAGTTACAAGGTGGAAACAGCTCAAATATCCATTCATGGATGGATGGATAAATTGTGGCAAATCCACACAATGGGATATTGTTCAATCTTAAAAGGAAGGAAATTTTGACACACTGCAGCATGGATGAACCTGAAGACATTATGTTGAGTGGAAGAAGAAAGTCACATAAGGACAACTCTTACATGACTCCACTAATAGGAAGCACTTAGAACAGTCAGTCACAGAGAAGGGAGGTAGAATGTCGGTTTCCAGGGCTGAGGGAGGGGAGGATGGGGACTGAGCTTCAGTTTAGGGAGATGGAAAAAGTTCCAGGGACAGACAGCAGTCATGGCCACAGAATGTCAATATGCTTCAGGCATGGACAGCATACCTGAAAATGGTTAAAATAACAACCAAGATGAAATGGGGAGGAGGGGCCTGTGGGTAAAAAGAGGAGGGGGGGAGGGAGGAGGGAGGGAGAGCGAGAGAGAGCGAGAGAGAGAGATTGATTAATTGATTGACTTGGAGAGGTAACTGCTTTCTTTAAGACTAAAGGGAAGGTGGTTCCCTGGGAAAAGGAAGCTGAGCTGGGAGGAGGAAGCCACACAGTGAGAAGCCATCAGCTGGCTGTGTCTATTTCCCGTCCACCTTCTCCACAGCTGTCACACATCTTGTCTAGTTGGGTGCTCTGCACCTGCTCAGACCCAATTTAATTGGAGGTTCAGGGCTCCACAGGTGCCAAAAGCAAATGCCAAGGTGGTGACCATCAGTGAAGGAGCTGGGAACCCAGGCTGGCTGAAGTGCAGCAAAGCACCGTCTGCTCCCTGGGGAGGCTGCCCGGCCACCGGAGTCCCACACCACATGGTCACCACAGTCTCTGCACAGTAAGCAAACCAGCGAACGGGGAACTCTGACTGAGTGCAGATACTCAGAGGCACAGGTGGGCCAGCTTTCAGAAATAATCAGGGCCCTGATCATCTTAAGATGATCCGAGTCCAGTCAGGAAAAGCGCAGACCAGAGTCAGACAAACCTGGAATGGCTGCTCTGCACCTTGGACTTCCCTCCTGTAAGAGGGTGACCTCTTTCCTAGTGGGCTGGAAGCAGTATCCGGAGTTCATATGGAGTATGGGATCAGAATAGCAATTAAATTAGGAACCCAGCTCTGCAGCGACCAGCAGCTCCATTTCAGCGGGGTTGCCCAATCTCTTTAGTAAAGGAACCAGACTGAGGTAGATAGTGCCATTCCCACAGGGACTCTTCTCACTCTGGTCCTCCCTGAGACTAGCTAGTATGTCCACTAGTGAGGGACTGCAGACATCCAAAGACAGCTGTGACCTCCCCTTGCCATGTCCAGGTGATGTCCAGAAACCTCTATGACAATGGACCCAGGAAGTCACCTCACAGAGCCTCAGCCTCACACCTGTAAAATGGGACTAACTGTAATGCCCACCTCCCTGGGTTGCTGGGAGAGTTTCCTGAGATAACACACGTCACCTCCTGACACACATGGAGCGTGACATGATGTATGCACCAGCATAGACAGATGAGGGGGCTCCAGCTGCCCCAGGCACCAGGGGACTAAGCCAACTTCAATGCACCTTTAATCATTTTATAGGACATGGGGAGGGGGGTAAATCCACTAAAAAGTCCCCAGCACAGGCAATAAGACACTATTGTCCTCCTTGTCCCTGGTGCAGGGAGCTATGTGAGTTCTTTCTCCCCGGACACCCACAGGCTTGGGCTCTTTATGGCTCAAGTTCAATTTGGTTTTCTTGTAAAAGGACGTACACACAGTTTTAAAGTGTTACTACAGCCCAGGAAGGTCATAATGAAAAATAAAAGGCCCCTTCAGGAAGGCTACAGGGGAGCTAGAGAGGACCTATAGACCTGGAGGTAAGTCCAGAAACACTGCCACCCAAGGGTTGAATCACAAATTGACTCTTGTGTTAACACAAATAAAGGAGTATAAGAAACAAAGAAATAGTGCCTGATTTAAAATCAGGACTGTGGCTTACAACACTGAGGAGCAGTAGAAAACAGAGAACTTCAATACTGTCCTGACTAGGAAATAGGTGTGCCACACAGAACAGTAGATGAAGTGAATTACCTTCACAACTGCACATTTCTTTTCAACTTTTACCTAAGAAACTTATTTTTTTCTTTTTTCCTCACTTTATTTTACTGTTTTAATTATTACATTTTTTAAATCAGTATTATTACTACTACTATTTTACCTTTTTTTAAAAAAGTGTCATTTTATTTTCTCTTTATTTTATTTTGGGATTAGTGTTCTACATTCTATTTTCATCTTCCTTTAGCATCATTTGACTCCATCTTAACTTTACCTTTGGGCCAACACTCTCTTCCTCACTTTTTCCCTTTTGTCCTGTTTCTCTTACCCTATTCCTGCTTTAGATTTTCTTTATTCCTTCTTTTTATCCCATTAAAATTTCACCCTACTTATATATCTAATTTCCAATCCCCTGCTCTAAGTCCATAAAACCTCTCTCTTCCCTTTCTTCAATATCCAAATTGTGTTTTTATCCTCTATCCTTTTGTTGTTTGCTTAATTGTTGAATATATTGTTTTTTATGCTTGTTTGTGAGATTTTCTTATTCTTTTTTGTTTTTTTCTTTTTGTTTGCTTTTTTCTTTTTCCCTTGCATCGCTTGATATTAGTTGTTGTTTGTAGTTTGCATTCATCTCTAGGTATTCGTTGCTGACATTTGCTGGGCTTAGTGGCTGTTTCATTGAAGGCCACTTCATAATACTAAAGGGAGCAATCCAACAAGAAGAAATAACTCTGGTAAACATGTACATACCCAATACAAGAGTACCCAAATACATTAAAAAAACTTCTGGAGGATATCAAGGGAAAGACTGACACAATACAATTATAGTAGGAAACTTTAATACCCCATTATCAACACTGGACAAATACTCTAAACAAAAAAATCAGCAAAGAAACATCAATTCTAAATGACTCACTAGATCAGATGGAATTAATTGACATTTTCAGAACATTTCACCCCAAAGCTACAGAATATACATTCTTCTCAAGTGCACATGGGCCATTTTCAAAGATAGACCATATATTGGGTCACAGGCGAAGTCTCTTCAAATTCAATTAGATAGAAATCATATCAAGCATCTTCTCAAATCACAATGGCATAAAACTGGGAATCAACTACAATAAAAACAATCCAAAAAAATCAAACACCTGGAGGCTAAATAGCATGCTATTAAACAATGACTAGGTTACCAGAGAAATCAAAGAAGAAATGAAAAATATCATGGCAACAAACGACAATGAAAACACAACAATCCAAAATCTATGGGACACAGTGAAAGTAGTCTTGAGAGGGTAGTTTATAACTCTAGAAGCCTACTGCAAAAAAAAAAAAAAAAAAACAGAAAAAAAAACAAGAAACAATGGTAATAAATTACTGAACCCTACAACTCAAAGAGTTAGAAAGAGAGCAACAAGCCCAGTGTAAGCAGAAGGAAGGAAATAATACAGATCAGAGCTGAGATAAATGACATAGACACTAAAGAACAATCAAAAGATCAACAAAACCAAGAGCTGGTTCTTTGAAAGGATAAACAATATTGATGAACCTCTAGCCAGGCTCACCAAGAAGCAAAAAGAGAGGCCCAAATAAACAAAATCAGAAATGAAAGAGGTGAAATAACAACAGACCCCACAAAAATACAAAGGATTGTTTAAAAAAAGATACTATGAACAACTCTATTCCAACAAACTAGACAACCTGGAAGAAATGGATATATTCCTAGAAAAATCCAACCTTTCAAAACTCAATCAGGAAGAATCTAAAAATCTCAATAGGCCAATAACAATGGAAGAAATTGAAGCAGTCATCAGAAATCCTCCAGCAAACAAAAGCCTGAGGCCAGATGGCTTTTTAGGAGAGTTTTACCAAACATTCAAGGAAGAATTAAAACCTATCTTCCTCAGACTATTCCAAAAAATTTAAGAGGAAGGAACACTTCCAAGCTCCTCTATGAAGCCAGCATCGCCCTAATAGCAAATCCAGATAAAGACAACACAATGAAAGAGAATTACAGACTAATATCCCTCATAAACATAGATGCCAAAATCCTCAACAAAATTCTAGCAAATCAGATCCAGCAGTATATCAGGAAGATCATACACCATGACCAAGTAGGATTTATCCCAGGGATGCAAGGATGGTACAATATCTGCAAGTCAATAAATGTGATACACCAAACATAAACAAATTGAGAGATAAAAACCACCTAGTCATATCAACTGATGCAGAAAAAGCATTTGACAAAATCCAACACTCTTTCTTTATAAAAACTCTCAGCAAGGTGGAAATAAAAGGATCATACCTCAACATAATAAAAGGCATATATGACAAACCCACAGCCAACATCATACTCAATAAGCAAAAATTAAAACCATTTCCCTAAGATCAAGAACAAGACAGGGATGCCTACTATCAGACCTCCTGTTTGACATAGTACTGGACGTATTAGCCATTGCAATTAAACAAGAAGAAGAAATAAAAGGCATCCAAATTAGAATAGAAGTAAAACTGTCCTTATTCATAGATGACATGAGATTGTACATAAGAAAACTGAAAGACTCCACCAAAAAACTAATAGATTTAAGAAATAAATCTGGCAATGTAGCAGGATAAAAAATTAATGCTAAGAAATCTATGGCATTTCTACACACCAATAGTGAACTTATAGAAAGAGAGACTAAAAAAGCAATCCCATTTACCATCACACCAAAAAAATTAAGATACCTAGGAATAAACTTAACTAAGGAGGTAAAAGAGCTATATTCAGAAAACTGCAGGATACTGATAAAAGAGATAGAGGAAGATGTAAAAAGATGGAAGAATATACCATGTTCATGGATTGGTAGAATCGACATCATTAAAATGTCCATACTATCCAAAGCAACCTACAGATTCAATGCACTCCCCATTAAAATACCAATGGCATATTTCACAGAACTAAAAAGAACTCTCCAAAAATTCTTCTGAAATAAAAAAAGACCCTGAATAACTGCAGCAATCCTGAGAAAGAAGAACAAAGTAGGTGGATCTCAATACCAGATTTCAAGCTGTATTATAAAGCCACTGTTCTCAAAACAGCCTGGTACTGGCACAAGAATAGACATATAGACCAATGGAATAGAAGAGAGAACGCAGAAATTGACCAAACCACTATGCTCAATTAATATTTGACAAAGGAGGCATGCATGTACAATGGAGTCAAGACAGTCTCTTCAATAAATGGTGTTGGGAAAATTGTACAGATACATGCAAAAAAATGAAACTAGATCACCAACTTACACCATAAACAAAAACAAACTGAAAATAGATATAGGACTTAAACGTAAGATGGGAAACCATAAAAATACTAGAGGAATCCACAGGCAGTGAAATCTCAGACATGCTGAAGCAATTTCTTCACTGATACAGCTCCTAGGGCTATGGAAACTAAAGAAAAAAAATAATGAGCAAATGGGACTACATCAAAATTTAAAGCTTTTGCACAGAGAAAGAAACCATCAACAAAACAACAAGGAAGCCCATTACATGGGAAAATATATTTGCCAATGTTATCACTGATAAATGTTTAATTTCCAACATTTACAGGAAACTCATACAACTTAATAAAAGAAAGATAAATGATCCAATAAAAAAAAATGGGCGATGGACCTAAATAGATACTTTTCTAAAGAAGACAGAAGAAAAGGCAAGAGACATGGAAACATGCCCAAAGTCACTAATTATCTGAGAGATGCAAATCAAAACAACAATGTGGTACCATCTCATACCTGTCAGAATGGCTATCATCAACAAATCAACAAATAACAAGTGTTGGCGAGGATGTGGAGAAAAAGGAACCCTCTCCTTCACTGATGGTGGGAAAGCAGACTGGTGCAGCAGTGGACAACAGTATGGAGTTTCCTCAAAAAACTAAAAATGGAACTCCCATTTAACACAGTAATCCCACTTCTAGGAATGTATCCCAAGAAATTAGAAACACCAATCAAAAAGGATATATGTACCCTTATGTTCATAGCAGCAAAATTTACCAGATCTAAGATTTGGAAACCACCTAAATGTCTGTCAGCAGATGAGTGGATTAGAAAACTATGGTACATCTACATAATGGAATACTACACTGCTATAAAAAAAGAAGGAATTCTTACCATTTGCAGCAGCATGGACGGAACTGGAGAGCATTATGCTAAGTGAAATAAGCTATCAAATGAAAGAAAAATACCACATGATCTCACTCATTTTTGGAAAATAAAGAACATTATAACCTGATGAACAAAATGATAGATTCAGAGGCAGTAAAGCATCAAACAGACTATCAGATCACAGTGGGAAGGCTGGGGAGTGCTGGGGAGGGAGGGAAAGAGATCAACCAAAGGACTTGTATGCATATATATAAGCATACCAATGGACACAAGACCCGGAGGGGTGGGGATATGAGGGCATGCAACAGGGGTAGGGGAAGCTAGGGGAAGGTCAATGGGGAAAAAAAGGAGATATATTTACTACTATGTGTAATACTTCAAACAATAAAATAAATAAAATAAAATAAAAAATAAAGTAGGGATTCTTATTCTCTCATTTTACAGATAGGGTGCAGAGTAACCCACAAAAAGCCATACAGTTCCAGAGTGATGGAGATAAGATTTGACCACAGCTATGTTAGCTCCCAGAGCCTGTGGACTTGACCCCTCCGCTTGCCGCTTCCACATTCTATGTGACAGTGACCGTCATGGTTCACTTTGCCTCCCCAGCCAGGGTCTGACCTCAGCATCATCATAGAGTGAGGTCCTTAATGAAATGCAAAGTAAAGGCAGCCAACTGTAAGCATCAAATTGTCTTTCTTATTTATTCTTCCTGCACAGGACTGGCCTGCTTGTTATAAATAATAATAATAAGTCAGTGAAAAATGATGCTGCCTGATGCCATGGAGATACATGGAGATAGAATAAGCCTGCCAGGCTTTAATGGGCTTCCTGCCACTGGGTGTACTTAACTAGGTGAGGACACTATTAACTGCACTGATGAACACATTTATTTACAAGAAAGCCATAGAATGAGGGGGACTGTTGTGTAGGATCAAATGTTGGCACTACTCCAATGGCTGGAACATCCTCTTACCGGGCTTTGTACAACTCAGCGCCAGTGCCACTGTGCAGGGCAACAACTGAATATCTGATTCTGGATGATAAAAAGGGTCGTCCAGTTTACCTTCATTCGCTTTTCAGCACCCCTCTCTCCACCACTCCAGGACAAGCCCCCATCATCTCACCAGGTCATTGAGAAAAAACCTCTTAGTGCTCCTGACAGCTCACCAGTCCTCTCTCCGTGCTGTAAGAAACTTTTTAAAAGTTTAAAGCTGGTCACACCACATCTTTGCTTAAAACCCTTTAGACTCTAAAGTTTAGAGGCTTCCCAGGGCTCATAAAAATAAATATCAAATTCTTTAACATCACCTCTGAATGATACCTCTTCCCAAAAGATATATCCAATGGGACTTACAAAGTTTGCCTTGTTTTTTTTTTTGTGGGGGGGGGTAGGGGGAGAGAGAAAGGTACTGGTAGGTTTAATTCAGTTAAGAATCTTAAGGTAAAATAATCTTGGATTGTCCAGCTAGGCCCTAAATCCAGTGACAAGTGTCCCTATACAAGAGAAAGGCAGCGGGAAAGGTCACAAAGAAGAGAAGACACAGAGGGGAATGCCAGCTGAAGGTGGAAGTAGAGATTGGAGGGATGCGATCACAAGCAAAGGAACACCTGGAGCCACCAGAAGCTGGAAGAGGCATGGGAGTACTCTCTCCTTTTGGGCGGGGGCACAGCCCCTGCTGACACCTTACTCAGACACCTGGCCTCCAGAACTGAGAGAATAAATGTCTGTTGTTGCAAGCCACCACATCTGGAGTAATTTGTTATGCAACCCCAGGAAATGAATGTGATCGGACCCCTCTCACTATCTCTTCCATCAGACTGCTCTTCCTCATTCACTCGAATGCAACATGCTTCCCTGCCCACCCCAGAGTCTTTGTACAGGCTGTTGCCTCTGACTGTCCCCCAGTTAACTTCTTCTACATTTTCAGATAGCAATTCAATCATAACTCTCCTAAAGAGGCTTTCCTGGTATCAATGGCCAAATGTGATTCTCCATGACAGACCCTCCCAACACCAGGCACCTCTCCTTGCTAGACCATCAGTTACCAAAAGTGCAGAATTCAATCATCTCCCACATCCAAATCTGTCTTCTTCTATCCCCCGACATTCTTCTTCTACCTGATTTATAACAGACACCCAAATATTTGATTGAATGTTGACGGGAGGAGTAATTTAGAGAATCTCAAAAACAGGTTCTATAACCAAACATCAAATAGACCCATCAAACTAAAAGGGGGGAAGGTGTCTGTGGGTGAGCAGGCAATTCAACCTCATTTTCCCAAAACCACATCAGAGTCTCCAGAAGCCATTTCCAAAGCCTGTGGATGGTGTCAAACTAGGGCGTCTTGTCCTCTAGACTCTCCTGTGTTGGCAGAACTAATTTCCTCATTAAGGATCCTCTTTATCCTCGCCTCCACCAAACTGGAATATTCCCAGAGACCAAGTCAAAGGCTCAGGTTGCGTGCAACTCCTGGAGCTGGTGGCCAGCACACTGTGGCCCTTGTAGAAGCTCCTTTCTGGTGACGGGCTGTTGAGCTGGGATGATCACCCAGAGCCACCATGTCACATGCAGGGCCATTTTTCTCGGTGCCCAGTGAGACCACTTGCAGGAGGGGAAGCCAGGCAGCTCTCCCTGCAACTCGGGTGGAGAACCGGTGAGGAAGGACTGGTTTCCAGCAACAGACTTGTTTCCTTCTCACTCTCTCCAAACTCCAGGTCACCCCCTCCCCATTCCTGCTCCTCTGAAAAGACAGACCAGGAATGAAAGGGAACAGAAGGAAGCCAGGACCACACCAGGGTCAGGGGGAGAGAGAACCAGATGGCTCTGGGCTTGAGTCACAATATCAGATCCACCCTGTGCCAAACCTTGGGCAAGTTATTTAACTCTCAGTTCTTGTCTGTAGAGAAGGAATTAATTTGTCCCTTTGGTAAATAATTAGGGAGCACCATAGGGTGCTGGGGAGGCTGGGACTAGGGTGAGATGAGCGAGGCAGCAAGGGCACAGGATTTAAGGCAGCACTGATTTTCAGACCCTCACCCAACCCCAAGAGGAACGGCTCCTGAAATGCTGCTCTACATGCCCTCTCTAGCTTCTAGCCCTGGTGCCAGGTGCGGGATCCAGAACCCCATCGAGGCCACTCCACGGCTGTGAACTCTAGGAGCTGAAGGAGAGAAAGCCAGCCTTCACTCCTGACACTGATCCAGGGCCACGACGAAAAAGCAAAGAAATTGTACCTTGAAGCTCTTAAAGGGCAATTCCGTCTCCCGCTGAAAAACCACTTGTATGTCCCAGGCTAGACTGAACTTACAAACACACACAGCTACCCAGCAATCTTCCCAGAGAGCAGGATTAGAGGCTAGAGGAAATTAACACAAACAGACCCCATAAATATCTGTCTCTTCCAGACTCGCTCTGCTGGGGTGCCCACCCGCTCCTGACCTGAAAGCTGTGCGCTCCAACTGTATGGAGATTGCAGGCACCGAAATTACCCCGCTCCAGGAGGAGTAAATAAAACCAAAAAATCAGCTAGTCTCTTTACTTTGCAAAGAAACTGTGAAGGAAGAAAGGGCAAAACAGCACATTCCTACCACCCTTTGGGTGCTCCATTAACATACACAGAAGGCATTTGGGCAAATTCTGGGTAAAAGCTGCATCTCATTTTGGGGCAGTATTTGACACCTGCACTGCTTCTCATGGGGTTCCAACAAGACCTATAAGCTTCGGGATTATCTGAATGCAAGGAGGCCGTTTGGCATTCATGGCGGGAGGGAATTCAGAATCACACCTTTGCTGCAAATGCCGCCTGAGCCGCAAGTGGCCCTTTCATATCAATTGTGTTCAGTGAGGGAAACTCAGCTTTCCAAACAGGCGCAGCCACGAGGGCTGCCTCCTCCCCACGGCCATCTCCAGCTTAGTGGGTAAGTGGAGAATCTGTGGAAGGGAGAGGGGTGCTGGGTAAAGGGAAAAGAATCCGACTGCCGCTGGTCTCAGAGCACTTGCTCCTGGGGCCTTTGTACAGATCCCAGGAGATGACGCACCACAAGCCTTGGCTCCGGGGCGCTGCATGTGTCAGCTGCTGACATTTCCCAGCAAGGAGAGGATCTGACCACCTGCATTAGTTTCCTCCGGCTGCTCAACCAACCCTCCCAAACTGGGTGCTTAAAACTATAGAGTTTATTTTCTCACAACTAGAGGCTGAAAGTCTAAACTCAAGGTATTGGCAGGTCCACACTCCCAAGGCTCAAGATAGGGATCCTTTCTGTCTCTTCCAGCTCTGGTGCTCCATGGTATTTCTTGGCTTGTCACTGCTCACTCTAATTTCTGTCTCTGTTTTCACGTGGTCCTCTCTGTGTGTCTCTGAGTGTCATCTCCTCTTCTTACAAAGACAGCAGGTACTGGGTTTAGGGCCCACCATAACTCAGAAGGGCGTCATCTCAATTCAATTACATCTGCAAGGACTCTTCTTCCAAATAAGATCATATTCTGAGGTTCTAGGTGGACATGACTTTGTAGGGGACACTATTCACTCCCATTTGTTGCTCATGCTGGCATAGTTTTATTAGAAGCTACTACCTCTAAGTTTGAAGAATAGGATAAGGTCAGAAGGAATCATGTGTCTGGCCTTTTCTTTAGTTACTTGTCCTGCAAACATTCCTTAAGGGCCTACTATGTGCCAGGCCCTGGGATAGCTGTTGGGGATGTGACTGTGAACTAGGGGCTGGGAATTCGATCCGTAAAGGATGGCTTAATGACTGATGGAAAGAAAGTCCTACAGAGGGGCAGTCCTGGGGGTTTGAGAGTGGGTGAAAAGCTCATGGACACATAGTCTGGAAGTGTTCCCAGAGGAAGCCGGGAGCAAATGGGGGAGCAGACTGGTCAGGCAAAGGACATTCCCAGAGAGGAGATGCACCTGCCGATTCTCAACCTACAACCCCATTTCACAGATGGGGAAACCAAGGCTGAAGAATATCAGCCTTGTCCACTCACTTCAACATTCTCCCAGCTATACAATAGGCCCTAATAGGAACTATTAGGTGTTTGGAATCAGGGACACAGGACAATGTGGGTCAGTGGCAGGTGATCTGATGGGGCCCAAGGGGGCACCAAACAGAGGTCCCTAACCCAGTCCTTATCCGGCTAACACAGGACCCAAGCTTGATGGCAAACAGCTGCCTTTGCTGCTGAGTGACAGTTTCCATCTGTTTCATTATCACTATTACCCAGACATCTCATTTGCAGCTAAGTGCTCTCATCCCTAATTGGTTCCTGATATACTGGGCTGTGGCAGAGCACTTAGAACCACCAGGCCAGGCTGGGGCCAGGGGCTGCCCTTGTCTTTGGAAATCTGGGTAGTTGATGAGGTGGGAGGGTGCAGGCTCTGGAATCCAGCAATCTGGAATTCGTTCCCAGCACCTCGACCCACTGCTCTGAGCTTCAGTGTATTCATCTGTGAAGTGGGGCTGATGACACCTCATAAAACTGTTAGGACAAAGGGAAGTGGTGACTGCAGTGTCTAAACTTCACTGAGTCGCCACTGTGTGAAGAACATTAAGCTGAATGTTTAAATGCATTCACTGGTTGCACCTTCCTATCCTGTAAACCGCCTGTAGTGATCAACCCCATTTCACAGGTGGGGAAACTGAGGCTGAGGTGAAATCACTTACACAATCCACAGGCAGTATCACCTCTTCTCCTTCAGTATTGGTCATTCTGCATGGAAAACAGACTTTAAAGTGGTCCATTTACATGGGTAGAGAGACAGAAAGCAGGTTGGTGGCCGCATGGAGTGGGGATAGAAGCAGGGGTTAACTGCAGACAGGCACAAGGGATCTTTTGGTGTGATGGACATATTCCAAAACTGGGGTATGATGAAAGTTACTCAATTCTATAAAATTAATAAAGTGCATCAAATTGTACTTACAATGAATGAATTTTATGGTATGTAAGTTAAAAAATATGATTTTGCTTCAAAAAAGTGATTTGGTCAGTGGCATGGCTAAAAATATGAACTACATACATGGTAATAAATAGGAAAGATAAAGCAGATATGAAAACATGTGTCCACATTGCCCAGCCAGTGTGGCTCAATGCTTGAGTATCAAATTATGAACCAGGAGGTCACAGTTTGATTCTCAGTTAGGGCACATGCTGGGGTTGCATGCTGGATCATACAGGAGGCAGCTGATCAATGATCCTCTCAACACTGATTTTTCCATCTCTCTCTCCCTCTCCCTTCTTCCCTAAAATCCTCCTATATGATAGAGGTGATAGCAAACTGACCCTCACGCCCTCACAAGGTGGCTGCCTAAGACCAGACCAGCAGGGGGATTAGTGAGGAACAGCAAACAACTGAACAAGCAGGCTGCATGGAGTGACCAGGCTGGCAGGGGGGTTAGTGAGAGATGACCAAATGACTGCACAGCAGGCTGTGTAGGGTGACCAGGCCAGCAGGGTGGGACAGTTGGGGATGACCATGCCAGCAGAGGGGGCAGTAAGAGGTGACCAGGCCAGCGGGGGAGGCAGTTAGGGGTGACCAGAGTGGTGGGGAGTACAGTTGGGGCAACCAGGCCAGCAGGAGGAGCAGTTTGGGGGCTATTAAACTGGCAGTGGGGGCAGTTAGGGGTGACCAGCTGGCAGAGGGGGGCTATTGGGGATGATCAGGCCAGAAAGAGGGGGCAGTAAAGGGTGGCCAGGCCAGCAGGGGTGGGGGCAGTTAGGAGCGACCAGGTCAGCAGTGAGGGGGGTAGTTGGGGTGACCTGGCCAGCATCAGGAGGTAGTTAGGAACAACCAGGCCAGCAGGGGGGCAGTTAGGGGCAATCAGGCCAGCAGGCAGAGGCAGTGAAGGGGAATCATGATGGCAGGAGGTGGGGCAGTTAGGGGCAACCAGGCTGGCAGGCAGGTGAGCAATTAGGAGCCAGTGGTACAGAATTGCGAGAGGGTACAGGCTGGCCTCTAGTCAATAAAAAGAAAAAAGAAAACATGTCCACAAAAGCTTGTATGTGAATGTCCTGCCAGCATTATCTCCATCACCAGGTCCTTATCTTACCACACCTGCAAAGTCACCCTAAATCCAATGACTAGGTGTTTTTTTTTAAAGAAGGGAAAGAGTGATTGGAGAAGGCTGTATGACTAATGTGCTCATACGCCAATGAGCATAAAGGACTGCTAGCAACCTCTAGGATCTCAGAGAGAGGCTGGGAATGGGTTCTCATTCAGAGCCTCCAAGAGGAACTGACCATGAGGACACCTTGATTTTGAAATTCTGGCCTCCTGAACTACAAGACAATAAATGTCTGTTATTCAAGCCACAGATGGGGTCATTTGTTACAGCAGCCCTAGGAGACAAATCAACTTCCAACCCCAGAAAAGGCAGTTCTTCATCTCGATGTGATTTTTCCCGAGAAAAAAACTTTTGGGGAATGGTGATTGGCAGGAATTAGAAGCGGGTCAGGGGGTGGCAGGTTACAATATAGGCAGGACACTTGGGAAGGAGGAGCTACACCTATCAATAACTTGATGGATTTCACATAGTAAGAAGCCCTGTGATTGGGGGAGTGGAGGATGTCAGGGGGGTTATAGGAGGAACACCAGCCTGAGGGAGTTGAAGAAGGCTTGCTGGAGGAGGTGCCATATGAGCTGAATGTTCAAGAACAAATGGGGAAAAAGACAGGGGAAGAAGAAGGCAAGGAAGCGCAAAAGAAAAGGAGCAAGGACAGGAAAGACATGGTTGGGGACTGCTGGAGAGGAACGTGGAAGGATGGAAGATGCAGAGGGAGAACCAGATGGGAGCCATCCCCAAATTTCCTCGCAGAGAGAAGCCAGATGAGAGCATTCATTCAACTAACACGAACTGAGTCTCCACTGAGTGCCAGGTATCAGGCTGATGACCATGCAGTGAATGAGACAGCATCCCACAGGAATCACTGAGGGTTTCTCAGCCTCAGCACCCTTGACATTTAGGTCAGACATTTGTTGCAAGGGGCTGTCCTCTGCATTGTAGGATATTAAGCAGCATCTTTGGTCTCTACCCAATAAATGCCAGTAGCAACCCCCCCTTTCCCAACTGTGAAAACCAAACTTGACTCCAGGTATGGCCTAATGTCTCCTGGGGAACAAAGTCACCCAGATTAAGAGTCACCTGCCTTTGGGGGAGACAGCTACTAAATGTGATTGACTCTAGATCCACACCCAGTTCTCATCTTAAGAAAAAAGGTCACAGAGTAGGTTTGCTTCTTCCTCTCAAGGGGGTGGATCTGGAGAGGACCTTGGCATTTGAGAGGTATTTGAAAAATCGCTGCAATATTGAATCCAAGCCCTGTATCTAGGGAGACACGAGTGAATAAAACATAGTGAGGCCCGACAAGTAATGATACCATTTGAATATGGCCTCTTGCTCTGAACCATCAAACCGTCGCTTTTGTTTTGTTTAAAAAAAAAAAATAAGACCAAGAGAAAAATTGGCAGGTGACATCAAAGGCCTTGAGGGCATCTGGATTTGATTATCTGCTTCTCATCTTTTATTTAACAAGGAAATGGGAAAGTTTCAGAGCATTCTGGGGAGGAGGAAATAATGGAGCATTCAAATGCATGACAAAGTATGAATTAGGGCTGGGCAGAAAGCTGGGTTGCAGGGTGGATTGTAGGGGAGCCTGAGGTGCTTGCACCTTCCACACTCCAGGTGGCCTTGGATGCTGGGGCAAAAGCATCTGATGTTAGAATGCAATGTGGACAGAACAAGTGTTCTGTGGTGTTGAAAAGCTTTGGGGTCCTGGGTTCAAATCGGAGTCTGCCCCTGCAGGCTGTGGGGTGGGGCTCTGGGCATGTCCCATGGCCTTTGGGAGACTCAGATTCTTCAGCTAAACCCTGAGAAGAATCAGACCCATGGTTGTAAGAATTCAAAGAACTGTGTGAAGCATTTAGCTCAGGGCCTAACAAACAGTAGCATGGTATAGGTGGTAAGTACCATTAAGCTGGTGATTTTTAACAAATGCAAATTCTGACCCCTGCCTTCCTGCCTGGCACCATGTCACATCTGCTCACTCACCATGCTTCATCCATGCCGACAGTTTTCCATGAGCACACTAAAATTGTTCCTGCTTCAGGACCTTTGCACATACTGTTCCCTCTGGGTAAGACAGTCTTCGCTCCATTCTCCACTTGGCTAACGTCTACATATCAGTTAGGGCTTGTCTTAAATGTCACGTAATCAGAGACACTTTCTCTAACTGTGCAGTCTAAAGTACATCCTCCCCATCTCATCCCTCACTGTGCCCTTTATTTGCCTTCCCCATTTTATATAACTAATTGAGTAGCTATTTGTTTAAAGAACATTGCTGCCTCTAAGTTCCAAGAGGGCCAGGATATGAGTTGGCTGACAAGCTTGCAATCAAACAAACGAAACCATTCCAGCATCCTGAGTGCTATGAAAGAAACGCACAGGGTGCTGAGACAGAGGAAGACAGGGTGGTCAGGAAGGCCTCTCTGAGTAGCTGCAGCTCAGCCTGGAAGGATCAGAAGGAGTCGGCCATGCAGAGTGGCAGTGGAAATGAGGAAGGTATTCCAGGGAGATAGAAGGCAGGTGCAAAGACCCTTCGGTGAGGAAGAAGGCCTGAGGGCCCACCTGTGGCTGGCTGTGTGTCACCATGAGGAGTCAGCCTGGTGATATGGGGACCAGCGAGACACAAGTTACCACCCCCTTCTCTGTTCCTCCCACAACCACCGCTGCCTGGAGGAGCTGCGCTGAGCTCAGGGCCAGGGTGTATCTCCATGCAGCTACAGCGAGCCAGCCAGGGCAGGAGGCACTCAGAGCCAGGGTTAGATGAACCACCTCCAGCCCCCCAGGACCAGAAATGAGCCTCTGGTGGGCTCGTGCCTGTCTCATCCCCATGTGGTCAGTGTCCAGGCCTCTCCTGCCTTGTGCTCTTTAGCAAGAGGCAAGGTAGAAGCCCAAGGCACCATCTGTATTTGTTCAACAGCAAAAATCTCATCTCTGCTAAAAAGATGCCCTGATGCTCTTGACTCTTCTCCAGAAGCCTCAGCCTTGAGAGGTGATGGCAACTCTTCCCAAGAAAAGATGCAGCCTGAGGACGGAGTCTCAGGGCAGAACCGGGAGGCGGGAGAGAGTGGGAGCCAGGAAGACCACAAAAACCTCAGAAATACCACTGGCTGGAAGCAGATGAAGGGGCTATTCCTTCCTGTTCCGGCAGCATGAAAACTCTCACCAGCTCCCTCCCAGCCTCACCCCTCCACCTGTGAAATGGAGCAATGAGCTTGATCTGTCTGCTACAGCACTCATAGGAGTTGATAAACTGCTATTAAAGGTTTTAACACAGCACCCAGCATATGAAGAGGAATTCTGTCTCCAGGCTAGCTCTCAACTCAAGATGGCAACATCAACTCCAGAATGTCTAGCTTGCTGGCCCTCTGGGAAGATTCTGGACTTGCCAGTCCCACAATCGCATGAGGCAATTCCTTAAAATAGAGACAGTTACAGCTATAGATATCAATATAGGAGAGAGAGTGAGATAAAGGTGATATTGATCTAGATATAAATGATATAGATATACATGACATAGATGAGACATAGACATAATAGATGATATTGCTATAGAGAGATAGAGATAGGGATAGAGAGAGACAGAGACAGAAATAGAGATAGAAAGACAGACAGACACAGCTTGCTGGTTGCTTCTCTGGGAACTCTGACTACCATAGATTTGGGCATGTTAGCTATTACTCTCCAAAAAAATATTTCCTAGCCAAGGAAGGATTAAGAGCAGTGACTTAGGGACTAAAACAAGTTAGTATTGTTTCACTTACTTATATAGTTTGTGTTTGTCACACCAGCACCCATGACCTTTGTCATTTAAGATGGAGATAGGTGGAGAATCCAAGATGGCGGCATAGGTAAACACCTATACTGCTGCCTCGCACAACAATTTCAAAACTACAACTAAAAGACAGAACGGACATCATCCAGAACCACAGGAAAGCTGGCTGAGTGGAAGTTCTACAACTAGAGGGAAAGAGAAGGGCTCGCGGAGACCCAGAGGAGCTGCAAAAAGCTGAGGTACGGAGACGCGCGCTGAGAGAGCGGGTGCCGGAGTACCTGGCTGGCTTTCTCTGGCGGGAGGGAAATGGAGACTCCCAACGGCATTGAACCCCTTATCTTACGACACTAAACCCCAGATCCAGCCGAGACTCATACGGGGGGGAGTTTGGACTGTGAAAAGGGAGAAGTGCACGGAAATTTAGGGGAGTTGCAAAGGATCGGAGGTCTGGTCGCGCACGGCACCACGCGGAGGACGGATTGCTGATTGTGCCGCTGGCTTTCGCGAGTGGGCGGGAGACAGACCCTCCGAACTGTGCCACTTCTGAGTCCACTGAGCCCCTGTTTGGGGCGAAACCCTGGGGACCTAGACTCGTGTGGTCCTGGTTCGCAGGGGAGCCGGAAAGGCAGCGGTTGGAGGCGCTGCGGGTGCGCGCGCACAAGGACCGCTCCAGCCATTACCCAGTCACATGAGACTCAGGGGCCGTGGAGGGCGGGGCCGACTGGAAGGCAAGGCGGTCCCTTAAGCCCTGAGACGCCACCCTCCCAAGCTCAGCAGAGGCTTCTGCGGCTGAATCCAGCACAGAAGTTTCCCCGGCACAGTGACAATGCCGAGACAAGGGAAGGGATTACAAGCAAAAGAAATGGAGGAAAAAAAACGACTGGATATAGAGTTCAAAACCACGCTTATAAGGTTTTGCAAGAATATGCTAGAAAAGATGGATAAATTTAGTGAGACCCAAGAGAAGATAATAAATACACTGACTGAAATGAAAACTATTATGCAGAGTACTAACAGCAGACTAGAGAAAGGCAAGGATCAAGTCAAAAATTTGAAATATAAAGAAGCAGACAACATTCAACTGGAAAAGCAAGAAGAGAAAAGAATCCAAAAATGTGAAGATAATGTAAGGAGCCTCTGGGACAACTTCAAGCGTACCAACATCAGAATTGTGGGGGTGCCAGAAGAAGAGAGAGAGCAAGATACTGAAAACCTGTTTAAAGAAATAATGACTGAAAACTTCCCACATCTGGTAAAAGAAATAGACTTACAAGTCGAGGAAGCACACAGAACCCGAAAGAAAAGGAACCCAAAGAGGACTACACCAAGACACATCATAATTAAAATGCCAAGAGCAAAAGAGAAAGAGAGAATATTAAAAGCAGCAAGAGAAAAACAGTTTATTACCTACAAGGGAGCACCCATACGACTGTCAGCTGATTTCTCAACAGAAACGATGCAGGCCAGACGGGAGTGGCAAGAAATATTCAACGTGATGAACAACAAGAACCTACAACCAAGAATAATCTATCCAGCAAAGCTATCATTCAGAATTGAAGGGCAGATAAAGACCTTCACAGAGAAGAAAAAGCTAAAGGAGTTCATCAACTCCAAACCAGTATTATATGAAATGCTGAAAGGTACCCTTTTAGAAGAGGAAGAAGAAAAAGGTAAAAGACAAAAAATTATGAACAACAAATACACATCTGTCAACAAGTGAATCTAAAAATTAAGTGAATTAAAAATCTGATCAACAGAATAAACTGGTGAATATAATAGAATCAGGAGCACAGAAAGGGAGTAGACTGATAATTCTCAGGAGGACAAAAATCATAAAGCATCAAACAGACTGTGAAATTATAGCAGAAAGATTAAAGTTAGGTGAGGTAAATAAGTGATCAATCAAAGGACTTGTATGCATGCTTATAAACATAACCAATGATCACAGACACTGGGGGGTCGAGGTACGCCTGGGAGGGAGGGGGGGCAATGGGGAGATATGTATAAAAAATTAATAAAAATTAATTAAAAAAAAAAAAGATGGGGATAGGTGAGTACAGGAAGGGGCAGGACAAGGACAAGGGACACCACAATCACAGCCTTTGCCTCTCTTCCTTCCTCCCTTCTGTGCGCCCTGAGGAGCAGTACTAGCCTGAGGGGTAAGGTGGGGCTGCATCCTGGCCGGACAACAGGAGATAGGGCACTGGCACAAACAACTTCCTCCTGGAGGCTGACTCAACTTCAACTGCCTAGGCTCCCTGACTGCCAGCAAACACTGCTTCTAAGTCGGAATTAAGTGAGTTCAGCACAGAACTACTTGAGCTGTTTGGGGGTTGAGAGGGCAAATTACTTCCCGATACTTTATTCCTTCTGCATTCACTGAAGAGGTCAGAATGATGTGGAGGCAGGATGGGGAAAGCAGCAGCTCTTCATTACCAAAACCAGCTCTTTAAGTCTGCCTCCAAATGCCTGTTACTAATGCAGAAGGAGGATCTGATCTAAAGGTCCAATCTCACTGATCTATTATTCCTTTGGAGCTGCAGGTGGAATTCTCTCATGAAGCTGCAAATTCTAACACCGCAACCGTTCTCTGAAGGGAACTTTAATTAAGTGGGACTTTTCTTTTACCGCAACCTGTGCCCTGCCTGCTGAATTGCATGAGGAGAAGGCAAGAGAAGAAGCAAAGGAAACCTGGGGGCAGTCTGCACCCATCTGCCCCTAGGAATTAGCTAAAGGGGGACAGAGTCTCAGAGCCTGGGAAGGAAAGGGAGGAGGAAAGTAAGGAGGAGGAGGGAGGGTCTAGAAAAGGAGGAGGGAGAAGAAGGGAGTGGGGCAGCAGGGAAAGAAAACACAGAGAATCTACCTGGTGCCTGCACTTCATTAACACCATTCCAGTTCATGTCTACAGCAACCTTTGAAGCAGCTCTTATGCTCAGAGAGGTTAAGTGACTTGCCCAAGGTCACACAGCTGCAGGGATCTGAATCCAGTCAGTCTGACCTTTAAGCCCTGTGTCCGGCAGCAGCTGTCTCCAGACTTGCACGGGCATTGGTGTCTAAGGGACTGCCCTATTACCAGTGCTTCCCAACTGGAGAGAGTTTTGCCCTCCAGGGGATGCTGGGCAATGTCAGGAGACATTTTTTGTTGTCACAACTTGGAGAGGGGGTTGCTACTGGCACCTAGTGGGTAGAGGTAAGAGAAGCTGTTAAAGACCCTCCAATGTACAGGGAAGGCCCCCACCACAGAGAATTCTGTAACCCCAAATATCAACAGTGTCACAATGGAGAAACTACACTATGGGGAACACTTGAATCACCCCCATGCACCCTGACTCTGGCGTTTCTCTGGAAATCTAGAAGTTCCCGCCAGCATTCATTTTTTTGCCCAACACCTAAGATTAAAACTCACCTAGGAGTAAGCAGATATTTGGGGAATTCTTGCCTCTCCACGTTGCCCCTGGATACATAAATTCTCATCTAAATTCACAGTCACACTCACAATTTTACAGTGCGAGAGAGACACACAACTTTCTCATTAAGGAGCGCGTTCTAAGTTTCTCTCCACTGAGATTAGCAAGAATCTGGGCTCCCTTGAAATGGTGTGCAGCGGCAATTAACATTAATGAAACATTAAGTTGCCCCATGTCAGTTCAGGAGAATCCCTTTTGGAGGGTCTATGAGCTACAAACCACCCCTTCCTCCCCCAGCCCCCATGCAAATACAACAATCAGGAGGACCCTAGAAGGGAACACAGCCCCACTTCAGCAGCCAGGGACCATGGAAGGCTCACAGGAGCACTGGTCATGGAGCTCCAAGAAGGATCCGGAGAAATAACAAAATGCAAAAACCTGTGTTTTGTGGGAAGAGCCAGTTTGAGTTTAGTCACTTGCTAACGAAGGAACCCTGTCTAATACAAAAGGAGATCAAGCACAGCACCTCTTAAAAGAAATTTACTTTTATAACTTTTAATGCAGTAACTCCCTCTGGGTTAAGAGTATTGTCTAGAGGTGTTGTAAGAACCTTTAATAACTAGGTTATAAAACAGAATAGAAACAGGTTCTTCTCAAGTCACTGGGAATGAATGCACAGAGGTTCATGAGAAGGGCACCTTTTTTAGGACCATTTGGTGAAATTCAATTGTTTGGGGTCCGTGAAAGTAAAGCTACTGCTCAGCAAACTTCAGACAAGTCATTCCTGTTGAAATAATTCAGAACTGGCCTGATGGGGCATCAAATTAATGTGGCCTTCAGGCTTTATTCCGGTTCTTATCCGAATGCCTCCCAGGAAGCCTCCACCTTTACCCTCAAGTCCTGGCCCAGGAGGTTGGTGGGTGGGTGGCTCTTGGTCAGATGGGGAAACTGAGTCACACATGCCTAGCCAGAATTAAATGTGTGAACTTCAACCCTCCAAGCCAGGCTTCCTGCCATGAAGATTAATGAGATGACGGCAGTTAAAACAAAACAGCCACCCAAACACCTGAGACTGTTTTTAGCCTCTTGAATAGTAGCCAACAGCAGCCCTGGCAAAGCATGGTACTGTGTGACCACCTCCCTAAAAGAGAGGACGGTCACCCTCCCAACCAGGGTCCAGTGGGTTTCTATTTGGTAGATGACAAGGAAAACATTTCTGGAATGGTTGTGCAGGGTTTTACGTTTAGCATGCAAAGGTGACCTGTGGCGTAACATCTGGGCAGCAGACACGTTTTATCAGGCTCATATGAGGCTTAAATTTGGATTCGTTGGCAACATTTTAAAAAATACAGAAATTTCACACTAAAAATTCCATTACTTCTGGCTGCTCTTGATAAACTATAAGTCTGATAGCATCCCCTCTTGAAGGCAAGTTTCTTGCTTTCCCACCATCCCCTCTGCTGGCACATTCTCCCCTCCCCAAACCTCCCCAGGTAAACTCTTCCCTCTCAGCAGGGTCAGCCCAGCAGCACCTCCTATGGAAAGCCTCCCCAGGCGCTCTGAAGATCGATATTCAAAAACTGTGTCCAAACCAACAAAAATTGTTGTCTGAATATCTGAGACCCAAGCTGTCTTTAAAGCCTGTGCTTTCTATTTTAATTTTCTCTTTAAAACATAACATGTTTCGAGGATAGGATTCAGTGTGTATCTTTTGTTCCTAATTTTTTTATTTTAAGTATTTTTCAATTATAGTTTACATTGCATAGTGGTTAGACAATTGTGTACTTTACAAAGTGTCCCCCTGATATTCCCAGTCCCCACCTGGCATTGTCCACAGTTATCACAAAACTATAGATCATATCCCCTGTACTGTACTTTACATCCCCAGGACTATTTTGTAACTCCCAATCTGCTTCTCAATCCCTTCACCTTTTCTACCCAGACCTCCAATCCCCTCCCCTCTGGCAGCCCTCAGTCTGTTGTCTATGTTGAGTCTGTTTTTGTTTGTTTGTTTGTTGTTTGCTGTTTGTTCTTTCCTATTGTGTTTTTGATTCCACATATAAAGGAAATCAGAATGTAAGTCTTTTAAACTCTATCTGAAGTGAGCAGCAATGCCCCCTCAGGTGTCGAGGACTCAGTACAGGTTCTGACCTAACATTTGCAAATACAAGCGGGACTTTTCCTAAATAGTGATGCAATGGACAATGCAACCTTTTCATTGGGCCCTGAAGAGTCATGAGAGCCTGGTGGCTTTGCTGCTGGCAGCTACATTACCAGCATCATCCCTTTGGGTCATTAGCAAGAAATAGTCTTGCCCTCACCCTGCCATGCATTTCTGGACTGTTGGGTGCTCCATGATCTACGTCAATCAGGCGGGGGATCTGAAGCACAAGATACTGCCAGCGGCGTCAGAGGCACAAGAACATGCCAGGAATAAATGGGAAAATCAGCAGAGACAAGAAACATTTTCAATCCCTTGTAGGGATGGCTGTTTGCAAGTGTTCAGCCCTACCCTTGATGAGTCACTCATTAGAAGAGAAAAAATATGACCTTTTGTGACTGATTCCAGGAAGATTTGGGGGTGGGTGGTGGGTGAGAGTTTCAAGGAGTCAACAGACAAAGACACTGGGAGGAATGAGGCCTGGCTGTTTAGACGTATGTCCTCAGGGCAAGTGAGAACTATGTTGGGTGAAAGTAAGAAAACAAAGAAGCCTGGTACAGCTACCTTAGGCTTTTTGATCCTGGCTACATCACTTTACACACACACACACATACATACACACACACACACACACACACACACACACACACACACACGGGAAATAGCCTGCAAAGAGGCATCAACAAAGAAAAAGAAACAATTAGCTTACTTTTTCTCTCCCAATTGCCCTCAACAGGAGCCCAGTGAAAGAGGGGGAGCTGAGAGAGGGAAAAACACAGAAGAGATGGAGGAGAGGGGCCAGGGAGTCAATGGAAATCAAGACAGTGCGGCACTGGCATCAAAACAGAACAGAATACAGGTGTGAAATAGGCCCACATAATCATGGCTGATTTATATTTGACAAAAATTCCTCATAAGTTAATGGAGACTAGGTGGACTCTTCAACAAATGGTGCTGTAATAACTGGATACTCATGTGGAAAATAATGAGGCTTGATCCTTATCTTACACCATATGCAAAAATTAACATGAGACTGATAATAAACCTACCATAAAAGCTAGACCTGTAGGGAAAACCAAGATGGCGGCAAAAGGTATATATACCTGTACGTGCTGCCTCTCACAACCACACCAAAACTACAACTAAAAGACAAAATGACTATCCCCCGAAACTACAGGAAAGCTGGCAGAGTGAAAGTTCTACAACTAGAAGGAAAGAAAAAAGTGCATTGAGACCTGGTAGGACGTGCAGAGGCTCAGAAAGGCAGAGGTACGGAGACGTGTGTGAATCGGGCTGGCATGCACTATTGTTGTTGTTTTTTTCAATTGGGAGGGAGTTACTAGTTCCTGACTGCTCTAAACTCCAGTTTCCGGCGAGATTCTGGGGACCCAGACTCATATAGGGAGAAACTGGACTGTCTGCCATCGGGTCAGAAAGTGAGGGTGGCTCTCTCACAGAGATGTGCACAGGAATCATTGTTTACTGCACTGGGGCGCAGGACTCAGGACACAGAACAGAATGCAAACATGAAGATGCAGAGAAGACTGACTGGCAGACATCGCTGTTTGCCACGCCCTAGTAATTCCCTGAGACTCTGCCTCGTCCAATTTACAAACCCACCAAGTTGTGTGCAGCGGCTTTTGCATATGAAGGGCCTGCCCTCTAGCAGCTTAACCTAACAAATTGCAACTGGGTCAGACAACTCCAAAACTTCCAAACTCCAAGCAAAGAAGAGAAATCTGCAGATCTCCCTGTAGCTCCTCCTGGGTGGCCTCAGACAGTAGCTGACTTGCAACTCCTTGGAGATCTAGGAACCAGTGTACCTAGAGGTCAGTGTGAGATGACACCAGATTTCAACTCCTCACATACATAAGTAACACACTCAAGAGGCAGACTTGGTGAGAACCAAAGCCCCACTGAAGCAAGTCCTGCACCATAGGGGTGTCTCCAGCACAGCAGTTCTTCCATTATAGACACAGCTAATCCTCACAGTCAATTGACCTGGAGGTCAATTCCTCCCAGTGTACCAATAGCAATCAAGAATTAATTACAACAAGACTGTGTACCAAGACCACAAAGGGGTACACCAAGAGTGTCCACCTCAGGTGACTGGGGAGGCGGACCTACTGGGCCATAAAGGACAACTAGCACACAAAGCCACTCCTTCAACACAGGGAAGCAGCCAAAATGTGGAGACAAAGAAACATGTCACAAATTAAAGGACCAACTAGAGATGACTGAAATAACAAATATTATACAGACATGACTGAAATAAAAAATATTATACAGAGACCTAATAGCAGACTAAAGGAATGCAAGAATGAAGTCAAAGATTTGAAATACAAAGCAGCAGAAAACACTCAACTGGAAAAGCAAAAAGCAAAAAGAATCCAAATGTGAAGATAGTGTAAGGAAACTCTGGGACAACTTCAAGTGTACTAACATCAGAATTATGGGGGTGCCAGAAGAAGAGAGAGAACAAGATACTGAAAACTTATTTGAAGAAATAATGACAAAAAACTTCCCCCACCTGGTGAAAGAAATGGACTTACAAGTCCAGGAAGCTCAGAGAACCCCAAACAAAAGGAATCCAAAGAGTACCATACCAAGACACATCATAATTAAAATGCCAAGGGCAAAAGACAAAGAAAGAATCTTGAAAGCAGCAAGAGAAAAACAGTTAGTTACCTACAAGGGAGTACCCATACGACTGTCAGCTGATTTCTCAACAGAAACTATGCAGGCCAGACCAGAGTGACAAGAAATATTCAAAGTGATGAATAGCAAGAACCTACAACCAAGATTACTCTACCCAGCAAAGCTATCATTCAGAATTGAAGGTCAGATAAAGAGCTTCACAGACAAGAAAAAGCTAAAGGAGTTCATCACTATCAAACCAGGATTATATGAAATGCTGAAGGATATTCTTTAAGAAGAGGAAGAAGAAGAAAAAGGTAAAGATAAAAATTATGAAAAAAAAGTGATAACAAATACATACCTATCAACAAGTGAATCCAAAAATCAAGTGAATAAAAAATCTGATGAACAGAATAAACTGGTGAATATAATAAAATCAGGGACATAGAAAGGGAATGGAATGAATTCTCGGGGAGAAGGAGGTGTGAGAGGTATGGGAAGAGATTGGACAAAAATCTAACACCTAAGGATGAGGACAGTGGCGTGGCATAGGGGCATGGGGTGGGGGTGGGGAACTAGGTGGAGGGGAGCTATGGAGGGAAAAAAAGAGGAACATCTGTAATAAACTGAATAAAGATTTATTAAAAAGAAAAAAAAAGCTAAAACTAATACTTCTAGAAGAAACCAGGAGCTATCTTGGGACTTGCAAAAATTTCTTAGACAGCATATAAAAAGCCTTAAACACACAAAAAAAGAAGTGATTAACAGAACTCTATTAAAACTGAAACTGGCCGAAACCGGTTTGGCTCAGTGGATAGAGCGTCGGCCTGCGGACTGAAAGGTCCCAGGTTCAATTCCGGTCAAGGGCATGTATCCTGGTTGCGGGCACATCGCCAGTAGGGGGTGTGCAGGAGGTGGCTGATCGATGTTTCTCTCTCATCGATGTTTCTAACTCTCTATTCCTCTCCTTTTCTCTCTGTAAAAAATCAATAAAATATATTAAAAAAAAACTGAAACTGTCAGGTCTTTGAAAGACAAGGATATGCAAGTGATAAGAGAAACTATGGATTGAAAGTAAATATCCACAAGACATAATCTGATAAAGGGCCCACTACACAGTTAAGAAGTTAAGCAACCCAATTAAAAATTAGGCAAAATACTTGAACAGATAACTCAGAGAGAGAGAGAGAAATGGCCAGCAAATCAACAAAAAGATGTCCAACATGTTTAGTCCTCAGGGAAATGCAGTGATTAATTAAATAATGCAAACTAAAACACAACAAGATTCCACTTCATACCTACTAGAATAAATAAAGTTAGAAGCCTGACAATATCAAGCGATGATGAGGATGCAGAGCAGGGCTCTCCACCTTGGCACTGCTCACATTTTGGGCTGGATAACTTTTTCTGGTGGGGAGTAGGGCCATTGCATACACGTAGAGTATTTTATTGGCATCCTTGGTCTCTACTCTGATGACAGATGCTAGCAGCACTCTCCTGTAACCTCTCTCCTCAAATTATGCCAACCAAAAATCAAGTCTCCAGACTTTGCCAAATGTCCCCTGGGGACAAAACTGCTCCATGCTGACAACCACTGACTTCTCAACATTGCTGGTGGGATGTGACAGTACCTCCACTCTGGAAAACAGTATAATGATTTATTATAAAAGTAAATAAATAATCTGGCCAGTATCGCTCAGTGATTGAGTGTCCACCTATGCACCAGGAGGTCATGGTTTGATTCCGGTCAGGGCTCATGCCAGGATTGTGGACTCCATCCCCAGTATGGGATGTGCAGGAAGCAGTCAATCAATGACTCTCTCTCATCATGGATGGTTCTCTCTCTCTCTCTCTCTCTCTCTCTCTCTCTCTCTCTCTCTCTCTCTCTTTCTCTCTCTCTCTCTCTCTTTCTTTCCCTTTCTTTCTAAAATCAATAAAAATATATATATTTAAAATAATAAAGTTAAATAAATATGCTATGACCTAGGAATTCTACTGCTAGGTATTTACCCGAGAGAAAGGAAAACATTTATATATACACAATAAGTAAATAAAGCCTTGTATAGAATGTTCATAGCATATTTCATCCCAAGAGCCCAAACTGGAAACACTCTAAAATGCCCGTCAATGGAAGTGTACTGAGCTCTAACCGTAGTAATTGCGAATGTGGCCTTATTTAGAAACAGGGTGTTTGCAGATGTGATCAAGTTAAGCTAAGGTCATAATGGATTAGAGTGGGCTCTAACTCTAATGGAGAGGACATACCGAGGGAAGAAGGCCAGGTGTAGACAGAGGCAGGGACTGGAATGATGTGGCTACGAGCTCAAAACACCAAAGACTGCCTGAGTTCCCAGAAGCTAGAAAAGCCAAGAAAGAATTCTCTATCATGAGAAAGCAAGGCCCAGTTAACCCCTTGATTTTGGACTTCTAGCCTCCAGAACATGAGAGAATACATTTCTGTTGTTTTAAGCTACCACATTTGTGGTACTTTGCTTAGCAGTCCTAAGAAACGAATGCAGTAAGGAAGGAAGAAATGAACTATTGTGTACTCACACAATGCAATATCAGTAACACATAATAACAAAGTAATACAAAAGAATGAACCACTAATCCACACAGCAACATGGATTCATCTCAAAAACATCATGTTAAGTGAAATAAGCTGATCGCAAGTGTGTATAATGCATGATTCCATATACAGGATGTTCTATAAGAGGCCTAAGCTATGGGATAAAAATCAGAATTGTGGTTACCTTCAAGGGGAGGGAGGGGGATATGGTCGGAAAGGAAGCATGACGGAATTTTCCAGAGTGAATGAGAAGTGTTCTATAACTTTTTTTTCTTTTCTTTGTTAATTCTCACCCAAGGATATTTTTTCCATTGATTTTTTTTTCTTTTCGAGTAGAAAAGAGGAAGAGGAAGGGGAGAAAAACATGGATATGAGAGAGACACAGCAATTGGCTGCCTCCAGCAGATGCCCCAACCGGACCGGTTGAACCCACAACCCTTTGGAAGGTAGGCCAAAGCTCTAATCACCGATTCATACCAGCCAGAATGATGTTTTATATGTTGACTGGGGTGGTGGGTATCTGGGGATATATGTTTACCAAAATTCAATGAATTTAAAGTCTGTGTTTCTTATTGTATTAAATTAATACTCCCTTTTAAAAATTGCCAATAAAGAGGCTAAAGGGAAGAGAAAGGACAGTTGGGAAACATGTGCCTGCTCAGAGGCAGTTGAGGAGAAAGGAGGGAGAAGGCAAAGGGGTCATGTGAGAAAAAGACCCACTTTGTCCCACCTGCAGGAAGTGACCTCATTTTGCTACACCTGCACTCACCATGGATAAGTAAACTCACTAATTCTTCACTGGAGGCCAAGTGCAGAGCTGCTCACAGCAAATTGGCCCAGGCAGACATCCCAGCTGCTGTCCATTATAACCTGGGACGGAACATTAACTTCTGAGAGATCCTCTGGCTCTCTGTGAGCCCCTTGCCTCCCACACTTCAGAAATATTCTTGAAAACCTAAATGGATAACTGAGAAAACTCAGAACACAGTGCCTGGTGGGCAACCCTAGGGCCCCCAGGGCCATGTAACACTACGAGCATGGATAATGGCCCTGAGGTCCATGCGATGCTGGGTCCTTCGCCTAGCGAGCTGCAGACACAGGAGGTCTCAGGTAGGAAGTAGGGGCCAAGTCATCTATGCTGCCTACCCTCACAGCCAAACCATGGCAAAAGGGACACAGTAAATGTGGGGAGGGGCCAAAATCATTGCCTTTGGCACTAGACAGTCCAGAGTTCAGGGGTCAAGACTGCTTCCTATATCATTTTCAAGTGGGAAAAATGCTAACTGGTGCTCAGAGATGCAGGAATGCAAGGAACTGGTGCTCAATAAATACTGGCTTCCTTTTATGAAATGCAGGCAACACGACCTTGACGTTGAGTTGGAAACTTTACATTTCACATGAATTATATTCCTTGCTTACAAAAAGTTCCCTACTGGAGACTGTCTTCGCAACAGCCCTTGAAGGAGGGTGGTGCTGCTCTTCCGGTCCATGGAACTCTGCTGAGCAAATGAAAGAGCCCCCCTCGCATGCAGACCTCTTGCAGCAGCTCCAGGAAGGGGCCCCACAAATTCACATTTCAGGGCTGTGCCTGCCAGGGATAAACACTGCTTGAATACAAAGTGTGCTGGAATGTTCACAATTTGAATTCTGAGAGAGGACAATTCTAAGAGATTTGTCCAAAAGCACAGTGAGGAACGCTTCCTCTGGCATCAGCCAGGTGCTTCCACATGACCCTGCTCAGCAGGTCTTCAGCAGGGACACTGTCTCTTGCCACCATCCCTGCTCTACATGAGCGTACCTGGACATGGACCCTCCCTGCGTAGCTTCTTTCACGTTCACTCTGTAATAGTGAGAGAACTAGAATGATAGCCTGGTGAGGGTAGTGGGGGACAGGGGACGAGCCACAGGGGGGAAAAGCATTTCCAATGCTGAGGTAGAGAATCATTCATTCATTCACTCACTCACTCACTCACTCATTCCTCCAGCAAACATTCATTGAGCCTTCAACTATGTACCCAGAGTTGTTAAGTCACAAGTGACAGAGAAGAATAAGACAGCATTCCTACCCTCAAAGAACTCACAACCCAGGAACACAGTAGGTACTCAAAACCTGCTGGATGCACAAATGACAGGTACAACCACCACAGAAACAGCCTGGGGTACATAGTCTTAAGTCCTGCCACTGGGTCGATCTGTACTGCATTAGCCACCGATGAGCTAAGGACAGGATTCTGCAAGCATTTTCTGAAAGGGCCAGGTAGTGAATCCTTTAGGCTCTACCAAGCATAGTCTCAGTTGCAAGGGCAGCAATAGACTTTCAGTCCTGAGTGTCACTGTTCTAATAAAATAAAATAAAGTTTCCAATAAAATAAAGTTTTATTAGAAAGTGTCACTGTTCCAATAAAACTTTATTTTATTGGAAAAATAAAAACAGGTGGTAGACTGGATTTGGGAAGATGTGATCCTAAGTGAGTTATATAACTTGGTTCTTCACTACAACAGAGATGGTGATACCAGCTATGTCTTGAGGTTGTAGAAATTGATACTACATATAAAGTGCTTGGTACCATGCCCATCGCATGGTAAGGACTCAATAAATGCTGGCTGTTTCTAGCATTTTTATTCATTGCCCCACAGTATGGTAACAGAAATATGGAGGCAGAGTTGGAAAGGAGTGGAGCGTCAGTTTGGTATGAGGAAAACCACGGCCATTTAACTGAGAGCCTCTCTAAATTTAGCCATCAGATCAAGGACAAGGGCAAAGCCTTCCTGTCTCCCCCACCTCCCAGGGCTGAGTTGCTGTCCAAAAAGCTCTCCCTCCAAAGATAGGGAAATTCTCAAGTCCTCAAATTCTCAAGTTCTACAAAACGGAAGGTGTAAGAAAATGAGTCTGTACCTTCCCTGGTCAAAGAACACGTTTCTTAGATAGTCCCCCATCATCTTCACTGAAAACAAAATGCTAAGTCTCAACATCTTGGGGAAGTGAAACCCAAGATGGTGCCAACCTCAAGTGACACCCAACACAGGTCCCCATCCACTCCGGCTGCTCCCCGCCTGGCTTAGTGGTTAAAGCCCAGGTTGGTGTGCAGGCATCTTCTCCCTCTGGGCCTGAGGAGGCCGCCCCTGAAAGGTCATCTCTCCAATGTACAAAGTGTGACCCTGAGACCTGAGTAGGGCTGGAAGATAGCCCACCCGGTGACTACTTCCTGAAAACCATTAGGCACCTCCAAGATTCACCTTGCCTACTCCCCTTACTGCTCCTGGGAGCCCTGCCACAGTGGAAGGGCTGCAGCCGGGGGCCTGGAGCGTTGTTACTAGTTTTATTCTTCCTCTATTCATTCAAGTTGACAAATGCCTCCAGCCTGAGGGGAGCAGGAGTTGGGGCGGGGAGATGAGCTGAAGAGCTCTCGGCAGCCACCAGATATCCCTGGGCCACACTCATGTTCAAATGCAGAGTCCCCACAGGCCCTCGCCCTCCAGCTGTAGGTCAGGCCATGGGAGGTGACACACGCAGAAAAGGAGCAGCCCTGGAAGGTGCCTTCCTTCCCGCCAGCAGCAGATGGCAGAGCCCCCACTGATCCTGCTTACTGTAACACCAGAGCCACACTCTCCTGCGTGCTGGGAGGCAGTGCTGCATACTTGGAAGAATTAATAGAAAACAGAAACAAAAGGGCTCAAAGCAACTGGACTGAGGGCTTGAGGCTAAAATGACACATGACAGGTCACAAGAGCCCTTCCTGAGGCCCCCCCTACTGATGGACTTCAGGATAAACTCCCCACTGCCCAGCAGCTCCTCCACTGCACCCCTCACTACTCCACCAGCACGCACAGGCTCCAAGTGGAGCCTAGAGACCTTTTCAGTACCCAGCCCGCCGTTCTGCTGCTGCTGTGCTCTCCCCTCTCTCTTCACCCGGCCAACCCCACCCACTCTGCAGGTCGCTTCTTAGGTCCAGTGTTGGCAAACTACAGCAGCCCAAAGGCCAAATCAGCCCATCACTTGTTTTTATAAATAAAGATTTACTGGAGGAGCTTTGGCCAGTGTGGCTCAGTTGGTTGGGCATTGTCCCATGCACTGAAAGGCTGCTGGTTCGATTCCAGGTCAAGGCACATGCCCAGGTTCGGGGCTTGATCTCTGGTAGAGGGGTGTAGGAGGCAGCCGATCCATCGCTGTTTCTCTCTCTCTTCTTCTGCCTTCCACTCTCTAAAAATCAACAAGACTATTTTTTAGAGGATGTATTGGAAGACCACTGTGCCCATTCATTTGCTTATTGCTTATGGCTGGTTTCACTTACAACCTCAGGGTTGGGTGGATGGAAGAGAGGCCACAGGATGGCAGGCTCTTTACTCCCTGGCTTCTTACAGGACACGTTTTCTGACCCCTATCTTAGAGGACGGTTCCTCCAGGAAGCTGTCCCCAGCCCCCTGGGATGTTTTAGCTGTTCCTCATCAGGCTCCTGCAACCCTAGCCTTACTTTTTCCGCTCCAGACCTTTCCCCACTAAGTTACAAACTGACGTTTTCAGCCTGACTCCTCTGAACCCTGAACTCCTCACACAGACCCTGCACGTCACAACACTGAAAAATAAGTTTGCACAATGAACCAACAAGCCAATGAGCATTTTGCTGCTGGGCTGCAGAGCCTAATCAAACCACTAAACAGGGCACAACTCCTTCAGGCAGATGACACCGCAGGGGGGAGTCTGCACAGCAGCATGTGTCTCTGGGACAGAGAGCAGGGAAGGCCCAAGAATGAGCCCGCCCAGCAAACAAAGGAGCCTCAAATATGTCCTGGAGGAATAACTGCTCCCAGATCAAACGTAGGGGAGAAGAGAGGAGAGTTTCACTGACAGGTGGGGCTCAGACCCTCCCAAATCGGGACTCGGACTTTCAACTTTATTGATGCTTCCAAGGTAAACCCCACCACCCTCCTTGTCCTGCTCCACACACCTTACTGTTCTAGTCTGTTAACTTAGCATTCTTTCCTTCTCCATTGTAAACTCCTGGGAAGACGGTCATTTTTTCACCAAAGAATCCCTGTAGGACTTGGTAAAAGTGTATGATGGGAGAGAATCGAAGATGGTAGCATAGGTAAACACCTACACTGCTGTCTCGCACAACAATTTCAAAACTACAACTAAAAGACAGAATGGACATCATCCAGAAACACAGGAAAGCTGGCTGAGTGGAAATTCTACAACTCGAAGGAAAGAGCGGGGCTCACAGAGACTCAGAGGAGCTGCAAAAAGCTGAGGTACGGAGACGCGCATGTGGAGAGAGCGAGTGCCGGAGAACCTGGCTGGCTTTCTCTGGCGGGAGGGAGACGGAGACTCTCAACGGCATTGAACCCCTTATCCTATGACACTAAACCCCAAATCCAGCTGAAACTCATTTGGGGGGAGTTTGGACTGTGGAAAGGGAGAAGTACACGGAAATTTATGTAGTCGCAAAAGATCAGAAGTCTGGTGGCGAGCACGGCACTGCATGCAGAGGACCGACTGCTGATTGTGCTGCTCACTTTCACGAGTGGGTGGGAGACAGACCCTCCCAATTGTGCCATTTCTAATTCCACTATACCCCGGTTTTGGGCGAAACCCTGGGGACCCAGACTCATGTGGTCCCGGAGCGCAGGGGAGCCGGAGGGGCAGCAGTCTAGAGGCACTGTGTGAGAGGGCGCACAGGGACTGCTCCAGTGGTTACCCAGTCACGTGAAACTCAGGGGCAGTGGAGAGCGGGGCCGACTGGAAGGCAAGGTGGTCCCTTAAGCCCTGAGACTCCACCCATCCCAAGCTCAACAGAGAGGCTTTTGCGGTTTTGCAAGTCTGGCATCATAAGGCTGAATCCAACATAGAAGTTCTCCCAGCATAGTGAAAATGCTGAGACAAGGGAAGGGATCACAAACAAAAGAAATGGAGGAAAACAAATGACTGGATATAGAGTTCAAAACCACCCTTATAAGGTTTTTCAAGAATATCCTAGAAAAGTTGGATAAAGTTAGCGAGTCCCAAGAAGAGATGAAAAAGAACCAACTAGAGATGGTAAAGATCCAACTAGAGATGGTAAAGATCCAACTAGAGATGGAAAAGGACCAACTAGAAATTAAACATACACTGACTGAAATAAAAAATATTATTCAGAGACCTAACAGCAGACTAGAGGAAGGCAAGAATCAAGTAAAAAATTTGAAATATAAAGAATCAGAAAACACTCAACTGGAAAAGCAAGAAGAGAAAAGAATCCAAAAATGTGAAGATAATGTAAGGAGCCTCTGGGACAGCTTCAAGCATACCAACATCAGAATTGTGGGGATGCCAGAGGAAGAGAGAGAGCAAGATACTGAAAACCTATTTAAAGAAATAATGACTGAAAATTTCCCACATCTGGTGAAAGAAATAGACTTACAAGTCCAGGAAGCACACAGAACCCCATATAAAAGGAATCCAAAGAGGACTACACCAAGACACATCATAATTAAAATACCAAGAGCAAAAGACAAAGAGAGAATATTAAAAGCAGCAAGAGAAAAACAGTTCATTACCTACAAGGGAGCACCCAAACGACTGTCAGCTGATTTCTCAACAGAAACGATGCAGGCCAGACGGGAGTGGCAAGAAATATTCAACGTGATGAATAGCAAGAACCTACAATCAAGAATAATCTATCCAGCAAAGCTATCATTCAGAATTGAAGGGCAGATAAAGAGCTTCACAGATAAGAAAAAGCTAAAGGAGTTCATCAACTCCAAACCAGTATTATATGAAATGCTGAAAGGTACTCTTTTAGAAGAGGAAGAAGAAAAAGGTAAAAGAAAAAATTATGAACAACAAATACATATCTATCAATAAGTGAACCTAAAAATTAAGTGAATTAAAAATTTGAACAACAGAATAAACTGGTGAATATAATAGAATCAGGAGCACAGAAAGGGATTTGGACTGATAATTCTCATTGATGAATGAGACTCAATCATCAAATCCTTCCGTCGGGCATAATGTGGTGCAGAGAGCCTGGCTTCACTCTAAGTTGGGCCTAGGACCTGTCCTTCAATCAATCATGACTGTTCTGTGGCTACTGTCTTGTGGCTACCTTACATCTGCCATGCTGAGGCCACTTGGCTTTGAATTGTTTCCTCATTTCGGCCTCCAGTTTCTGGAGGGATTTCTGGGGTCTCAGCTGTCCCCACCCTTGTTCCTGTCCTCTGTCTTAGTTTTCAAAGGCATCATGTACTGCCCGTCTCCGTGTAACTGCTCCTCCCCATGCTGATATCATGCCCTCATCCTGGTCCCCATTATCTTAAATCAAAGTGCTGGGCAGTTGCCCCCAATGACTCAAGCCACCGTCAGGAGCCAATGCACAGTGGAGAGGAATGTTTCTATCTCCTCATTTATCACACTAAGCAGTTCATTTCGAATTCTATCAAATAAGTCAAAAATAAAGACAGAGAACAGTGCCTTCTCTTTGTCTTTTCCAGAGGGGGCACCACCCTCTATAGCGAATAGATTTTGGGCATTTAATCTGGCAACCAAGTGACACTGACTCCCAGAAGGCTGGATCTTTCATTCAACTGGAGGAGGGAAACACAAGTCTATTCAGGCTTCCCTGAGGTGAGCAGGTCTTGGGCCTCAAGATGGGCAGCCCCCCACCTCCCCTTCCTGGAGCTCCAGGCTCAGCTGCCCCAGGGCACCCACCATGCACTCACTTGGGTGTGTGGGCCTCGTCCAAACGATGGCCCAGCTGGAATTCGTGGGACTTGCTCCGATGCAGGGCTGTGAACCCTGGCAGCAAGTGGACCAGCTTCCGGGAGGAGGGCGGTGGAGTCCCTGGGGGCTTCAGCTTGTTCTTCTTCCTCATGGGTGGTGTGCCTGGCGGTGTCACGGTGGTGACTATATTGGGGGTGCGTGGCGGGGTACGGACTGCATGCCGCTGCCGGGGCGATGGGGGCAGGGAACGGTGTCCTGAATCCAGAGGCGGTGGCGGGCACAGGCCCGGGTAGGCTTCCACGGTGAGCTTGTCCACTTGGGAATACCCAGGGGCCCCAGGGGTGGGGCTGGCATGACAGTAGAGCTGGGCACACTTGGACTGCACCCTAGGGCTCTGGGAGAGATGGGTGCGGATCCATGGCATTGGCTCTGGGGCACACACTGGGCTGTTCTCCTTCCCCGTCTCCGTGGTGGGCCACTGGATGGTCCAGTCTTGTTTGGAAAGGTTGCCACCTGGGTTGTATAACAAAGGAGCAGAGAACAAAACAGGTTACACTGTCTGTACTAATGCACATGTGCACATTACACTGTATACACACATGACAGCATATGCACACTACACTGTATCTGCTCAAGGAATACAAGTTTATTGTCCATTTAACATACGTAAAACTGTTTAAGAAAGTAAAAATAATGGAGAAACCAAGATGGCAGCATAGGTGAACACCTAAACTGCTGCCTCTCACAACAATTTCAAAACTACAGCTAAAAGACAGAACGGACATCATCCAGAACCACAGGAAAGCTGGCTGAGTGGAAATTCTACAACTAGAAGGAAAGAGAGGGGCCCACATAGACTCAGAAGAGCTGCAAAAAGCTGAGGTATGGAGACACGTGCGTAGAGAGGACGGGTGGCGGAGTGCCTGGCTGGCTTCCTCTAGTGGGAGGGAGACAGAAACTCCCAACCACACTGAACCCCAGGTCCAACTGCCCTAAACCCCAATTCTGGGTGATACTCATATGGGGGGAGTCTGGACTGTCATGAAAAGGGAGGGTTGCATGGAAACTTAGACGAGCCACGAAAGGCAGAGGTCTGGAGGCACGCAAGCGTGAAGGCGCACACAGAAGACTGACTGCTGATTATGCCGCTGGCTTTCTCTAGTGGGAGGAAGACAGAACCTCCCAACTATGCTGAAATCCACTTCCAACTGCACTGAACCCAGTTTTGGGTGAGACCCGGGGACCCAGACTCTTATGGGTCCCCAGAGTGCATAGAAACTCAGGGGAGCCAGAAAGGCAGAGGCTCAGAGACGCACGAGCTCGAGTGAATAGAGAGGGTTGCGGCAATTACCTAGGGACACTGAGACCCAGGGGCTGCTTAGGACAGGAAGCCAAGGCTGTCTGCTCAGCCCTGGGACTCCACCACATCCGAGCTGAACACAGAGGCTTTTGCAGTTTTGCAAGTCCTGTATCATAAGGCTGACTCCAGCACAGACGTTCTCCCTGCGTAGACGCAGTTGATCCTCACAGCCAACTAGCTTGGAGGTCAATTACCCCCAGTGATATCAACAACAATCAAGACTTAACTACAACAAGACTGTACACACAGTCCACAAAGGGGTGCACCAAGAGAGTCCACCTCAGGTAACTGGGGAGGCGGAGCTACTGGGCCATATAGGACACCTAACACACAAAGCTACTCCACCAACTCAGGGAAGCAGCGAAAATGTGGAGACAGAGGAAGAGATCACAAATGAAAGAAATGGAGGCAAACAAATATTGGATATAGAGTTCAAAACCACGGTTATAAGGTTTTTCAAGAATTTCCTAGAAAAGATGGATAAATTTAGCAAGACCTAAGAGGACATAAAAAAAGACCAACTAGAGATGAAAAAGGACCAACTAGAAATTAAACATACACTGACTGAAATAAAAAAATATTATACAGAGACCTAATAGCAGACTAGAGGATCACAAGAATCAAGTCAAAGATTTGAAATACAAAGAAGCAGAAAACACTCAACTGGAAAAGCAAAAAGAAAAAAGAATGCAAAAATATGAAGATAGTGTTAAGGAGCCTCTGGGACAACTTCAAGCATACCAACATCAGAATTATGGGGGTGCCAGAAGAAGACAGAGAACAAGATACTGAAAACCTACTTGAAGAAATAATGACTGAAAACTTCCCCCACCTGGTGAAAGAAATAGTCTTACAAGTCCAAGAAGTGCACAGAACCCCAAACAAAAGGAATCCAAAGAGGACCACACCAAGACACATCATAATTAAAATGCCAAGAGCAAAAGACAAAGACAGAATATTAAAAGCAGCAAGAGAAAAACAGTTATCTACAAGAGAGCACCCATATGATTGTCAACTGATTTCTCAACAGAAACTATGTAAGGCCAGACCAGAGTGGCAAGAAATATTGAAAGTGATGAATAGCAAGAAACTACAACCAAGATTACTCTACCCAGCAAAGCTATTATTAAGAACTGAAGGGCAGATAAAGAGCTTCACAGCTAAGAAAAAACTAAAGGAGTTCATCACCACCAAACCAGGATTATATGAAATGCTGAAAGGTATTCTTTAAGAAGAGGAATAAGAAGAAAAAGGTAAAGATAAAAATAATGAACAACAAAACATAACTATCAACAAGTGAATATAAAAATCAAGTGAATTAAAAATCTGATGAACAGAATAAACTGGTGAACATAATAGAATCAGGGGCATAGAAAGGAAGTGGATTGACATTTCTCAGGGAGAAAGGGGTGATGGGGGTGCAGGGAGAGACTGGACAAAAATCATACACCTAAGGATGAGGACAATGTGGGAGGGAGTTAAGGGCAGAGGGAGGGGTGAGAGTCAGGTAGAGGGGAGCTATGGGGGGGGAAAGAGGAACAATTGTAACAATCTGAACAATAAAGATTTATCAAATCCAAAACAAACAAACATTTTTTAAAAAGTAAAAATATTTATTAAGGTATCTTCATCATATACTGCATTCCAAGGCCACAAAGAAGCAACGTGGACATTGTCACTAACTATAGCTTTCGCTCTTCCTGGGTGAAATGGAACTCAAAAGAGATCTGGCTCAGAACTTTGGCTCCAACAATGACCAGTTCTGTGGCCTTGGACAAGTCTCTTGACCTCTCTGAGCCTCGGTTTTGAAGTCTGTAAAATGAGAATGATTAAGACTCCCTTGGAGGGTGCAACGAGGGTCAAATGCAATCACTCACTCATCCAACTGTTTCATAGATATCTGAACACCTCTCAGACATTATTCTAGGAACCGAGACAGAGCAATGAATGAAGAAGACCAAAGATCCTGTCCTTGCAGAATTCGCATACTTTGTGGAAGAACAGGGAAGAAAGGGAGATAAACAAATAAATGACAGGTAAAATGTTATCTGTAAGATGCCATGTACAACATATTATGTGTGATTGTCAGTAATAATTAATAAGTGCAATAGTGGGAAAGAAAGCAGGGCTTGGAACACACAAAGAAAACAATGCTGGGGAGTCCCTTCAGTCAGCAGAGAATGAAGAAGTGACAGTGGGCATCTGAGCAAATATCAGAGTGAAGTAAGGAGCACACAATGAGATAACGTGAGTGACGCCATCAGCTCAGAGCCTGGACCAGCACATTGATACAGACACACAGGCAGATGATTGAGGACACCGGAGACATTTATTCTGGGTGCCTGGGACGCATCCAATTTGCTCGCTAGGCATTCGCTGTATCTTATCTTACCTGTCCTGTAAAGTAGGTGCTATTGATTCATTTTATAAATGAGTTGTGAATGAGTGATAGGAATTGGCTAAAACCTCTTCCAGGGTAGTCACCTAGAGGTAAGCTGGGCCCACTGCCCCCCTTCCCCTATAGTTCTTCTCACACACACACACACACATACACCCCTCCACTATATTTAAGAAAGCACCAAGTTGCCCCTCCAAGTATCCCCATCCTGAAGTTATTTTGAATTAACTTTCCCCGACTCTAGCCTGTTTGGCTCAGTGGATAAAACGTCCATCTGTGGATTGAAAGGTCCCGGATGCAATTCTGGTTAAGGGCACATGCCCAGGTTGCGAGCTCAATCCCCAGTAGGGGACATGCAGGAGGCAGCCGATCAATGATTCTCACTCATCATTGATGTTTCTCTCTCTCTCTCTCACCTCTCTCTCCTCCCTCTCCTCTCTCTCCTCTCCCTTCCTCTCTGAAATCAATAAAAATACATTTTTAAAAAATTACCTTGCCCCTATGAACAGAGAGGAAGAAAGGTTTTACCCCTTCCCAGTTCCCATCACCATCAAATCCTCACCTCTCCATGCCTCCATTTCAAAATCAGAAGTTTGAGGATGAAGAGGAAAGAGCCTCATTTCATCGTCCCACTGTCAGCTGCTCCACTCCTCCCTTGGAAGGCTGGTGTGATGGGCTGCACTATATCAACTCTTCCCCTCCTGCTTTGATCCCCTTTTTAATAGAGTTTCAGGGAAAAGGGTAATTTTTCATTTTATATGGGGGAAGTGTGTACCAAGGTGTTTGAAGGGTTATTCATCGCAACTCTTGCTATCTTGTCATCCATTTCTGCAAAACCATTTTATTTCAAGTCTTGAGCTGGGCGGTGAGAAGGGAATAGGTTTTAAGGCATGAAAGGTCTGGGGACTGATTAAAGACATTTCAAGATGCAGGGGGTTTTCTTTTGATATTCTCTAGAAAGGAACTAAGAAATAAAAGACATTTTCGAGGGAGGAAATTATTTTAAAAAGTCTAGGCAAGTGTCTAACTTCTTCATCCTTTCCCATTAAAATGCTATAAACAAGCCAACGCAAGACTCAGAATTCATCTGAATTTCAGAGCCAGGCTTGGATGACATGCGCTTTAGCCCTTCAAAGACAGAACTGGCGAAGAAACCAGTGTTCAGAATCGCCACAGCTTGCGATTATTCTGTGAATATTTCAAAGCACTTTTTAGTTTAATCCTCCAAGCTTTCCAGAGAGAATTAGGTGCTGGTTGAATATATTAAACTGGAGTTACTAATGAAACAAAAAAAAGGAAGTTTTTACTTTAATCCTCATAACTTTGTAGCAAGAAATGGAACTTTTAGATGCTGGTTGAAAATGTTTAATCAGCTGTGTCTACAATGAGTTCTGTGCTGGAGACATCCTTATGGGGCAAAATTTGCTTCAGTGGGGCTTTGGTGCTCACTGAGTCTGCTCTCCTTGTGTGTCCCTTATGGATCTGAGGAGCTATAATCTGGATGGTCCCACTCTGACCACTGGTTCTTGGATCTCTAAGGAGATGCTAATTTAGCCTCTGCCTAAGGCCACCCAGCAGGAGCTATGAAGAGATCTACAGATTCCTCTTCTTTGTTTGGGGTTTGGAAGTGCACAGATGAGGCCCAGCTGTGAAGCAATACAAGCTGCTGTGGGGTCTTGGGCCTTCTTTTGGAAATTCTGGGGCTCTCTGACCCAGCTATAGTTTGTTAGGTAATTTTAGATTGCAAAGGGCCAAGCCATTCATATGCAAAAGCCTCTGTACGCAACTTGGGTGGGGCAAACAGCTATGGCTGATCCTCAGCCCTGCTCTAAGAGGCACCTCTGAGAGAAAGCTGCCTTCGAGTTCTGCCCGCTGCCAGACAGTCCAGTTTCTCCCCATATGAGAATGGGCCCCCAGAGTCTTGCCCAGAACTGGAGTTTACAGCAGTCGGGAGCCTGTGTCTCCCTCCGGATTGCAAAAAACAACAGCGTACTCAGTTGCCAGCCCTTTCCACGCACACGCACCTTTGTACCTCTGCACTTTACTTCCACGGCTCCTGTGAGTCTCAGTGTGCTTTTCTCTTTCTTTCTAGTTGTAGAATTTCCACTCAGCCAGCCTTCCTGTGCTTCTGGATAATATCGGTTTTGTCTTTTAGTTGTAGTTTTGGAATGGTTGTGTGTGGCAGCAAGTTCAGGTGTTTACCTATGCTGACATCTTGGTTTCTCCCTAAGTATTTTATATGCATCACTTTACATTCCTCATTCCCTCTTTCTCCCAGCAACCACTAACCTGTTTCCCATCTCTATGGACTTATCTACTCTGGATAGTTCATACATGTGGAATCATACAATGTGTAGTCTTTAGTGATGGCTTCTTTACACACACACATACTTATTTGGGGGGGGAGAGATAGAAACATCTATGAGAGAGAGACATCCATCAGCTGTCTCCCACATGACCCCTATTAGAGATTGAGTCCTCAATCCAGGCATGTGCCCTGACTGGGATTTGAACAGGGACCTCTTGGTTTATGGACTGACACTCAACCACTGAGCCATGCCGGCTGGCTGACTGGCTTCTTTCATCATGCAAAGTATTTTCAAGGTTCATCCATGTTACATCATGGATCAGAATCTCACTCCTTTTTATGGCTGAGTAATATTCCATGATATGGTTAGATCACATGTTGTGTATCCATTCATCAACTCATAGACATTTAGGTTGTTCCCACCTTTTGGCTATTAAGAACATTTGCATACAAGTATTTGTTTGAATAACTGTTTTGGATTCTTTGGGTGTTTATCTAGAAATGGACTTGCTGGACCACATATTCATTCATGTTTAACCTTCTGAGAAACCACCAAACTGTTTCCCACTGTGGCTGAGCCATTCTACATTCCCACCAGCACTGCACTCCATCCGGACCAAGGGTCCCAAGAAAAAACCCACCCCATCGATTAGGGATGAGGCCAATGTTATGCGGACTATGTGAGGGGAATTCACGGGGGGGGGGATTTCTGTCCTTTATCTCACCATTTCACCCCAAGGACAAGATCAGTCATTTAGACTGTGCAGTGGGACAGAAAGCTAAACTCCAATTGAACCCCTCCCCTCATTTTTTGGGCCGGAAGAACATAAGAGGCGACCAGAGAATGGGAAAAATACCCCCTAAAGAAAAGAGGGGGAGAAGGGGTTCCCTAATTCTGTGTGTGATATGATACACTTGCTTTGAACAAACCCAAAGAAGCACACTGAAAATTGTGAAAAATGATCTGGCCCTGGACTGCCTCCCACAGAAGGCAAGACAGATATGCAGTCTGACCTAACCAGATTGGTGGTTTCAAAAATCAAAACGAACAAGCAAAAATCGATATTCTCCAAAGAAGACCCAGAATCCCAGAACAAATATTCCAAATGTCCAGGAGATACTCCAAAACCACCCTCATGTTTTAGGACACCCATAATGCAAAGGAAGAAGAGTGAAAACTCAGACCAAAGTAGGCTCTTAATAAATGGTAACATTATCTTTGCTCTACTTACTCTGAGAGTTAAAAAGAAAATAATGTCTGATGGATTGCTTTTCCCCAAGGAGAGAAGTGTTCCAACCACATGAGACACATGAGATACCCTGGTCATCCTGAACACCGACCACAATGCCCACCTCTTCATACAGAGAGACCTGAACACCAACCACAATGCCCACGTCTTCATAGAGAGA
>JAAGEH010000417.1:8855714-8994247 GCA_011751065.1 Lasiurus cinereus | reverse complement strand
CTTCATAGAGAGACCTGAACACCAACCACAATGCCCACGTCTTCATACAGAGAGACCTGAACACCAACCACAATGCCCACGTCTTCATACAGAGAGAGCTGAACACCAACCACAATGCCCACCTCTTCATACAGAGAGAGCTGAACACCAACCACAATGCCCACGTCTTCATAGAGACCTGAACACCAACCACAATGCCCACATCTTCATAGAGAGCACAGTGTGAAAACCCAGTGCCCCTCCCCCAAGTCTCTATAATAAGGCTGATTATAATGATATAAAATAGCAAATAAGACTAGGAAACCAAAATAAATGGGCTTTCATTATGTACATCAGTTCTGGGCTCAACCAGCCAACAGCCTTCCCTAAAAAGTTTACCTGGGTTGGTCCTCACTGTTTGTTATTCTCTGTCACTGCCTTCCCACGTAGCACAGAGTTAAAATGTGTATTCACCTGTTTTTTTCTATTTATTGTTGCTCTCCCCCCCCCCACCCCGTCACTATCAACTGCAAGGTCTGTGTGGATCACATTGGTTTTGTCCAGCTGGGTTCTATAGCACATGTAGATGCCTGGCACTGAGTGGGCACCCAAAGATGTTGGAATGGACGAAGAAATGAGTGGATGAGAGAAAGGAAGCCAAGCGGTCAGTTCATTAGTCAAAGTAAAGTGCAAAGATCATTTAGGAATGGAAGGGTAAGCAAACTACATAGGTAGGAGCTTTCGGTGAGCAGAACTACTAGGCTTCACCAGAGCAGACTAATGAGAAAGAGTGCGATCTCTCCAGATCTTCATGGAAAAGTCTGGACAACTACTTGGCTAGATATATGAAAGGAAGAGAAATAATGGCAGAAGATGCTCGAAACATCTGTTGGCTTTGTAATCACCTCTGTGAAAGGATGAAAGGAGCCATTTTAAAGAACAATGTCCCAGTAGTTCGCCAACTTCAGAAGTCAGACTCTCTCTATAGGATGAAACTGGGAAAGAGAAGTCTTGGGAACGGACTGAGAACAGCTTGCTTTCTGCTGGAAGTTTTAGACCTAGGGATCTCGAAGTTGAGCACGTCCCTACATTCCCCCACCTCCACCTCTCAAATGAACAAATAAATAAATAAATGGTCAAGACCCCCACCAGTCTGTCCCATTACACCTCCCAGATGCCTGCACTGTGATTATACCACAAAGGTGTAATGTCTCCCTAATAAACTCTTCCCTGTTTCTGTATGGAACAGAATTGCCTTTTCCAGACCTCTCTCAATGCTTCTCTCCAACCCCAAACAATAAATTGCCAGCTTGGTGTCCGCAGTAAGTGGCCCCTGTATAATGCGTGGAGCTTATCGAAGGAGCAGGACCTGACGCTCCCTCGCTGAGACACATGGAGGAGAGGAGGCTCTGCACTGAGCCAGTAACACTCTGTGCAGCCCCTTGCCAGGCTGCCTGACATCCGTGCCTCACATGCACAGAATACTGCAAAGCAGATAGTGGAAGCACCCATCTCAGAGATCCTTGCAGAGTAAACAGGACCCTACATGGAGAGTGCTCAGCACTGGGCCCGGCTCAGCACAACCTCAACCAAGGTTGCTCTTATTAGGAATCTTAGCCACTTAAATCAGATTAGCAGCCTGTCCCGGCCCCTTGGCCGCATGACCTAGGGCTTTGTCCCCCTCTCTGACTCACTCTGCTCCTTTTGCTTGTCTTTTGATGCTGTTTGGCCACTATTTCTCCAGAACTGGAATATGTCAGAATGTGACTGATGCACCCAATTGTAAAAATAACCACTTATTTTTATGTTGAGCACATCATCCCTAAAAATAACCGGGTGTCTCAGAAGTGAAGGCGCCACAGCAAATGTTGGGTTGCATCAGGTGCATTCCCACTCACAACACCACACACACACACACACACACACACACACACACACACCATGGTCACTTTAAATAGGATGGAAAGCCCTGGCCAGTGTGCTTGATGGTTAGAACATCAGTCTGTGCACTGAAGGGTCTCTCTGGTTCCACTCCTGGTCAAGAGCACATACCTGGGTTGTGGATTCCCTCCTTGCCCCTGGTTGGGGAGCATGCAAGAGGCAGCCAGTCAGTGTGTCCATCTCATGTCGATGTCTCACTTTCTCTGTCTCTCCCTCACACTCTCTCCCTTACACTCTCTCTGAAAAGAAATAGAAAAAGTATCCTCAGGTGAGGATCAACAAAAATAAATAAGATGGGACTGGAAAACACACCAGCTTCAATCCGGGAGGAGTGGGGTGGGGTTGACAGCTCCTCCTTCATTCTCACTGCCAGATGATGACGGTGACATTGTATGGAGGGTTCTTGTCAGGAGGCAGCTCCTCGGGGACAGGGATGGAAGAGGCTGCCTCCTCCTCAGAGCTCCGCAGGGTAACAGGTATCCCTGTGCCCCCCATTCTAAGCAGGTGCCATGCTTCCTTCTATTAGCAGAGATGGCCCGCTGACATGTCGTCCTGATTTGCCTCACCAAGGGACAACTACTCATCCTTCCTCAGCCACAGGAGACTCTGTCCCTTGCCTTTGAAAGCACCCGAGAAGCTTCTTTCTACCCCTTACACTCCAGGGCACAAGGTTCAAAAACCTCTATCTTTTTCAGAAAATAGATGAAAGGCAATGTATGAGCACTGTCATCCTTCTAGAGACATCACTCTATCCTGTCTCCTCAAGACACCCACTCTGGAAAACGATGCCACCTTTCACAGGAAGACCCCCTGCCAAAAGGAACAGGCTGGCACCCCAGGAGAACATGACAAGGTTTCGCCTGTCCCTACATGTGATGCTCTGGGAGCAATTCGGACTCTGCGCAGATGCCCCCAGTGCCCAGAGAATGGCATGTGCCCCAAGGTACAGAAAGGAGGTTGCGCCAGCCTCCCTGCAGGAGAATGTGGGGTCAGCATGCCTGGAGGCTGGGGCCGGAAGTCTGCCTTTCAGCACCAGTTCTGCTTCTTACTAGTTGGGCATTTGTGAGCAAGGGACTGTGTGAGCTTCAACTTACCTGTCTGTAAATTGGGGAGAATCGTATCTGCCAGGTGACATGGTGGCTAAGGACTAAATGAGAATGTAACGAAATTGCTTGGCACCATGTCAGGCATATAGTAAGGACCAAGTCATTGTCCTCGTCGCCATCACCATCAGACTTATCACTTTGGATGAAATGGAAGGGATATAAGCTGCCGGTACACTTCCTGACCTGTGTTACATTCCTGAGAGTGTCCTTTTACCCACAAGAATACCACTGTGTTGGGCGAACAGCATGGTCTTTGGAGTCAAAGAGACCTGAATTCAAACCCCAGCCCTTTGCTTACGAGGCACGTGCCTTTCATTCCCCCTAGACTGGAAGTGGAGCCAATAGTAGCTGGAGCCAGCACAGGTCTGAGGATAAACAGTTTCTCAACTCTCTCTCGCTCTTGCCTTCTCTCTGTCTCTCCAGGAACATGTGACGAGAGCCCGCACGATGAGAGCCCCCACGGAGCCACAGACCTGCTGTTCAACCTCCGCAGTCCCTGGGATTCACCCAGAGCAGGGAGATTGGCCTAAAGTCACTTGATTCACTGCTCACTCTTCGAGCAGTATTTCCTAAGGGCCTACTGTGCGTCAGGTTCAGAATCACAGCTGGGGACTTTACAGAGAGCACAGCCACGGCAGCTCTGCTCCCCCAGTGCATCCTGGGAAACAGTGAAAGCAATCCTGACACCAAGACCAGATGACAGCTCCATGAAAAGTTAAACACAGAATCAGCTCACGACTCATTTCACTCCTACAGATGCTTGCCAAAACCCGAAGAAGGGCTCAAGCAGCTCCTGGCATAGGTGCTCACAGGAGCGGAGTTTGCAAAAGCCAAGTGGCTCAGAGCAACACATTTAGTGCCTCAGAGTCCTGGACAGCAGAGTCTTCCTGGACTAAAATCGCAGTGTCACCCCAGTGGTGGCCCTAGGGGACAATCTGTTTCCTTGCCCTTTTCAGCTGCTCAAGGCCTCCCACATTCCTTGTGGCTCCCAGTTCCCTCCTGCATCTCCAGGCCCAGCCGAGGAGCACCTTCAAATCCCTGTCTCTGACTCTGACCCTGTGCCTTCCTCTTCCTCTTGTAAGAGACTTTGTGATGATATCGGGCCCCCTGGATAATCCAGGATCATGTCCCCTTCTCCAGACCTTTCACTGAAGCACATCTGCAAAATCCCTATTGCCATATAAGGTGCCATAGTTACAGGTTCCCAGGATTAGGATGTGAACATGGAGGTAGGAGGAAGAGCATTGTTCTGCCTACCCTTCTCTCTGAGCCTCAGTTTTCTCATATATAAAATGGACATAATGAGTTTCCTCAAAAAATTAAAAATAGAACTGGGTTTGATCCTAAACTTCTGAAAACAGGACTTAAAAACCCCAAAACACCAACCAGAAAGAATATATGCACCTCTATGTTCATAGCAGCAGTATTTACAATAGCTAAGATTTGGAAACAGCCCAAGTTCCCATTAGTGGATAAAAAAAGCTGTGGGACATTTACACTATGGAATATTATGCAGCTGTAAAAAAGAGGGATTTCTTACCCTTCAGGACAGCATGGATGGACCTGGAAAATATTATGCTAATGAAATAAGCCAATCTGAGAAAGATAAATATCACATGATCTCACCTATTTGTGGAATCTAATGAACAAATGAATTGATCAACAAAATAAGATCCAAAACGTAGAAGCATGAACAGACTGATATACCTCAATGTGGGGTTGGGGGGATGAGAAGAGATAAACCAAAGAGCTTATATATTTATATGAATTGCCCATGGACATGGGCAATCGGGTAGTGAAGACTTGGGGGGGAAGGGAAACGGCTAGGAAGAGGGGAGTAAAGTGGGTGCGGAAATGAGATAGCTGATATACTATCAACAATAAAAATAGATAAAATGGACTTAAAGTAATGATAATAGAACTGGTGCCCTGAGTTTGTGTGAGGGTGACTAAAGGAACAGAATGACCTCTTAGCATGGCACCTGGGATACATCAGGTGTGGGGATTTCAGTCATGGTCCATCCCTTTCTGTTTCCTACCCCAGTTCTTTCCCAGAAACACCCAGGAGCCCATTGCATCTTTGGAACCAGGATCTGTCAACCTCCTCATCCAAGTTTCAGGCTCAGAAGAAAGTTCCATCTTAACTCCCAGCCCCAACTCTGACAAGAGGGTGTCATCTTCTACATATATAAAACCCTAAGCGACTAGTCGACCATTTGATCAGGGAACAGATGCTCAATGCAGGACTGCTCCCTGATGGTCAGTGTGCACCACAGCAGGAGTGCCACTCAGCTGACCACTGAAGCCTCTCCTGCCTCCGTGGGAGTGCTATGGAGCAGTGGCGGCAGCAGGTGCAGTGGGGCCGGGATGATCAGGAGCAGTACCCGGCCTGGGCTCAGGCTCCTCCCTGACCACCTGCTGCTTTGCACACTACTACATCCCTTGCAGGACTGGGCCAGAACCAGCAGTCTGACATCCCCCCAAGGGGTCCCTGATTGTAAGGGGGCACAGGTCAGGTTGAGGGACCCCACCAGTGCACAAATTTGTGCATTGGGCCTCTGGTTCTTCATATAAAAGTGAAAAACAAATCTTCACCTCTCTACCCCCTGCCCACCTGGACCTAGGAAAAATGGGATTCCTCAGGCAGGCTTCATTACTGGGACTCAGTGCCATCTGAATAATAATTGCATTCTGAAGCTGGAATTGATAAATGTCCCAGGCATTGTTGCTACTGGATGTTTACCTGATCTATTTGATGAATATTAATTCATACAAAAAACATTTCCATTCCTGAAGCAATTCTGGACAAAACAATCTCCCCCACCCCGCCCCCTGCCTCATTACCAGCAGCTGCCAAAACAATGTGCAGAGTTAAATAACAACAAGCCCTGTCAGAGTGATTTATGGGGCATGAAACAAAGAGGGAGAAGGACTTCGGCCGGCCGCTCCCTCATTCGGGAACACCTGGGGGAGGAACACTGTGTTCCTTCCAGGGCTGGGACAGTGAGCTTGCAGGCCACTGACTAGTGGATTTGGACAACATATATCGCATTTATGCCACAGTATCTGAGAGAGGGACAGGATGCCTCATGAACCTTGCCCATGCTGGGGAGCTTATATAAAGGAGTTAACATTTACTAAGCACTGGCTATGATGCAGGGGCTTCAGATATGCATTTAACCCTCATTACACACCTGTGAGATTGGGCACATTCTTATCCCCATTTTACAAATGAGCACACTGGGGCTCTGAGGTCAAGGTGACACATGTTGAAGGTCACTGCTAGAAAGTGGCAAGAGCTGGATCTGGAACCCAGGTGTGACTTCCATAGACCATTCTCTTACCACTACATCAAGGGTCAGCAAAGCATAGCCCACCTATTTCTGTAAATATGATTGACCTGGAATGCAGCCATGCTTGTTCATCTACAGACTGTTGTCCTGCTGATTACACCCTAGAAAGGGTAAGTTGAGTAGTTACAACAGAAACCATATGGTCTTCAGAAGTGTAAAATATTTTCTGGATCTTTAAGAAAAAATTGGCCAGGCCTGCTTGCTACCATGCCATTTGTCAGCATGTTTACGGTCTATTTGAAGACGCTGGATACATGCTTCATAAGTGGTAGCCAAAGTCATCATCATAGTCATCATTGCTGCTGCAGTTTCAGTAGTAGTTATTATGCTGCTTTTACTATCGTCACCTCCTCGAGGCAGAGAAAGAAAGCACTACAACCAGTCCATTAAGGAACCAGCCTTCAAGATAATGTGTTTCCTGCAGTAAATCATGAGATTCCTCAACTATTTAAAAATATTTTAAGTCTTTCCATGTTTCTGGGTCCTTAATGAGGATTGAAATCAAAACTGCATCCTTCCACGAGCTCTTCTGAAAATGCTAAGCTTCTCACCACAGAATAATCCCAGAGGTGTCACCAGGAACACTGCTGAAAAGGCAGTGACTGATCAAGACACGCCGCAGGTGGGAACAGACACAGGAGGTGCATCACCAGACATCGGGCCCACTGGCCACCGCCAACCTGTGGTCCTCGGAAGTGATGAAGGGACTGGACTCAGGTAAGTAGGGGGCCAATCAACCCAGTCTGCCAAGGACCAGGGCATCTCCAGGAACCTGAGACTTGCTTTGCTAAAATCAGAAAAGCCCCAGGCAAACCAGGATGAGTTGGTCATCTTCATCCCAAGACAATGGTGCTGTCACCCTATCAGAAGCAGACAGGAATGCCCCCTAAAGTAACCCCTAGATCTCTTCATGTGGGCGACCTGCTTATTACATTCCAATACCCAGACACGTCTTGTCAGGGAGCAGCTCAGCTTTGCTGAATTCGAACTCTGAATATCATCTGGGCTACCTCTGAACCATCTTGGCCAAGACAGAGATGGGAAGTGGGACACACTTCTCTAGAGGTGGTGAGGATGAGGGTTGAACATATTGACTCCAGCCCTCCTGCTCATAAGCCGAATCGTTGTGTGCCTCTGAGTCTCAGTTTCCTCATCTATAAAACAGGCACAATCAAAATACTTGCTTCACAGAACTGGTGTCAGGATTAAATGACCCCAAATGACCAGAGGACACAAACAGAGCATGAGACTGAATAATTGCCTTGTGCTAGATGCTCTTTAAAAGGTCTTAGGACCAGAATGTTAACTGTGTTGATTTATTTGTATTTCAGTCCTGGCTGAGAGTGGTTCCTCCTGCGTGTGAAAAAGGCAGGTTCTCATACCCTTTTCAGGACCTGCTGAGCCCCAATCTTCAGTGTAATATGCTCCCCGGTGATTCATGTGCACATTGAAGTGTGGAAGGCACCATTTGAATATTCAGCATCTCCTGTTGGTCAAGACTTGGGAAGGATATGTGTATGAAGACAACCCAGGATGGAAAAGTGGGATTCAGGAGAGCTTGCTCTGGCTCTGGCTTCTCACCTGCCATAGTTTCCAACCTCCTTCCTACTGCCTGAACCCCACCCCAGAACCATGAGATCAGCTCTGCACATGGAGCCCAGGCAGCCAGGATTTTAAAAGCTCCCAGTGACTCACTGCAGCCTGGGTGAGACTCCCTCTTCCAGTCTGAACCAGTTGCCAAAACTCCTCCAGGGATCTGTTTAGTTAACAAAGTCAGGCTAAGGATCACTTTTTTTAAAAATGAGATGAAATTCACATATCATAAAATTAGACATTTTAACGTGTACACTTCAGTGGTATTTGCATTCACAATGTTGTGTAACCATGAACCTCCTGGTTCATAGGTAGACACTCAACCCTGAGCCACACTGGACAGGCAGAACTTCCTTCATTTTAACTTTGGCTCAATCTAGAGTCAAACGTTAATAACATCACCCCCAGAAGAGACCCTGTACCATGAGTCAGTCACTCCCATTACCTCCTCCCCCAGCTCTCAGCACCTGCCAATCTGCTTTCTGACTCTATCAGTTACCAGTTCCAGGCAGGTCACAGAACTGGAATCACAGTGGGTTGTCTTCTGTGTCTGTCTTCTTTCAAGGTTCACCCATGATATAGCATGTATCAGAACCTCATTCCTTTTAAAATATAAACATATATATATATATATATATATATATATATATATATGTTTTTATTGATTTCAGAGAGGGATGGAAACATCAATGATGAGAGAGAAATATTGATCAGCTGCCTCCTGCACGTCCCCCACTGGGAGATGAGCCCGAAACCCAGGCATGTTCCCTGACTGAAAATTGAACTGTGACCTCCTGGTTCATATGTCAATGGTCAACCACTGAGCCACGCCAGTGGGGTAGAACTTCATTCCTTTCAAATCACATTCAGACTCAATTGTTCTGTGAATCAAAACTCAAATTAATCCCTGTAGAGGCTTAAATACTGGCTGGATCTCAGGAACAGGCCTTTTGCACCTTCTCCAGCTCTCCCTCCTGTCAGGATCCATTACAGAGGAACGTGGGTAAAGAGGGCACGTCATGCTAACCTGTTCCACTCAGCCCCAGTGGCTGTGACACTTCCTTTTCGTGGTGGGGGATCAGTGGTGCCATAGGGAAGCTGCCAGGCCCTGATGCGACCTGACAGGGAGGAGAGCTGATGGGAGAGACAATGTCACTCTCACCCGACTCCCTGCTCCAGAAACAAAGCGAGGAGAAAAGGAAACAAATGATTCCTGGGCCTCTCAGGAAACGAGGCTGCACTGCATTTTAGAAACCTACTTCTAAATCCTATCTGACCACCGGGGTGTCCCCGCCACCTAAAAACCACGGAGGCAAGGCTTGAGTGTGGCATGTAAGAAATGGAAAGAGGAACACAAAAAACACTATTACTTTAGAATATTCCACAAACTGGCTCCATCAAGTAATACAGCTCCACAATGCATTAAGAGATGCTGAGGGAAAGAGGGGTCTCGGGCTCTAATAAATTTGGATTAACTCCCTCTTTTAGAGATTCTCCAAGCCTTTTTTCAAATTAAAGGCTTTGTCAAGTTCTGCAAGAAAGAAAACTATACTCATTGAATTTAATACATCTGATCAAGGAATAATTTCTGTGTGTGTGGGGGGGGGGGGTTTCCTAAACTATTAAATGCATTTGAAAAACCCCTATATATATTGAATTCCTTATTCATCATGTTTATTGAGAATCCACTCTGCGTCAGGCACAATTTGAGGGACTGAGGATGTAGAAGTGGATAGTTATGATCTCTGCACCCAAAGAGCTTCCACTTTTGTAGGTAGACCAGTAAAAAATCAGGAGATAAACAAACAAAAACCACTCTTTTAGTTTCTGCCTTACAGATATCTTTATTAAACCTTCATGGCCTCCTCCAATCAGGGGTGACATCGCCCCCTCTGAGCTCCTACAATGTTTATGGTCTGTCCCATTCGGGAGGTGATTAACTGTGCTCTGCTGCAAGAGCTCCCAGATAATGGCGAACATTCATAATCCCTTGAGTTATTACCTACACTCACAAAATGCCAGAAGCTCTCCTTCCCCCAATTGTGACAACCAAACATGCTCCAGAGATTGTCAGACATCTGATGGGGAAGGGTAGAAAAATCCCCCAGATGAGAAACACTGTCACCTTCTCAGAAAGCACGGCCCTGGCCACCTAACCTAAAATTATTCCCTCACCTGAACATCATCACTCACTATTCCTCTGTCCTGCTTGTTGGCTGTTCATAAAATTTACCACTGATGCTCAGACCGGTTTGGCTCAGTGGATAGAGCGTCGGCCTACGGACTGAAGGGTCCCAGGTTCGATTCCGGTCAGGGGCATGTATCCTGGTTGCGAGCACCTCCCCAGTGGGGACGTGCAGGAGGCGGCTGATTGATGTCTCTCTCTCATCGATGTTTTTGACTCTCTATCCCTTTCCCTTCCTCTCTGTAAAAAATCAATAAAATATATTTTTTTAAAAATTTACCACTGGCCTGGTACGTAAGCTCCTCAGGCACAGGGGCCCAGTCCCTCTTCCTCTCTACTTCATCCCTCACACCCAGCCCAGCTAATAGAGGCTCGATAAACATTTGCTGAATGAAAAGGGGGTGGATGGGTGCCAGCAATGGGGAATGGACGAGGAAGGAGGACTAGGTCTCTGGAGGAGGACAGCATGGTTTGACCCTAATTAACTCAGTGATTTAGAAAGTGTAAGGTGATTCAAGTGGCATGGAAGAAAGGGGGAAATTCAAGTTTGGAGGCTGTGGGGCATTTCTGAGGTTCAATTACTATAGCTCTCTCACACAGCTCCCAACTGGGAGGAAGCAGAGTCCAGTCTGAGCCTTAACCAAGGCCACTACCCCTCAAGGATTGGCCACCAGTGAGCTGCTGGTGGTGGAACCTCGAAGGCTGTTCTGGGTTTCTACCTAACTGTGGCTGGTCAAATAATTAGTCCACGCAATTCACCTGCTATGACTCTCTGACTCCTGTAGCTGCAGGATCTCCATCAAATGCTGGTTTAATATTAAGTGAGTCCTCTGTCAGTTTTAAAGATGATACTGACTGGCAATTGAACAAGGACATTTTAACCCTCACTTAACAGTCCCAGATACTATGCGGAAGAAATGAGAGGCAGCTACTGCAGTATGGAGATGGTTAAACTGTGCTTAAACAGATTTGCGGCTAGTCTTTGCCTTTTGTTTATTTATTTTGGGGTTATTATTTTTGGATGCTTTTAGAAAAGGGAAAATAGAAATTTAAAAAAAAATTGAGTAAAGTTAATGAGCTTATAAATTGCAAAGCTAAACAGATGAATAAATGAGAATAATGTTGTGAAACAAAACAAAATTAAATCAAAATTAAAATGTGCTGTGATGTGTTTTAAGAGAATATCAAATTTGGTAAATTAATGGGTCTTCATAGAATCCACAAATACTGTAGAGAGATTTTTCTCCTGCTTGCCCACCAAAGCCAGGTCCCAGCTCACACCTTCTCAGTGACAGGTCCTTCAGAAATGCATTACACAGAGGGCAGACCTGGCTAACGGAAGCCCAAATCTGGTCAGGGTGCCTTCCGCCCTGCTGGCCCTGCCATGCCCTGGAGAGCACAAAGAACAGCCCATTTGCCCCAGGACAACCCTGATTCCAAACTGTATTACAAAGCTATAGTAACCAAAACAGTATGGCATAAAAACAGACACATAAACCGATGGAACAGAATTGAGAGATCAGTAATAAACCCACACATATACTGTATAGCCAGCTAATATGTGACAAGGAAGCCAGGATCGCCAATGAGGAAAGGCTATCTCTTCAATAAATGGTGCTGCAAAGTGGACATCCACATGCAAAAAAAAAATGACATTGGATTCCTACCCTACACCACTCACAAAAAGTAATGCAAAATAAATTAAGGTTTTAAACATAAGACCTGAAGCCATAAAACTACTAGAAGAAAACATAGGGAATAGCTCCAATCAACAAAAGAAAACCTACAGAATGGGAGAAAATAGTAGCAAACCATAAATCTGATAAGGAGTTAATGTCCAAAATATGTATGTTAGAATAAATATTATTTTTTTTAAAAAAAGTACAAGTGATAACAAATGCTGGCAAGACTGTGGAGAAAAGGGAACTCTGGTGCACTGTTGGTGGGAATGTAAACTGGTGCAGCCATCATAGATAATAGCATGGAGGTTCTGCAAAAAATTAAAAATAGAACTACCATGTGATCCAGCGATCCCACCTCTGGGTATATGTCCAAAGGAGATGAACTCACCATGCCAAAGGAATGCCTGCACCCCACGTTCACTGCAGCACTAGTCACAATAGGGAGTTAAGGATACAACTACATGGTCACCAGTGGTGAATGGGTACAGAAGATGTGATGTATATATGTAATATACACAATGGAATATTCTTCAGTCATAGAAAAGAAGGAAATCCTGCCTTTTGCAACAATATGGATGGGCCTTGAGGACATTAAGCCAAATGAAATACCTGAGACAAAGACAAATACTGTATGACCTCACATACATGTGGCATCTAAAAACACTGGACTCGTAGAAACAGAAAGTAGAATGGTGGCTGCCAGGTCAAGATACAAACTTGCGGTTGTAAGATGAATGTTATACAGTGAATTTATACAAAGTTGCCATGGTAGTAAACACACCCTTTACCTCCCATCATCACCATAACAACAACAAAATGGTAATGATAGGAGGTGAAGGGTGTGTTTACTACCTTATTGTGGTCATTGTTTCACATCACTCACATACATTGCACACCTTATACTTACACAATGTTCTACATCAATTATAACTCAATAAAGCTGAAAAAATTAATGTTCCCTGTTTCTTTTTTCTTCCTTAATGTGGCTACTAGAAAATTTAAGTGTAGCCGAAGCCAGTTTGGCTCAATGGATAGAGCATCGGCCTGCGGACTGAAGGGTCCCGGGTTTGATTCCGGTCAAGGGCATGTACATTGGTTGCAGGCACATCCCCAGTAGGGGGTGTGCAGGAGGTGGCTGATCGATGTCTCTCTCTCATCGACGTTTCTAACTTTCTATCCCTCTCCCTTCCTCTCTGTGAAAAATCAATAAAATATATATATTTTTAAAAGAAAATTTAAGTGTGGCAGCCACACGGCAAGGCCAAGTCTGAGAGTTCTGCCGAGGACCTGTCTGAAGTTTCAGTCAATCACTGGCATCAACCTCCAGAACTAGGAGGGCAGGTCAGCTCTTACATGATTCTGATTCTCAGCCAGCATGGAGCAGAGACAAGCCATCCCCACAGTCACCTGTCCCCGTGCGTGGCCCTGAGAATTCATGGCACAATGAGATGGTGTAACACCAAATTTGGAGTAATTTGTTGCAGCTGGAACAACAGTATTTACAAGTGTCTGTGAACTGGCTTTGCTGCAGCCATCATGGAACCTTTGGAAGGTCGTGTGATTGAGTTCACAACCCTGCATTGTGCGCTCCTTAAGAGTAAGGTCACATTGGTCCATAGCACAGTCACCCTTGGATCCTCAGTGCCTGCACAGAAACCAGCCAATGGAACAGCTGCCTTTACTGGGGCCAGGCACTGAGCTGAGGGCTCTAGATGCACCATTGCAATTAATTTGTACAACCACCCTATAACATAGAGATGCCCACCTATTGTGCACAAGGAGGCTGAGACAGAAGTGGTGAGTCTGCCTATGGCTCATCAGCCCGTTGATGGCAGAGCAGTAATTCTAACCCAGACCTATTGAGGTGGCTTCCACACCCCACACCCCAAACCATTACACAACTGAGCACGAAGCAGCCTCAGGGAAAATGCATGGCCAGATGGGTCATTTTCTGTCCATGATGGCTGGGCCGCAAGGCAGGATGCCCTTTGGCCAAATGTTGCCAGGAATCCAGAACTGGGCTTTCAATCAAGGGCAAACTCTTCTTCATGCAAGTTTTGAGACGCCATTCAAGGACTTTCAGAAGCTCTCTGTGAGTAAGTTTGCTGAGAGAGACATTCCTTAAGACCTACTGTCTGTTTGCATCTGAATTTTGAAACCATTCTAGTAAGCGCTGTGAGACCCTGAGTGTGGCCTAAGAGATAATGACCTTATGTCTCCCTCCCTCACTCACCCTTCCTAAAACACCATGGGATAGTAGGTGGATCTAATTAATGTTTCAAAAAAGAAAGGGTTGGCATGATGCTTATTCCAGATAATCAATATACATTTGGATGGTAATGAGTTAACCCTCCCACAGCAGGGTCATTGCTCATTTAAGGAAGGAGCACTTCACTCCAGATCTGAGCTCCGGGTCTCATTACTAATGGCCCTCTTCCAACCCCTCCATATTTATAGGCCAGCACTGATGTCATCCACAAGACCTGGAGTGGACCCCAGAGGACTATGACAATGGATAAAGACAGACTTCTGGAGACACAGCAATGGGGCCAAATCCCAAAGTTACTTTTGACCTTCTGGGGGTGCCCTACCCTGCCAAACCTTAATTTCCTCACCTGAAACGGGAAGCTCAGTGGAGGCAGTATCATGCTTGATTGCTTCCACCACTGACTTGAGTTTGATCTAGCTCTGTGGCCTGGGAAAAGTTGCTTAACCTCTCTGTGCCTCAACTTCCTCATCTGTAAAGTGAGAGTAACAGAACACCTACCTCATAAGGTTGCTATGGGAATTAAGTAAGCTGAGATGCACACAATTCCCTGCTCTAATGAGTGGGCTCTTAATGGGCAAGCTTATATCGTCAGCTGGGAGAAATGGGTGAATGAGTGCCCAGGAAGTGCTTAGCACAGCACCTGCCACCAGAGAAGCATTTGATAAATGCTCGTGGGTGCTGTTGTTTATTGTGGTTATTGTCACTTCTGGAGCCAGCCTTTGATCCTGCTGAAAACTTCCTGTGGCTGGAGGAGGACAAATGCAGTCCTCGGCTGTGTGACCAGGCAAATGCCATCCTCAGAGACAGACATTCTGTGTTCTCCGGTCACAGGACATCAGGGGACTGGGAGTTCTGGAAGGCCTGCCCAGTGAGAACCAGACAAAGAAAACTGAAAAGGTTTGGTCCAAAGAAGACAAAACTGAAATGCAGCATAAGATGGTATCCTCCGATAATCAAAAGCCACACTAAATGTCATTGTTCACGGAGGTCTTCCCTGACCATGGCACCCCCCAAAAAAGGTCAGCTCCCCGTTATTACTCTCATAGCTCCTATACCGCTTCCCTCCAGGACATCACCTACTCTGGGTAAATCATTATTTATGAATATCCAACCCTTCCCACCAAACCACAAGCTCAGTGGGGCCAGGGACTGGGTGTGCCCCACACACTACTTTGGTCAACACACTTCGCATCAATCCCAGGGAGATGACGAATGGGTAAGGACCACTGGTCAGGAATGAGAGGGAAAGCACCCCAAGAAGTCGGGAGGGCAAAATTAAGGCCAGAGAGAGAGAGAGAGAGAGACATGCTAGGAAGCCACTCTGAGATTGTTCAAGGGTGAAACACGCAGAACAAGCCAATGTGGAAGGGCACTGACTTACTTGGGAGTGAACTCCTTGTCACTGAGAGCATTCATGGCAAATAGGGGCCTACTCCACATCCTTTTATCAGCAAACATCCACTAAGGCATCGTCTCTGTGCAGGGCGTGTCCTAGGGTGTGTCCCAGGCCTCCCAAGGGGCTCCAGAGCTGCAGAGAGCATGCCCGAACACATGAGGCCCTCTTAAAGTGCAATGAGAATAAAGACACTCGAGGGCAATTTGGGGGTAATAGATATGTCCCCTGTCTTATCCATGATGATGGTTTCCTGTGTGCACACATGCCAAAACTCACCAAATTGTATACCTTTTGAAATTTATTATATGTTGGTTTTATCTCAATGAAGTTGTTAAAAAATATACCACCTTTAAAAGAAGTGGAATGAAAGTAAATGATCCAAAGACCAGATGATACAAAGATGCTCAAAGATGTGTGGGACGGTCATGTGAATAATAGCAAAACTGAAAACACAATATAACCCAAACCCAATGGTTACGCTAATTCACCACATCCACAAGAAGAAATGAGATATAGCTATTAAATGTGGTGCTTTCAAAAGTTAATTAATGACATGGCAAAAAAAAAATTGAGTGAAGGAAAAAGGATGTAAGAGAATCTACATAATTTGATATAGTTTCTATTTTGTTAAAAATGCAGAGGGGGAGAAAAAGCCTGGGAATTATAACAATTAAAATATAATGCTAAGTTGCACTGGTAATTTTGAAAACATTTTTAAATACTGAAAAAGCCCAGCACGAACTATAAATATGGGCTCAATCATGAGTGATTCAATTTTTCTGGTGTTATTCATTTTTTTCCAGGATTTTTGCAAATAAAAATGATTTTTCAATCAAAAAGAGGAATAAATATTACTTTAAAACAACAAATAAAGAGTATATAAGGTCTTCCCCCCCCCATACCAGTTCTGTGGAGAGAATTCAGAGGAGCATTAAATTTGAGGTGACCTTGACCCCATGAAGATCAACCCCCATGACCCCTCCTAACCTCCTGAGGAAGGTTTGAGGAGCAGAGGCTGTGGGCAGTCGGAGGCGGGTGCTGGCTGATGTAGATGCCGATTGGATTAGTGACTGGGTCTGTTTTCCTCTAAGTGGATTAGGCATTTCTTGAACTTGTTCCAGTGGGTCCCGGAAATTCAGCCCAGGACAGTCCTGCGGTTCGTTTTCAGAGCTCACTGGAATATGTTTAAGCATGTAATAAATACATTTAAGCCTAATCGGATAAATCACTAAATCAGATCGTTATCTTGCAATTTGAAAACCAGGCTCCAGCTACAGATCCCAGGGGAAGGAGGAATAGGAAGAAATAGAAAGGCTTTGGGCAGATGGCCAGATCACATTCCTACCCAAGACCATCCAACACCAAAGGCAAAGAAGGCACCCCCATCGCCCAAACCCAGATGCTCATCAGCTGCTGACTGGCTTCAAATTGACAACCAGACTTTGCAATGGTCACAGTGAAGCAGCATCTAGGTGCCCCCTGCAATGTTGGACCTTTCAGGCGCACTAGTGGTGGATGGAGTCCCAGGTGTGGTTCATCTGGTCTATCTCCTGCCTTAAAGTGAAAGACCTTTCAAGTTCTCCACGAGGACTTGCAGAAAAGCCAGAATCATCCTTTTTCAAGTCTGAAAATATGTACGACAAAAGCCCTGAGGAATTGATACTAAGGGGCAAGAACTTGATAATCCAGCAGGTCTACATCCAGACCCCAGCTCTGTCACTGTGTGTGTGAGATTTTGGACAAGTATCTTAGCCTCTCTGTGTCTCAATCTCTTCCTCTGTAAATTGGAGATAGTGAGAGCACCTATCTCATGGTGCTGTTGGGAGGATTAAATAATATATATCAAGCACTTAGTTCAATGTCTGGCACAGAGTAACCAATCCAAGTTAGATACTTTTATGGTCTGAATTATTTTATTTTTTATTGTTTAAAGTATTACAAATAGTACATATGTCTCCTTTTTCCCCCCATTGATCTTTGCCCAGCCTCCCCTACCCCCCAGCACATGCCCTCAAACCTCCCCCCACCCAGTGTCTTGTGTCCATTGGTTATGCTTATATGTATGCATACAAGTCTTTCAGTTAATCTCTTACTTCTATCCCCTGCCCCCCGAACCTTTCCCGGCCTTCCTGCTGTAATTTGACAATCTGCTTGATGCTTCTCTGCCTCTGTATCTATCTTTTTGTTCATCAGGTTATAATGTTCTTTACTATCCATAAATGAGTGAAATCATGTGGTATTTTTCTTTCACTGATGGCTTATTTCACTTAACGTAAATGCTCCAGTCCCATCCAGTCTGCTGCAAATGGTTAGAATTCCTTCTTTTTTATAGTAGTGTAGTATTCCATTGTGTGGATATACCACAGTTTTCTAATCCGCTGATGGACATTTAGGCTGTTTCCAAGTCTTGGCTATTAGAAATTGTGCTACTATGAACTAGGGGTGTATATATCCTTTCTGATTGGTGTTTCTGTTTTCTTGGGATATATTCCTAGAAGTAGAATTACTGGGTCAAATGGCAGTTCCATTTTTAAATTTTTGAGGAAACACCATACTGTTTTCCATAATGGCTGCACCAGTCTGCATTCCCACCAGCAGTGAAGGAGGGTTCCTTTTTCTCCGCATCTTTGCCAGCACTTGTCATTTGTTGATTTGTTGATGAAAGCCATTCTGACAGGTGTGAGGTGGTACCTCATTGTGGTTTTGATTTGCATATCTCGGATGATTAGTGATTTTGAGCACGTTTTCATGTCTCTTGGCTTTCTGAATGTCCTCTTATGAAAAATGTCTACTTAAGTCATTTGCCCATTTTTTGATTGGATTATTTATCTTCCTTTTGTTAAGTTGTATGAGTTCTCTGTAAATGATGGATATTAAGCCTTATTGGAGATAACATTGGCAAATATATTCTCCCATGCAGTGGGCTTTCTTGTTGTTTTGCTGATGGTGTCTTTTGCTGTGCAGAAGCTTTGTATTTTGATGTAGTCCCTTTTATTTATTTTCTCCTTAGTCTCTCTTGCCCTAGGATCTGTGTCTGTAAAGATATTGCTACAACATATGTCTGCAATTTTGCTGCCTATGGAGTCTTGTAGGATTTTTATGGTTTCCCATCTTACATTCAAGTTCTTTAGCCATTTTGAGTTTGTTTTTGTATATGGTGTAAGTTGGTGATCTAGTTTCATTTTTTTTTTGCATGTATCTGACCAGATTTCCCAGCACCATTTATTAATGGTGTTTTGACACCATTGTATGCTCTTGCCTTCTTTGTCAAATATTGAGTATAATGGCTTGGGTCAACTTCTGGGTTCTCTATCTGTTCCACTGGTTTATATGTCTGTTCTTATGCCAGTACCAGGCAGTAGCTTGGTAATATAGTTTGATGTCTGGTATTGTGATCCCTCCAACTTTGTTTTTCTTTCTCATGATAGTGGTGGCCATTCGGGGTCTTTTTTTTTCCGGATGAATTTTTGGAGAGTTTGTTCTAGATTTTGAAATATGCCATTGGTATTTTAATAGGTATTGCATTGAATCTATAGATTGCTTAGTTAGTGGTTCTCAACCTTTCTAATGCCACAACACTTTAATACAGTTCATGTTATGGTGACTCCCAACCACAAAATTATTTTTGTTGCTACTTAATAACTGTAATTTTGCTACTGTTATGAATAGTAATGTAAATATCTGTGTTTTCTGATGGTCTTAAAGTGACCCTCCTAGTGGTTCTCAACCTGTGGGTCATGACAATCATGAAGTAGCAACGAAAATAATTTTATAGTTGGGGGTCACCACAACATGAGGAACTGTATTAAAGGGTCACAGCATTAGGAAGGTTGAGAACCACTGCTTTAGGTAGTATGGACATTTTAATGATGTTGATTCTACCAATCCATGAACATGGTATGTTCTATTTGTTTATATCTTCCTCTATCTCTTTTTTCAATGTCCTATAGTTTCCCTAGTATAGGTCTTTTACATCCTTAGTTAAGCTTATTCCTAGGTATCTTAATTTTGAGGGGCATTAAGATTATTTGTTTCATTTATTTTTCTGTGAGTTCATTATTGGTGCATAAAAAGACCCTAGGTTTCTGGGTGTTAATTTTGTTCCTGCTACATTACCTATCTTATTAGGTCTAATAGTTTTTTGATGAAGTCTTTGGAGTTTTTTATGTATAATATCATGTCATCTGTGAATAAGAACAGTTTTACTTCTTTTCCAATTGGATGCCTTTTATTTCTTCTTGTTGTCTGATAGTTATGGCTAGTACTCTAAATACTGTGTCAAACAGGAGTGGTGCAGATGGACATCCTTGTCTTGTTCCTGTTCTTAAGAGGAAATGAATTTAGTTTTTGCCCATTGAGTATGATGTTGGCTATAGGTTTGTCACATAAGGCTCTTATAATGTTGAGGTATGATCCCTCTATTCCCACTTTGCTGAGAGATTTTATCAAGAAATGGTGTTGGATTTTGTCAAATTCTTTTTCTGTATTAATTGATATGATTATTTGATTTTTGTCTCTCAGTTTGTTTATGTTATGTATCACATTTATTGATTTGCAGATATTGTATCATCCTTACATCCCTGGGATAAATCCTACTTGGTCATGGTATATGATATTTCTAATGTATTGCTGAATTTGATTTGCTAGAATTTTGTTGAGGATTTTAGCATCTGTGTTCATCAAGGATATTGGCCTGTAGTTCATATTCATATTTCTCTTTCTCTCTCTCTCTCTCTCTCTCTCTCTCTCTCTCTCTCTCTCTCTCTCTCTCTCTCCCTCTCCCCTGTCTTTATCTGGTTTGGGGATTAGGGTAATGCTGGCTTCATAGAAAGAACTTGGAAGTGTGTCTTTCTCTTGAATTTTTTGTAATAGTCTGAGGAAGATAGGTTTTAGTTCTTCTTTAAATGCTTGGTAGAACTCCACTATAAAGCTGCCCAAACCAGGGCTTTTGTTTCCTGGAAGATTTTTTTTTTCACTGTTTCAATTTCTTTGGTAGTTATTGCCTACTCAGGTTTTTTAATTCTTCTTGGTTGAGTTTTGGGAGCTTGTATTTTTCTAAGAATATGTCCATTTCATCTAGGTTGTCCATTTTGTTGGAACAGAGTGGTTCATAGTATTTTTTCATAATCCTTTGTATTTCAGTGGGGTCTGTTGTTATTTCCCTTCTTTCATTTCTGATTTTGTTAATTTGAGTCCTCTCTCTATGCTTCTTGGTGAGCCTGGCTAGTGGTTCATCAATCTTGTTTATCCTTTCAAAGAACCAGTTCTTGGTTTTGTTGATCTTTTTTATTTTTTATTTTTTGGGGGGGTCTCTATGTCATTTATATCCACTCTGATCTTTTATTTCCTTCCTTCTGCTTACACTGGGCTTTTCTTGTTGCTCTCTTTCTAACTCCTTTAGTTGTAGGATTAGATAATTTATTACCATTGTTTCCTGTTTTTTTAGGTAGGCCTGTAGAGCTATGAACTTTCCTCTCAGAACTGCTTTTGCTGTATCCCATAGATTTTGGATTGTTGTTTTGTCATTCGTTGCCATTGTGCTTTTTATTTCTTCTTTGATCTCTCTGGTAACCCAGTCATTGTTTAATAGCATGCTATTTAGACTACAGGTGTTTGATTTTTTTGGATTGTTTTTATTGTAGTTGATTCCAAGTTTTATGCCATGGTGATGAAAGAAGATGCTTGATATGATTTCTATCTTCTTGAATCTGAAGAAACTTTGCCTGTATTCCAATATATGATCTATCTTTGAAAATGACCCATGTGCAATTGAGAAGAATGTATATTTTGTGGCTTTGGGGTGAAATGTTCTGAAGGATGTCAATTAATTCCATCTGGTCTAGTGAGTCATTTAGGATTGATGTTTCTTTGATGATTTTTTGTTTTGATGATTTTTTGTCCACTACTATTAGTGGGGTACTAAAGACCCCTACTATGACTATATTGCTGTCAATCTCTCCCTTGATATCCTCCAGAAGTTTTTTCTATGTATTTGGGTGCTCCTGTATTAGGTGTGTATATGTTTACCAGAGTTATATCTTCTTGTTGGATTGCTCCCTTTAGTATTATGAAGTGTCCTTCCTTATCTCTTATTATGTCCTTCATATTGAGATCTAATTTGTCAGGTATAAAATATTGTTACCCCAGTTGTTTTTTGTTTGTTTGTTTTTCATTTCCATTTGCCTGAAAAACCTTTTTCTATCCCTTCACCATCAACCTGTATGAGTCCTTTTTTCTGAGGTGGATTTCCTATAGACAGAAGATATATGGGTCATATTTTCTTATCCACTCAGCTATACTACGTCTTTTGATTAGGGCATTTAATCCATTTACATTTAATCCATTACATGTTTATCTCCATTTTTAGTCTTTATGGCTGTGTTCCTTCTTCACCTCCTATTTCTTCTTTTTACAGCAGACCCTTTAGCATTTTTTGCATTGTTGATTTGATGGTAATAAACTCCCTTAGTCCTTTTTTGTCTATGAAGCTCCTAATTTCACCCTCAATTTTGATTGGTAGCCTTGCTGGGTACAGTATTCTTAGACTCAGATCCTTCCTTTACATGACTTTGTGTATTTCATTCCAATCCCTTCTTGCCTGATGTGTTTCTGTTGAGAAATCAGTCACTAGTCTGATGGGGAATCCTTTGTACGTAACTTTCTGTCTCTCTCTGGCTGCTTTTAAGATTCTTTGTCATTGTTATTTCTCAATTTAATTATAATGTGCCTTGGCATTGGTCATTTGGGGTTCATTGTGTTTGGGACTCTGTGAGCTTCTTGGACTTGTGTGAGTTTTTTCTTCCCTATATCAGGGAAGTTTTCTGTCATTATGTCTTCAAACAGGTTTTCTATTCCTTGCTCAGTTTCTTCTTCTTCTGGCACCCCTATTATACAGATGTTGTTTTGTTCCATGTTATCCCAAAGTTCCCTTAGGCTCTCCTCCTGTTCTTTAAGTATTATTTTTTTTATAGATGCTGTTCTGCTTGGGTATTTTTTTCCAACCTTGTCTTTTAGCTCACTGAGTTCTTTCCCTGACATATTGCTTAACTCCATTTCATTTACTTCCTTTTGTGGTGATGCCTCCTTTTCTTTTGTATGCAGGCTGTTTCTTTTGTCTCCTCTCTTGGTGTCTGGTTATGTAGTTCTCTCTCTCCTGCATTGACTTTCTCTGGGAAAGATCTGAACTTCCCATGAGAAGGTGCAGAGCTTGTCCAAGTCTGTGTATTCACACCGTTTGAGACCCATATTCGTGGGTCTGCAGCTGGTCCCTGGGTGCTATGGTTGTAGGGTCCTGGCAGGTATCCATTTCTTCCTGGTTGAAGGTATGGGTAGGCTTTGGATCACAGCCACCCTACCCTTCAAGATGGTACAGTCTCTGCACAGAGCCAGTCGCTTTGGGAAAGATTTCAGCAGCAGTGGTGGCTGCCTGGTAAAGAAAGCCCAGTCCAGCAGTCCCCAACAATACCCTAGAATATAGCTGTCCCTCATGCACAAATAGACATTCCCCATATGTCCACACACTCTCTTTTTGTTCTCTCACTCACACACTATCTGCAGCCTGCCTTCCCATTGGCAGCCATCTTCGATCTCTGAATTATTTTTTGTAGAATTCAGTATTTTCTTTATGTAGACATACATTATCCCCATAAGATAAAAGCTCCCAGAGGACATTTTTATTTTATTTCAATAAATATTAACTGATATGCAGGCTCTTGGAGTGGTGGTAGGGACAATAGTGAACAAAACAGAGGTGCTCCTGGGCTTCAAGGAGCCTCCAGTGTTATGAGACAGATGTTAAACAGATAAGCATGGAAATAAACATATAGTTCATGACCAGGACTCATGCTACAAGAAGGAAGAACAGGGTATCTTAACAAAAAACAGAGGGGTGCTATTTTGAGTTGGACGACAGAAAGGAAAAAAATTTTAAGCCAGAATGTGAATATTCAGTAGGAGTCAACTAGGGGCGAAGATGGGAGAGAATGTGTCAGCATATGCAAAGGTCCTGAGTTGACAAAAGCATTCAGGGAACTTGGGTGGGGGAGGGTCAACATGATTGGATGACATTGAGTAAGAGAGAAAATAGAATGAGATGAAGCCATAGAAATAGGCAGGGTGGGTCGTACCTTGTAGATGATGTTTTAAGCAGGGGAGTCATGTGATTTAATTTGATATTTTAAGAGAGTAACTGATTCCAAGTGGAGAAAGCTTTGGAGGGGAGCAAGGAGACCAGATAGGGTGCTGCTGTAGTCATCCAGGCAAGACTAGGGTACTTGTGGTGAGAAGCAGGCAGATTTGACATACCTTTGGAGACATAATTCACATGGTCTGGGAACATATGGCAAGCAAGGAGTGAGGATAGGTCTGGAACTAGAATAACTCCTAGATTTCCAGCTTAAATAACTAGAGAGATAGTGCTGTCATTTACTAAGAAGAGAAAATCTAGTGGAAGAGCAATTTGGGGGCAAGATTTGTTTATTCCATTTTAGGCATATAGGGACCAGAGGAAAAGGAGAAATACTAGGAAGTACACTTTCCTGATAGCCAAGATAAGGGGATGTATCCTAAAGGAGGAAGTGGTCAGTGGTTGTACTAGTATATGAGATCAAGTGACAGAAGACAAATGTGTCTGTCATATTACAAGTTGTCAATGAATGTCTGTCGGATGCACAGATGGAGAGATGGGTACATGGATGTGTGCATGGGTGCCTGGATGGATATGCACATGAATAGAAGGGTGTGGATGGATACATGCATGTATAGTGAATGGGTATATGGATAAATGTGTGGGTGCATGAATGTGTGCATAGATGCATGGATGGATATGTGCATAGGTAAATGGTGGGTACGTGGATATATGCATAGATGCATAGATGTGTGTGAGAGGCAAGATGGATGTGCACATGGATGCTGGATGAGTATGCAGATGGATAGATATAAGGATGTATGCATAGATGCATGGAGGAAGTAGCTCCAGCCACATAGAACTGTAGTCACAGTAGCAAGCTGTAACTACTTCTCTCCTTCACTGAACCAACCATTCCCTGTATCTAGAGAACTCTTTATGTCACATCCACACCCTTTTACATTCTTCAGATCTTAGGTCATATGTCACTTACTCAGAGTGACCTCACTGAGTACTGCAGCTAACATGGCTCTCTCACTACCTTCCTTCACAGCACTGATGAAATTCTCAAATCACCATTTGTTTAATGGTCTGTCTCCTAATTAGATGGTTCAGTCAACAGGGCAGGGACCTTGTTCATCATTTCTAAATCTTCAGATCTCAGCAGAGTGCTTGGTGCATAGAAGGGACTTGGTGTCTATAAAATAGATGAATAGGTGGGTAGGTGTGTGGATAGGTGGGATAAGTGGATGGATGGATGGATGGATAGATGTATAAATGGTTGTTTGGATGAGTAGAAGGATAGTTATATGGATGGATGAATGGTGGATAGGTAGATGGATAAGTGAGTGGGTGGGTGAGTGGGTGGATGGATGGATGGATATGTGGGTGGGTAGGTGGATGAGTGAATGGGTAAGTGGTCAGATGGAAAGATGGACTGATGGATGAATTGATGAATGGAGCAAAGGGAAGGATAGAAGGAGAAGAGTTGGAGGGAGGGAAAAGGAAGGGATGAAGGGTAGGTGAGTAGGTGGGTGGATGGATGAATAGATGGATGTTTGAATGGATAGATGGGTGAATAGGTAGATGAGTGGATGTGTAAGTGGGTGGATGGATTAATGAGTGATGGACTGACAGATGGAAAATGGACTGTTGGATGAATTGATGAATGGAGCAAAGGGAAGGAGAGAAGGGGAAGAGTTGGAGGGAGGGAAAGGAAAGGATAAAGGGTGGCTGGGTGGCTGAATGAATAAATGGACGGATGGATGGATGGATGGATGGATGGGCAGGCAGATGGAAAGACAAACAGATGGGCAGAAGGAAGTCATTCCCTTCTAACCAAAGAAGATGCCCAACGCTCCCAAGTGCTAAGGGACTTAAATTCTCTTTGACATGGCAATTCTGCTGTGTAGCCTCAGCCACAGCTGTGGCAACACCCACTAGCTTGTTCCTATTTTACTATCTTAGATAAACAAGACAGGGTCAGGCTACCGGGCACCAGGAAGGAGGAAAAAGGGAGATTTTAAAAGACAAAGAGGGGGAAAAAAAACTCTAATAGGAAAACAAACAACAAAGAAACACTTTTAAAATGCACCATTTCTTAGGGAAAGGGTCAAGTGCCCCACTCAAAATATTCAGAAGAAGACAAGCAAGAGACACATGAAGTCTGAGGGATGACCTCTATGAAGCACTGCCTGACATTAACAGAGGCAGGTATTAGCATTTGGTGAGATCTTTTTAAAAATACACACACGCACACAGAACTGATTCAAGTATTAGGACTCCTATTTTCCTACACTTTTCATTTAACCCTTGTGGAAAGTAGCTTTCTCTTTTATAGCTCTGTTCTCAGGAGCCTTGAACTCTACCTTACTTCAAAAAGCCATTACAGCACTGGCCAATGTGGCTCAGGGTTAGAGCGTTGGCCCACACATGGAAGGATGGAAGTTTCAATTCCCAAGGGCATGTACCTGGGTTGCAGGTTTTATCTCCTGCCCAGTCAGGGCATGTGCAAAAGGCAACCAATGAATGTCTCTCTCACATCAATGTTTTTCTCTCTCTTTCCCCAACCTTTCTTTTCACTCTAAAAATCAATAGAAGAAAATATCCTCGGGTAAGGATTAACAACAGAAAAACAATTAAAAAGAAAAGCATTACAAAGGCTAGAGAAAGTAGAAAAGAGAGCCAAGTCTGCTTTTCAAAAGGGAAAAAGGAGAAGGCATATCTGCCCCTGACATTCTGAAAACTGGGTGATCTTGGAAATACTAACTCTAAAGCAGTCAGCCCCTGGCAGTTCCTGGGCTCTCTCTCCATACATATCTATAAGCTGGACCTCTGCCTAGTAGACATATCCTGTTGCCAATATAACCTCAGCCACACAAGAACGGGTAGTTAGTGGTTAAGATCTCAAGTCAACGGGTCTTAACACTGATTAATTGTGTATCCTTGGCAGTGGCTTGACTATAAGCCTCAGTTTTCTCATCTGTTAAATGGGGATAATAATAATAATTGCCATGTAAGATTATTGTAGGAAATAAATTAAATAACCTATGTGAAAAGTGGATCAATGTTGGCTGTTATTGTTGTTGTCAATGATTCCTATATTTATTTAATATTTAGAAAGCACTTTGTATAGGTAAATACCTTATAACTCATTAAATTCTCATTACAACCTTATGAGGTAGTAGTAGTGCTCTCCTCATTTTGTAGGAGATAGAGACCAGAGAGGTTAAGTAACTTGTACAAAGTCATACAGCTACAAGGTGACAGAAATGGTATTCCAACTCAGCTGACTGATTCCAGGGTTTATGTTCTTAGCCCTACATTAGGTTTAAGTAAGATCCTTCCACAGTTCAGTTTTATCAACCCCTGGCTTAGCCAGTATCTCATATTATCCTTCCAACCACAGAGTGAGATAAAATTCAGCAGGGATTCATATTGTTCCCATTTTATAGATTCTAACACTAAGAAGCAGAGCAGCTCAGGACTCTCATGTTAACTCTGAAGCTATCACTAAAGTCCATGAGGCCAAGACTGTGTGTTTCTTGTCCACTCTTGTGTTCCCAGAGTTTAGCACAGTGCCTGACACAGAGGAAGTCCTTGGCAGATACCACCCCAATACCAACTTTGTCCTTAAACAGCATTTCCCAAAGCCTACTTCCTAAGACATCATCTCAACACATACTCAGTGAAAACAGAAACCACAGCCAAGTTCAGGTGGAATCATGACATTATAAGTAAAATTAAAATTAAAAATAAAATAGTAAAATCAATGCATGGCACCTTATTAACAACACCAAGAAGCGCTATAGGCAAGACGCCTGTTTGATTTTTTTTTTTTTTAAGAAAAATCCTTCAACATCCTTTAGAAAATGCTGCCTGGATAATAATCTAATTACTAAGCCATTTCATAGAGTGCTTACTGTGCACCATGCAATGGCTTTATATATTACTAGAGGCCCAGCACACAGGAAATAGTGGGTGGTTAGGGTCCCTATGCCTCGCCTGGCCTCTGTCACATGGCCTCTGCTGCCCTGCAACGCTATGTGAAGCTCCCCTCCCCAGGACACTGCAATGCTCACGGCCCTTCGACTGCTCCACAAAACTCCCCTACCCTGCAACTGTTTCACGAAACATGCTGCCGCCTGGGTGACTGCTCTGCTAAGCTCACAACCACCCCACGAAGCAGCCCACCGCCGCCGCTCAACAGTGCCCAGTCCCACCCCACCACCAGCCCCCACTCATGGTTAGCAGCTCGGGGGCTGGAGGGACCGAGAGGTACTCCGTGCACTTCATGGTGATCAGTAGCCCATTCGGTCATGATGCCACCTAGCTCTTTATATATATTAGGATTAATTCATTAAATTCTTAAAATACTCCTAAAAAGTAACTGTTATAATTATCCCCATTTCATAGATGAGGAAGCACAGATCTGCAAACCTCTTTATCAAAACAAATGAAAAACAACAACAACAAACCTTGACCTACCCTTGTGACCAAGCTGTCCTGAGTTACAAAGGCAGCTCAATGAACAAGGTCAACTTGTCCAAATACTGCCAACTCCAGGAGCTCTCAGCCTTGACCTCAGGCCCTCAAAGGGCTACTAGTATCCAGACCACATGGCTGTCCTTCTGGGATTTGTTCACTCTATGAAATGCACCAGACGGCAGGTCCTTCTCCCCTGGCCAATCTTCCAACTGCCATCTGTACTCCACTATGAACACAGGACTGTGCCTTAGATAATTCTAGTGCGAACATTCCATTAGCCTCGGAAGGCAGGGAATAATTTCCAAAAGGATGAAGCAGTTCTGGAGGGCCCAGGAGACACTTGAGATGGGTATAAAAATGGAAAGCCAATCTGGATCCAGATTGGCCAGCTCCAAAACTTCCCACAGATAGGGTGACCTTGGGGTGTCTCCCCATTCTGATGAATTCGGTTAACCACACTGAGACACTAGGCTGTGTCTTGGAGCTAATCATTGTGGAATGAAAACAGAGAAGTTGCCATTCCTGTCTTCAAAGTGCTCCCACCTGATACCTCAACTATTTCTCTAGCCTCATCTCCTAAACCCTCCTCCAGGTTAACTCACAGCTTCCTGAGTTGCTCATGATTTATCCACAATTACATGCCTCACTACAGGTTATTCCCATACCTGGAGGGTCATAGTCTCTCAGCCTTTTGGAAACTTTCCATTGTTATATCCATCTCAAATTTCTCCTCTTCCATGAAGGAAGGCTTCCCTAGCATTCACCTGCACTCTGCTCCAAAACACTGGCTATTTTTTCCTCCATGTTAATACAGCAACAGACATAGTCCTCTGCATCTTAGTGAATTGCAGTAATTCCGTATAGAGACAAGAAACACTTAACATGGGGCTTGTCACCAAGAAACAGTTTTCTAAACACTCAATAAGTGACTCAATCTTCTTGTTCACAAGCCAACACAGCAGAAACAAGTAAAAAAACAATAGAGGAACATGGTCAAGGACTAGAACAGAGGCTGGCAAAGGACAAGGCCCTCTTTCTGTGAAGGACAAGACAGCAAATGCCATATGGCATAAAGGCAGCCATAAATGGTACATGACTGAGTAGGTTTAACTGTGTGCCAAAACAATTTTATTTTATAAAGCAGGCAGCTGGACAGATTTGGCCTGTGGGCCACACAGTTTGCTGGCCCCTGGATTAGATTATTGAATACATCTCAAAATGACATAAAGGAGATAAGCTCATTCTTAGCAAGTCATCCTCTATTTTGCTCTAAGGACAGCTGGCCAGTCCTAAACAGAGGGAAAAATCGGGGGAAGAAATGAGGGAGAGTGGAAGGAATGCCATCTCCCAAGAAACCTGAATAGTTTCGGGATGATTAAAAGATTTTCTCAAAACTCTCTCAGACCTCATGCTTCAAACCCTCAGGGCAGACATGAGAACAAACCTAAGTGAGCTACAAGTTAGTGAGGGATTCCTACAGGCAGATGCGACTTTAGCCACAAACTTAAGATACAGATCTGTAGTGCTGTTTGTTTTTTGTTTTTTGTTTTTGTTTACCATTTTTACTAATGCTATCATTAGTAATACTATGTTTACTAACACTGTCATTTCTATTGATACATTCTTCTCTAACTAAATTTCTTGGAAAAGAAAGAAAAATAGAAAATTTGTTCAAGGCAAAAAAACAAATCCCAAGGACATTTAATTAAAGCAATAGATTTCTTGACTGTAAAAGAAGAGAGCCGAAACCGGTTTGGCTCAGTGGATAGAGCGTCGACCTGCAGACTGAAAGGTCCTAGGTTCAATTCCAGTTGTGGGTATGTACCTTGGTTGTGGGCACATCCCTAGTGCAGGAGGCAGCTGATCAATGTTTCTCTCTCATTGATATTTTTAACTATCTCTCTCCCTTCCTCTCTGTAAAAAAATCAATAAAATGTATTGAGAGAGAGAGAGAGAGAGAGAGAGAAAGAGAGAGAGAGAGAGAGAGGTTACATGTTCCAAAATCCAGCTTCCTCCCCTGTCCATCTCCCGAGGCATGAACAATCTAAATACTCCCTCCACAGAAACATCCTGATGCTGCTACCAACACATCCTGAACACATTACAACCTGTCCATCCAGGCAGAACATGTTTCCTGTTGGTCTTTCTTCCCCCTCCCTAATAAATACATTTGAAAAGACATCTGTGTTGTTTGTTTGCTCTTTCTTCTTCCATCCTAGTTGTAGACTGATGCTCTCTCTCCACTAGCGTCCGGCCATTTCTTGCCTCAAGTGAGAGGTTTCATGCCAGCATCACCCCAGCAGAAACCTGCAGCCTAGCCCATCTCACTAGAGGCAGGGAAGGGGCATCTGAGATCCTTCTTCAATGCCTCTGAGAGCTGGCTCATGTGCTTAGGTGCCTGGACTTCTTTCTTCATCTATAAATTAGGGCACTCCCCTTCCCACTGAAGATAGTGTGGGGAAATGAAGTATAATTGAAAGAGAAGTGAAATCAGCCAACACCGGTTTGGCTCAGTGGATAGAGCGTCAGCCTGTGGACTAAAAGGTCCCAGGATCGATTCTGGTCAAAGGCACATACCTTGGTTGCGGGCACATCCCAGTAGGAGATGTGCAGGAAGCAGCTGTTCGATATTTCTCTCTCATCGATGTTTCTAACTCTTTATCTCTCTCCCTTCCTCTCTGTAAAATAATCAATAAAATATTTTAAAAAAAGAAAGAGAAGTGAAATCATCCTCAGGAAAGCCTGAAACATACAATGAAATCAGACAGGTGAGGAAGCCTAATAGGAACGACTGTTTCCCAATAATTATGACAGCAAGGTACCTACCTATTACCAGGCCCCATGGCAACTGCATGCCAGGCCCTGGCCAGGCTTTGCATATTTTATCTCATTTCATCCTCACCATGAGCCAAGAAGTAGGGACAATTATGGTCCAAATTTTTAGGCCAGGAAATGATGGCTTACAGAGATGCAAGGGTTCAACCAGAGCTGGTAACTCACACCCAAAACCAGGAATATAGTCAGTATTTCTTTTTAAGTAAATATTTATTCTTCAGATTATTACAATTGTTCCTCTTTTTTCCCCCCCATAGCTCCCCTCCACCCCGTTCCTACACCACCCTCTGCCCTTAATCCCCTCCACACTGTCCTCCTCCAATTTCCGCTCTCTTCCTTTATAGTCAAGGATGAGGACAGTGTGGATTTTTGTCCAGTTTCTTCCTGAACCCCTCACAACCTTTTCCCCTTGAGGATTGTCAGTCCACTCCCTTTCTATGTCTTTGATTCTATTATATTCACCAGTTTATTCTGTTCATCAGATTTTTTTTTGATTTTTTTAATTAAATCTTTATTATTCAGATTATTACATTTGTTTCTCTTTTTTTTCCCCTCCATAGCACCCCTCCACCCAGCTCCCACCCCTACCTCTGCCCTTAGCTCCCTCCCATTGATCTCATCCATAGGTGTATGATTTTTGTCCAGTCTCTCCCTGTACACCCCTCACCCCTTCCCCACTGAGAATTATCAGTCCACTCCCTTTCTGTGCTCCTGATTCTATTATATTCACCAGTTTATTCTGTTGATCAAATTTTTAATTCACTTAATTTTTAGATTCACTTGTTGATAGATATGTATTTGTTGTTCATAATTTTTTGGCTTTTACATTTTTCTTCTTCCTCTTCTAAAAGAATACCTTTCAGCATTTCATATAATACTGGTTTGGAGTTGATGAACTCCTTTAGCTTTTTCTTATCTGTGAAGCTCTTTATCTGCCCTTCAATTCTGAATGTTAGCTTTGCTGGACAGATTATTCTTGGTTGTAGGTTCTTGCTATTCATCACGTTGAATATTTCTTGCCACTCCCGTCTGGCCTGCATCGTTTCTGTTGAGAAATCAGCTGACAGTCGTATGGGTGCTCCTTTGTAGGTAATAAACTGTTTTTCTCTTGCTGCTTTTAATATTCTCTCTTTCTCTATTGCTCTTGGTATTTTAATTATGATGTGTCTTGGTGTGGTCCTCTTTGGATTCCTTTTATATGGGGTTCTGTGTGCTTCCTGGACTTGTAAGTCTATTTCTTTTACCAGATGTGGGAAGTTTTCAGTCATTATTTCTTTAAACAGGTTTTCAGTATCTTGCTCTCTCTCTTCTTCTGGCACCCCCACAATTCTGATGTTGGTACGCTTAAAGCTGTCCCAGAGTCTCCTTACATTATGTTCACATTTTTGGATTCTTTTTTCTTCTTGCTTTTCCAGTTGAATGTTGTCTGTTTCTTTATATTTCAAATTTTTTACTTGATTCTTGCCTTTCTCTAGTCTGCTGTTAGGACTCTGTATAATATTTTTTATTTCAGTCAGTGTATGTTTAATTTCTATTTGGTCCTTTATCATCTTTAGTTGGACCTTCTCCATCTCTAGTTGGCTCTTTTCCATCTCTAGTATGTCCTTTTTCATCTCCTCTTGGCTCTTGCTAAATTTGTCCATCTTTTCTAGCATATTCTTGAAAAACCTTATAAGCGTGGTTTTGAACTCTATATCCAGTTGTTTTTTTTCCTCCATTTCTTTTGTTTGTGATCCCTTCCCTTGTCTCGGCATTTTCACTATGCCGGGGAAACTTCTGTGTTGGATTCAGCTTTATGATGCCAGAGGCAAAGCTGCAGAAGCCTCTGTTGAGCTTGGGAGGGGTGGAGTCTCAGGGCTTAAGGGACCGCCTTGCCTTCCAGTCGGCCCCGCCCTCCACCGCCCCTGAGTCTCACGTAACTGGGTAATGGCTGGAGCGGTCCTTGTGCACACGCCCGCAGTGCCTCTAACCGCTGCCTTTCCAGCTCCCCTGCGCACCAGGACCACACGAGTCTAGGTCCCCAGGGTTTCGCCCGAAACGGGCTTAGTGGAGTCAGAAGTGGCACAGTTGGGAGGGTCTGTCTCCCGTCCACTCGTGAAAGCCAGCAGCACAATTAGCAGTCTGTCCTGTGCGCAGCACCATGCGCGTGCGAGACCAGACCTGATCTTCTGCGACTCCCCTAAATTTCTGTGCACCTCTCCCTTTTCACAGTCCAAATTCCCCCTGTATGAGTTTCGGCTGGATCTGGGGTTTAGTGTCATAAAATAAAGGGTTCAATGCCGTTGGGAGTCTCCGTTTCCCTCCCGCCAGAGAAAGCCAGTCAGGTTCTCTGGCACCCGCTCTCTCAGCGTGCGCATCTCAGTACCTCAGCTTTTTGCAGCTCCTCTGGGTCTCCTTGAGCCCCTCTCTTTCGTTCTAGCTGTAGAACTTACACTCCGCCAGCTTTCCTGTGGTTCTGGGTGATGTCCGTTCTTTTAGTTGTAGTTTGGAAATTGTTGTGCGAGGCAGCAGTGTAGGTGTTTACCTATGCCGCCATCTTGGACTCTCCATCAGATTTTTAATTCACTTGATTTTTAGATTCACTTGTTGCTAGGTATGTATTTGTTGTTCATAATTTTTATCTTTACCTTGTTCTTCTTCCTCTTCTTAAAGAGTACCTTTCAGCACTTCAATAATACTGGTTTGGCGCTGATGAACTCCTTTAGTTTTTTCTTATCTGTGAAGCTCTGTATCTGACCTTCAATTCTGAATGACAGCTTTGCTGGGTAGAATAATCTTGGTTGTCTGTTCTTGCTATTCATCACTTTGAATGTTTCTTGCCACTCAGGTCTGGTCTGCATAGTTTCTGTTGAGAAATCAGTTGACAATCATATGGGTGCTCTCTTGTAGGTAATTGTTTTTCTCTTACTGATTTTAACATTCTGTCTTTTGCTCTTGGCATTTTAATTATGATGTGTCTTGGTGTGGTCCTCTTTGGATTCCTTTAGTTTGAGGTTCTCTGGGCTTCCAGGACTTGTAAGTCTATTTCTTTCACCAGGTGGGGGAAGTTTTCTGTCATTATTTCTTCAAATAGATTTTCAGTATCTTGTTCTCTCTATTCTTTTGGCACTCTCATAACCTGAAGTTGTCCAGAGGCTCCTTACACTATTTTCATATTTTTGGATTCTTTTTTCTTTTTGCTTTTCTGGTTGGGTGTCTTTTTCTTCTTTGTATTTCAAATCTTTGACTTAATTCTTGCAATCCTCTAGTCTGTTGTTGAATCTCTGTATATTGTTTCTTATTTCAGTTAGTGTATGCTTAATTTCTAGTTGGTCCTTTTTCATATCCTCAAAGGTCTCACTAAATTTATAGGCCTTTTCTAGAATATTCTTGAAAAACCTTATAACTGTGGTTTTGAACTCTATATCCAGTTGTTTGCTTTCCTCTATTTCTTTCATTTCTGACCTGTTGGTCTCTGCATTTTGGCTGCTTCCCTGAGTTGATAGAGTGGCTTTGTGTGCTAGGTGTCCTATAGGGCCAGTGGCTCAGCCTCTGCAGTTACTGGAGGTGGACATGCTTAGTGCACCCCTTCATGGGCTGTGTGCACAGTCTTGTTGTAGTTATGTCTTGAGTGTTGTTGGTATCACTAGCAGGAATTGGCTGTGCGGATCAGCTGTGTTTACAATGGGAGAATTCTGTGCTGGAGACACCCTTATTAGACAAGACTTGAAAAAGCCACTGTGCTCATCTTGGATGGGGTGGAGTCTCAGGATGGAGCAGACAGCAATGGCTTCCCGTAACCCTGCGCTAAGAAGCCCTTGGGTCTCGGTGTCCCATGGTAATCGCTGCAAGCACCTCTGAGAGAAAGCCACCCTCAGAGTTTCGCCCGCTGCCAGACAGTCCAGTTTCTCCCTGAATGAGTCTAGGTCCCCAGAGTCTCACCTGGAACTGGAGTTCAGAGTGGTCAGGAGCTTTTGTCTCCCTCCCAGTTGAGAAAGCCAGCCATGTACTCAGTTGCCAGCCCTCTCTGTGTATGCACCTGTGTACTTCTGCCTTTACTTCTGCAGCTCCTCTGAGTCTCTGTGTGCTTTTCTCTTTCCTTCTAGTTGTAGAATTTCCACTCAGTCAGCCTTCCTGTGGTTTTGGATGATGTCCATTTTGTCTTTTAGTTGTAGTTTTGAAATTGTTGTGCGAGGCAGCCGTTTAGGTGTTTACCTATGCCACCATCTTGGTTTTTCTCCTACAATTGGTATTTAGTAAATGCTGGTTAAAACTGAATGCACAAATGAACTACATAGTAAAATATCATCATCTCTTAACTCTCACAACCTCTGTGGACAGCTAACCAGGCTCTGTTTTCAAAAGTAAGGGGGAGGGAAAGGTGAGGTGACCTCAGGTGAGCAATAAAACAAAATAATCAACCCAAGAAGAAAGCAAAGATGCCCAAACACATCCTGAAACTCAGCGTCATCCTGAAACTCAGCATGGCAGTTCGTCCTATAGAAAGCATCCCCTGAACACTCTTGGCTGCACTGGGTCCCTGTGTCCCCTCCACCTTCGCCCCAGTTCCTCCCAGCCACTGTACTCCCAGTCTATGAAGAATAACAATGGAGAAGATAATCACATAACACTGTGTATGAGCCCTTCTGACAGTGAGCCAAAACTAGGACAGGAAGGAGCCAGCAAAGATGACACTAATTCCTTACATTCAAAGAATCCACAAAAGGGTATCACTGGGTTAATATGGAGATTCACACAATAATGATAAAAACAACTGGAAGCCGGGTATGATCTGTACAGTTATCCATGAGTGTGGAGATGTGATGACTGGATCGAGTTCATTCACACGCTGTGGAAGGTCAACCCTGAAACACAGAATCCTGAGGGAAGGATTTATGGGACATCCTTCCTGTCCTCAGGCATTTGACAGACCCAGACACCAGGCTCTGCCGGGCCATGTGGCTCGTCGGCTCTCAGAGCCGGAAGAGACAGGAGAGGAGAGACCCGACCATCTGGCCTCCAGCCCTGACCTCTCTCCACTACTGTCCCTTCCATGAGCAGTTCCTCAAGGAAGAGTGTGATCGGATCTATTGACCTGCAAAATGGAAATTGTAACGAAGTCCCTAGTAAGAGTGGGAGAGTTTATGCATGTGAGTATGAGAGTACTCGTGAGTGCAAGTGTGTGCATGTGTGTGTGTGTGTGTGTGTGTGTGTGTGTGTGTGTTGGAGGGAGGGTGTCACAGCAAGGCCCCTAGCTTTCATCTGGTTCCTGTAAACATGAAGAAGGACCCCTGGGAAAATCATGCTCTGGACCTGAGAAGCCAGAATCCAATTCAATTATGGTTTTCTGTGAACAGAGCCTCCATCTTCACAAAATGCCCTGGCTTTCATCTGGCCTCAGCGTTACTCACGTTGTCATCATCATTGACATCATTATCCTCCTCATCCTCCCAGCCACAGCACTGTCTGGTCAGTGCAACCTGGCACACGGCACTTAAGCCAAGGTCACCGCTCTCAGCTGGGCATCTGGGTTTGGGGGGTGGATGCTACTGACATCTGGTGGGTAGAGGCCAGAAATGGTGCTGAACATCCTCCAGTGCAGAGGACAGTGCCCTATCAATGAATGATCTGGCCTCAGGTGTCACAGGGCCAAGGCTGAGGAACTCTGAACTGGACCTTTACATGCCATTACTGGAGACTCCAAGATAATCTTCTACCTGGAGCCTGAGAGCTGGTGAGCTGACATCGATGGCCTTCACAGATGTTGCTCACTGCTCCTAAGCACAGCTCCCTGGGCCCCCAGTCTGCAGTGAGGAAGTGCCACACTGTGAACCTACACATTCCCTGCCTGGAAGCCCCTCAATTTAGATCCTTGCTTACTTTGGGAGCATAAATATAGTCCTGTGATTTTATAAGACTATGAGGACTTTTCCAACCTCTCGAATAGATCGAAGGAAGACTGTGATTGATTGCTATCTTTTTTCTGCTCCAAGATGCTAAAAGTGTGGCACTGCCCATGTCACCCCCATCCACGGGGCATCAGCTCTGTCAAATTCAGGGTCTTGGTGAACATCCTGGCAAAACCCTTAGCTGCCCACATGCATTGCAGAGCCAGCTTCACCAGCTCTGGGTCCTGGCGACCATTCTGCTCCTGAGGGCTCTACCTTCTGGAAGCAGGCTGGAGGCAGAACAGGGAGCAGGGAGAGAAACCTTTGGTTTGGCCCATTCATTGGGATATGATTTCCAATTCCATCCAGCCAAGAACCCACGTCAGGTCCTGCTCAAATCAGGAATGCACTCCAGAAAGGCAAGTGCACACGTCATTTCACTTATTCCTAAATGTTACGTATGGTGACATCGGTTTCAAAGCCCGGGACACTGATGGGGAAGGGGCTGGACCAAGTGCATTCCTGCTCACAGGCCAGGAGCAAAACTCACTTGACTTCCTGACTGTGCCAACGGGCCAGGCCAGCGGGATGAAGATCCAGGAACCCAGCTCCCTGACCCTGGGGCCCACGTCTTTTTTACCTATGTGTCCTAGTGCTGGGCACGTGCCAAAGGCTAAGATGGTGATTTGCATTGAAACAAATCCTGCTGCTTCTCTTTTCAGCCTTTCTGTTAACAGGCTTGGGAGGGAAGGAGTCTTACACAGCTTGCGTCACCCCAAAACCTGTCCCCAAGCTCTTTCCCGATGTCTCCCAAGGCAAGAAGGCCCTGCCTCTTTTCAGCTCTCTGCAACGCCACGCACTATTTCTTGGGGCCTGCTTTGCAAGGTTCCTTCTTGGCAGCTCATTTTCTTCTCTTAATTGGTCTTTAGTGTGGCAGGGAGACCAATGCCTCTGTGACATGAGCACTGAAGAGCAAGACCCCCTCTGAGCAGACTGGAGGCAGGCAGGAACTCAGAGCTTGCTCCATGCTGTGAGCTCACTCAAAGCTGGTCAGGAAAAGAGACCAAGCTGCTCCCATGACACCCTCACCCCTAGGTTTCCGCAGGCCCAGGATGCTGTGTCTCTAACACAGAACAAGCCCCTGCTTGTCCCTGCCATCGCTGGGTCATGCCTTTCTCCTCTCTGGGACTCAGTTTTTCCTTATATGAAAGTTGAGGTAATTACACTGAGGTTCCTTCCAGTTTGCACCCATGTAGCTCTTTTTCCGTGGCATTTGAGCTTATTATTTGGTTTCTTAGCTGAAGAAAGATTATCAGGCAGCGCCTCCTGGTGACCATCAAGAGAAGAGACCCCAGGTGGACGGTGTCCAAGGCAATCCATATAGGGAGGAAAAGGCATCCAAGTGTCTACAGCCAAACAGCTATGTGACCCTAACACTGGCAAGCAAGGAAACAGGGCTTAAAGCAAAAGCACAGTCCTGCCACACTCGCAGGTCCTCTACCCACCATGACAATGAAGGCAGAAGGTCTTCAGAAGATAGAGCTTGAAAACAATGCCAGCGCCGGTCACCCAGGGTGTCCTGGTATCTGATTACAAAGCTTGTGCACCTCATTTCTCTTCCACAAAGTACCAGCCGGAGAAGGGAAAGACAAAAGTGCTAAAGAAAGAAATGGATCAGGTGATGAAGCTAAACTGAGCTTGTTCCCAAGGACAGGGCTAGCACAGGAGAGCCAACAGGTCTCTGTGTGCCTGCAAAAGGGCGGCCATTCTCAAGTGAGGAGTAAGGTCAGCAGCAGATCCAGGCTGTGAGGCACCCCACCTTCAGAATCCCATGGGGATGGCAGTGGGACATATTCACCCCAAGAGAAGAACCACAGACCCCCTCAAATGATCGTGAGCCTCCAGAGCCACTCCCCAGACGTCACTCCAGAGATAATGAGATATGTCCTCATCCCAAAGAGCTCACAGTCTGATAGGGAACAGACCAGGAAAGTGGGCATGGAGGTCACTGCAAGTTAAAGCACATGCTTTGAGTGAGACTGGCATGAGTTCGAGCCCAGCCTCTACCTAGTACTATCTGTGTGACTCTAGACAAGTTATCTAACCTCCTGGGCATGTCCATCCTTCAGCTCTGGCCACTTGGTATAGTAAGTCATCAACAGCAGCTCCATATAAGTGCTGTACCACTTTAAGGGAGACTATCCTCGGTGATCGGAGTGGGCCTGACTCCATCCATTAAAAGGCATTAAGAGCAGAACTGAGGCTTCCCTGGAGGAAAAAAAAAAAATCTGCCCACACACAGCCAGCTCCAGACAGCCTGTCCGTGGACCTCAGACTTGCCAGCCAGCCTCCACGGTCACAATAAACTCCAGACACTAAATCTCAATCAATTATCCTGCCCTGGCCAGGTGGCTCAGTTGGTTGGAGCATCATCCCATACACCAAAAGGTTGTGAATTCAATCCCCAGTCAGGGCACACACCTAGGTTGCAGGGTTGATCCCTGGTTGGGCTGGTACAAGAGGCAACCGATCAATGTTTTCTCTCTCTCTCTCTCTCTCTCTCTCTCTCTCTCTCTCTCTTTCTCTCTCTCTCTCTCTCTCTCTCTCCCTCTCTCTCTCTCTCTTTCCCCTCTCCTCTCTAAAATCAATAAGAAGTATGTCCTTGGATAAGGATTTTTTTTTTAAAAAAAAGAATGTTTAAAAAAAATCTCACTGTATCTACCCACTGGCCCTGCTTTTCTGACACACCACTGTGACTGCCCCATCCAAGCTGGCCTTTTAGTCACAATCGCATCACTCCATTTTAATTCTCAGCTTCAAACTCATCACCATGTGACACATTTCCTGTCCATTCTTTCACTGTGCTCAGAGTAGCACTGGCCAGGAGAACTTTCTGTTGATGATGGGAACACCCTGGACCTGCACTGTGCCGACAGGGTGGCCACCAGCTACAGGGGAGCTATGAGTCACATGAAACGGGGTTAGTGCCTGAGAGGTGAATTTTTAATTCTCCTTCCCTTTCATGAATAGAAGGTTAACTCCCACACTAGTCTAGAGGCCACCCCAATAGACAATTTGGGTCTAGAAAACAAGGACCATGAGAGCGGGAAACTGGTTAGCCTTAATCATTACCATGTCCCCAGTCCCCAGTGACCGAAACAGAGGGCGTGCTATCGACATTTACAATGAATGAATGAGCCGTGTGTAGGTAAGTGGGGCTGCATTAGGCCTCTGTCCCTTGCATTGGAGAATCCTAACGCCATCCCACATCTGTGTAAGTGATTCCTGAAAACCCACGGAATAGGGCAGCGGGGGACATACAAGGGAGACGAGGGACAAAGATGCTGCAACTCGCCAGACACTGGGGCTCTGGGAGAGGCGGATCTTTCCCAGCGCCCAGCCCTCCCAGAGGTGGAAGCAACTGGAATAATAGAGCAATCAAGGCAGCTTTCTCTTTTTTTCTAGCCACAGGAAGGCGGGTCTGGTGGGCTTCCTTCAACACCCAGACTGCAAGGACCAGGAGAGCCTCTGAGGCCACTGTCCTATTTTGGAGCCACTTTACATCCAGTTTGCACCTGCTCTCAGTTCCTCCCTGGAGAAGGAGCCGGAGGGGGCCCAGTAAAGTAAGCTCCAAGGAGGTTGCCAGGGTGCAGGCAGGGGTAAGGGGGGGTGCTGTCTGTCAGGGGTACCTGGGCCTTTCTCTCCCCTTGCCTGGCTGGCTGAGCCTCTTCTTAGACGTACCAGCATCTCACTCTAAGCCATCCTCCTACTCTGTAGCCGGTGTTTGTTTGAAAACTGGATGAGTGAGCCAGGCATCCTCTGCTCAAAGCCCTACAACACAAGCTCTGAGCCATGATCCTCTAAGGGGGCTAGCCCTGCCCATTTATCTGACTCCAGTTCCCACCACTTTGCCAGCATTCCCAATGGACTGGCCACACTGGTCTCCCTGGCACAGGCTCCCTCCTTCCAGTAGGCACTTGGCATGGCCCTGCCACCCCTTTGCCATCAGAACACCTCCTTCTTTAGGTCTCAGCTCCATCCTGAAGCCCCGAGAAAGCCCCAAAGCCCTGGAACCCACCCTGTACAGTGAAATGCATGGTGGGTGCTTGAAAAATACGTAGAAAAGGGAGAAGGTAGGAAAAGAAAGGGGAAGCAGTCTTCCATTATCTGGACCTCAGCTCTGTAGTGAACTTGGGGGGGGGGGAGGGTGTGTAGAAATGGGGCTGTGTGCCCTGGAAAACTGCTTGGGGTTCTGCTTTTATTTCTGGTCAGGGAAAGGCAGGCTACCCCTAGAGAACAATCAAGCTATGCAAGGGAAGATGGGCTCTAAAGAAGCATTAATGTTGAGAGAGATAGTGGTTCAGAGGGAAGAGAAGCCAAAGACAAACAGGGAGTAGAATTAGAAAAGCTGAAGGCGGAGAAACCAAAATGGCGGCATAGATGAACACTTAAACTGATGCCTCCCACAACAATTTCAAAACTACAACTAAAAGACAGAACGGACATCATCCAGAACCACAGGAAAGCTGGCTGAGTGGAAATTCTACAACTAGAAGGAAAGAGAGTGGCACACGAAGACTAACAGGAGCTGTAAAAAACTGAGGTGACATGTGTGTGGAGAGGACAGGCAACTAAGTGCCTGACTGATTTTTTCTAGTGGAAGGAAGATGGAAACTCCAGACTGCGCTGAACTCCAGTTCCGACTGCACTGAACCCCAGGTTCAGGTGAGATCTGGAGGCCCAGACCCACAGTGGGAGAGTCTGGACTGCCAGGAAAAGAGAAGAGTGCATGGAAACTCAGGGGAGTCGTGAAAGGCAGAGGTCTAGAGGCACACATGAGTGTGCGAAGAGAGGATTGCAGCAATTACAGAGGGACACTGAGACCCAGGGGCTTCATAGGGCAAGGCTGATGAGAAGCCAAGGCTGTCTGCTCAGCCCTGAGACTCCGCTCCATCCACGCTGAGCACAGAGGCATTTGCAATTTTGCAAGTCTTATCTCATAAGGCTAACTCCAGCACAGACGTTCTCCTGGCGTAGACACAGCTGATCCTCACAACCAATTGGCATGGAGGTCAAGCCCCTCCAGTGATACCAACAACAATCAAGACTTAACTACAACAAGGCTGTACACACAGTCCACAAAGGAGTGCACCAAGAGTGTCCACTTCAGGTAATTGGGGAGGTTGGGCCACTGGACCATATAGGACACCTAGCACACAAAGCTACTCTACCAACTCAGGGAAGCAGCCAAAATGCAGAGACAAAGAAAGAGATCACAAACGAAAGAAATGGAGGAAAACAACCAACTGGATATAGAGTTCAAAACCATGGTTATAAGGTTTTTCAAGAATTTCCTAGAAAAGGCCAATAAATTTAGTGAGACCCTTGAGAATATTAAAAAGGACCAACTAAAAATTAAACATACATTGACTGAAATAAAAAACAATATACAGAGATCCAACAGCAGACTAGAAGAATGCAAGAATCAAGTCAAAGATTTGAAATACAAAGAAGCAGAAACACTCAACTGAAAAAGCAAAAAAAAGAAAAGAATCCAAAAATTTGATAGTGTAAGGAGCCTCTGGGACAACTTCAAGAGTACCAATATCAGAATTATGGGGGTGCCAAAAGAAGAGAGAGAGCAAGATATTAAAAACCTATTTGAAGAAATAATGACTAAAAACTTCCCTCACCTGGTGAAAGAAATAGACTTACAAGTCCAGGAATCACACAAAACCCCAAACAAAAGGAACCCAAAGAGACATCATAATTAAAATGCCAAGAACACCAAAACACATCATAATTAAAATACCAAGAACAAAAGACAAAGACAGAATATTAAAAGCAGCAAGAGAAAAACAGTTAGTTACCTACAAGGGAGCATCCATATGATTGTCAACTGTTTTCTCAACAGAAACTATGCAGGCCAGATGGGAGTGGCAAGAAATATTCAAAGTGATGAATAGCAAGAACCTACAACCAAGATTACTCTACCCAGCAAAGGTACCATTCAGAATTGAAGGTCAGATAAAGAGCTTCACATATAAGAAAAAGCTAACGGAGTACATCACTGCCAAACCATTATTATATGAAATAGTGAAAGGTACTCTTTAAGAAGAGGAAGAAGCCGAAACCGGTTTGGCTCAGTGGATAGAGCGTCGGTCTGTGGACTGAAAGGTCCCGGGTTCGATTCCAGTCAAGGGCATGTACCTTGGTTGCGGGCACATCCCTAGTAGGAGACATGCAAAAGGCAGCTGATTGATGTCTCTCTTTCATCGATGTTTCTAACTCTATCCCACTCCCTTCCTCTCTGTAAAAAATCAATAAAATGTATTTTTTAAAAAAGAAGAGGAAGAAGAAGAAAAAGGGAAAGATAAAAATTATGAACAACAAATACATATCTAGCAACAAGTGAATCTAAAAATCAAGTGAATTAAAAATCTGATGAACAGAATAATCTGGTGAATATAATAGAATCAGAGGCATAGAAAGGGAATGGACAGACAATTCTCAGAGAGAAAGGGTGTGGGGGGTGCAGGAAGGGAATGGACAAAAATTGTACACCTATGGATGAGGACAATGCGGGGGAGGTAAGGGCAGAGGGTGGGGTGGGAACTGCGTGAAGGGGAGTTATGGGGGAAAAAAGAGGAACAATTGTAATAATCTCAACAATAAAGGTTTATTAAATTTAAAAAAAGAAAAAGCTGAAGACGAGGGTTCTTTGGAGACAAAAGAAAAAAGAGAGGGATAGGATGGAGATGGAGGAAAGTGAGACAGGGCAGAGAATGGCTAGAGGACCCTGCTGCTGATGCTGATGGTGATGGTATTGGTGATGAAGGTGGTGGTGATGAATGTGGTGATAGTGATAAGTTGTATGGCATATAGTAGGCATTCAATAAATTTTGATGTATGAGGGAATGTGTTTTTATTTTATTTTAGGCCACAGCTGATACAATAAAGAAAGGTGAGGAGGCCCTGGCTTTGGAACCCCTTGAGCTTGTTGATGGAATAATTAAGTATTCTTTGGTGTCAGGCTAAGGCTGATCTAACAATCTAAGAGACAAAAAGTTAAACTTTCCTACCTTTGGAGCATCTTGCACACTGGGAAATAAAGATATCCCCAAAATCCAAAGAGAAAACTAAATTACTGGTAGAGTCACAACTATAAAATAAAGTCTCCCCAATTTGAGGAGGGGAGGACAGGAGAGGGGAGGGGAAAGGAGAAGAGGGGAAAGGAGGGGAAGGGTAAAAGGGGAGGGAAAGAGAGAGAAAGAGAGAGAGGGAGAAAAGAAGAGGGAGAGAGGAACAGGGATAGGAACAGAGAGGTGGGGAGAAGGTGAGAGAGAGAAATTACACATATTCTTGGTCAGGTACAAAGCTTTTTTATCTCCATGAATTTCTCAATACAACCTGTATTCCTTCATTCATTTAACAAATATGCATTGAGTTTCCACTACACACTAATATTTAAAGTATCTAATTTCATCACTGTAGGAAACTCCAGCTGAGAGCTGGGGAGACTGAGATGAAATAAAAATAAAAAGAAGCCAGAATCAAGAACTAGTTTGTTCCTTAGTTTGGGATAAAATTTTGGATTAAGGTGAAAGGCAGGAAATAATGGAACCATTTAGAAGCTTCAAGGAACCAAAGATAATTTTTGAGGGAAAGAGGATTTAAGACAAGAAGGATCTGTAGAGAATGGATCGCTGCTTCCCCCTGGTGGAGAAGAGTAGCAAACACATCATACGGCTTTTCTGCACTTTCAACAAATATAACCTGGATGAGGTGCTAGGAACAGAGGGATGAATAGTAGCATACTGTATCTGTCCTTGGGGAGGTCACAAGCAGATGAAGGAGTAAGACAAAAAAGTGACAATCCGTCTAAGGCAGGACCAGTTGGTAACAGAAGCATTCATTCATTCATCCAACAAAGGGTAGAGGCCTTGAGAAAGGGGCTTGAGAATAAGCTGGATTCATGGGGAGGACACAAGTGTGAGGGAATTCTAGGCAGTGGGTTGAGTACCAAGAAGTGAAATCCATGCCTGATCTAGGAAATTCCAAGTAATTAGTAGATCTGTACAACACTGAAGGTTAGGGGAGGAATATAAACAGGATGGTTACAATTAGAAGCCAAATCTCAAGGTGCTTTGCAATCTGTGGGAAAGACTATGTATGTGAAGCCACTGGTCAGTTTCACATACATACTGAGTGTGCAGTAGGCAACCAATCGATGTTTCTATCTCTCTCTCTCCCTCTTCCTTCCTCTTTCTAAAATCAATTTAAAATTTTTAAGAGAAATATGTATTGAGTCCCTACAATGTGCCAGATATTGAGCTGGGGTTGTCTGACTGTAAATAAAATAGTGAGCAGAAACAGGTAGATCGCTGTCCCCCTGCAGCTTACACTCTACTGTGAGGAGAGGCATCTGTTAAGTCACTCGACACAAAAAGTTAACATTATCGTGTGGAAAGTGGTACGGACACATACAGAGGCAGAGCATGATGTTAGAACACTGAGAGCGATTTGCTGAGCTGAGCTTCCCTGCAAGATTCTCTTGTTGCCCAGTGCAACACCTGGGCTTGCTCTCAAGGACACAGTGACTTGAAGGCTGGCATCGGAGGCAGGACATGGTCAAGGAAGCTCAGCTGCTTGGAAACAGCTGATAGAGGCAAAAGGATCAAGGAGATTGGCATTTTTCAACCCATAGCTAGGTGTGAAATGAAAGTGGCAGGTCCTTTCCCGTATTTGGTAAATGATATAAAATAAAATAAAAAAGAATGTAAAGTATTGTGCATAGTAAGAATTGGTACTGTTTCATAAAATTAATTTCAGTTGTGTGTGTATATATTCATGTGTTTGTGTATAATGTGTGTGTACAAGGTTGGAATATAAATCATTTGTTACTGTGTGTCTTTTTAAATATTTTTATTGATTTCAGAGAGAGCGAGGGAAGGAGAGAGAAACATCAATGATGACAGAGAATCACTGACTGGCTGCCTCCTGCCACACCCTACTGGGGATCGAGCCCACAACCCAGGCAGTGCCCTGACTGGGAATCGAAACATCACCTTCTGGTTCATAGGTCAACACTCAACCATTGAGCCATACCGGGTAGGCAACGTTTTGATTACTGTGTGTCTTGATCAAAAGGGTTTGAAAAACACAAGATCAGATGCTCTCTCACGGTCTCACCCAGCCCAGATGTCACAAGGGTGGCTGGCTGTTCAGCCCACAGATGGCTGACATAAAGGCCTATCTCAGGCAGAACTGCAGTCCAGCTCCACTTATGAGGACTCTACCACACTCAGTAGCCAATTCTGATGAGGAGTTATGACCTCTGAAAAGCAATGAAGCAATGTAAATATCTGTGTTTTCTGATGGTCTTAGGCTCTACAGCAGCGGTTCTCAACTTGTGGGTCGCAACCCACAAGTTGAAAACTGCTAGCAAGGTCGCCTACAACCATCGGAAAACAGATATTTACATTATGATTCATTAACAGTAGCAAAATTACAGTTATGAAGTAGCAACGAAAATAATTTTATGATTGGGGGTCACCACAACATGAGGAACTGTATTAAAAGGTCACAACATTAAAAAAGGTTGAGAACCACTGTGCTAGAGTAAGAAATAACATGGCCTTCAACGCTGTTTAACCAGGGGTGATTCTACCACAATACCTCCAACCCCAGAGAATATCTGAAAATATCCAGAGATGTTTCTGCTTGTCATGAATGAGAGAGGGATGTTACTGGTATCTAATGAGAGACCAGGGGTGCTAACAAGCATCCTTCAAGGACAGGTCAGCCTCCAATTCATGGTCTCTTTTGATGCTGATCACAGCCCTGATCAGGATCTACTAGCAAAAAAGAATATACAAGAACATGCAGGGTTGGAGGGGAGAGAATCTGGGCCAATGACCTATTTCAGACAGGCTCTGTTTTGTTCACTGATGTATCCTCAGCCCAACTGGCACAGAGTAGTCACTAAATAAATACTTGTTGAAGATTGCCTGTTGAATCCAGCAAGGACATCTGTGGTTATAAGTTTCTGCCTGATTGAGCCCGACTCATGTACAATAGTGACACCTTGTGGTGGAAACTGAAACCACCACGCAGATGGAACAATAACACTTTTTGGAGGGTGTTTGCAGAGCTGATCCCGTAACACAGAAAGGACCACAAAATTTGTGGAAAAATCATAAAGCTAGAGAGAAGCAGGAAGCCTTAAGAGGATGGTATCTGCTGTCTTGCTAAAAAAAGGAGGCAGATGCGAGTTTGAATAATTTATTGGAAAGATCAAAGAAATATGACAACGTATTTGGATTCCAAACTGGTAAGTCACAGAAGTTATTTTGTTAGGTTTAAAAGAAAACACAACAGTCTTGAAACCAAGATGGCAGCATAAGTAAACACTAAACTGCTGCCTCACACAGCAATTTCAAAACTACAGCTAAAAGACAGAACGGACATAATCCAGAACCACAGGAATGCTGGCTAAGTGGAAATTCTACAACTAGAAGGAAAGAGAGGGGCCCACGGAGACTCAGAGGACCTGCAAAAAGCTGAGGTACGAAGACATGCGTGTGGAGAGGATGGGCAGCTGAGTGCCTGGCTGGCTTCCTCTAGCGGGAGGGAAATGGAAACTCTCGACTGCACTTAACCCCTGTTCCAGGTGAGACTCATACGGGGGGAAGGGGAGCGGAGGAGGGGGAAGCGAAGATTCCACAGAAACTCAGGGGATCCGAAAAAGGCAAAAGTCTGGAGACACGCATGAGTAAGCACAGAGAGGACTGATTGCTGAGTGTGCCGCTGGCTTTCTCTAGTGAGAAGACGGAACCTCCCAACAGCACTGAACTCCAGTTTCGGATGAGACTCTGGGGACTCAGACCTATATGGGGGAGCTGTACTGTCGTGAAAAGAGAGGAGCACACGAAAACTTAGGGGAGCCACAAAAGGCAGAGATCTGGAGGCGCATGCACTAGTGCATGCAAAAAGGACTGCAGCAATTACCAAGGGATACTGAGACCCAGAGGCCTCATAGGGCAGGGCTGACGGGACCCAAGTCTGTCTGCTCATCCCTGAGAATCCACCCCATCTAAGCTGAGCACAGAGGCTTTTGCAATTTTGCAAGTCTTATCTCATAAGGCTGACTCCAGCAGAGAAGTTATCCCAGCATAGACATAGCTGATCCTTACAGCCAATTGGCCTGGAGGTCAATAACCCCCCAGTGATACCAACAACAATCAAGACTTAATTACAAAAAGGCTGTACACAGAGTCCACAAAGGAGTGCACCAAGAGTATCCACCTCAAGTAACTGGGGTGGCGGAGCTATAGGGCCATATAGGACACCTAGCACACAAAGCTATTTTATCAACTCAGGGAAGCAGCAAAAGTGCAGAGACAAAGAAACATCACAAATGAAAGAAATGGCAGAAAACAAACAACTGGATATAGAGTTCAAAACCACGGTTATAAGGTTTTTCAAGAATTTTCTAAAAACCACCAATAAATTTAGTGAGACCCTGGAGGATATGAAAAAGGAACAACTAGAAATTAAGCATACACTGAAATAAAAAACAATATACAGAGATCCAACAGCAGACTAGAGAATCGCAAGAATCAAGTCAAAGATTTGAAATACAAAGAAGCAGAAAACATTCAACTGAAAAAGAAAAAAGAATCCAAAAATTTGAAGATAGTGTAAGGAGCCTCTGGGACAACTTCAAGTGTATCAACATCAGAATTATGGGGGTGCCAGAAGAAAAGAGAGCAAGATACTGAAAACTTATTTGAAGAAATAATGACTGAAAACTACAAGTCCAGGAAGTGTAGAGAACCCCAAACAAAAGGAATCCAAAGAGGACCACACCAAGACACATTATAATTAAAATACCAAAAGCAAAAGACAAAGACAGAATATTAAAAGCAGCAAGAGAAAAACAGTTAGTGACCTACATGGGAGCACCCATATGATTGTCAACTGATTTCTCAACAGAAGCTATGCAGGCCAGACTAGAGTGCAAGAAATATTCAAAGTGATGAATAGCAAGAACCTACAACCAAGATTACTCTACCCAGCAAAGGTACCATTCAGAATTGAAGCTCAGATAAAGAGCTTCACATATAAGAAAAAGCTAAAGGAGTACATCACTACCAAGCCAGTAATATATGAAATGCTGAAAGGTATTCTTTAAGAAGAGGAAGAAGAAGAAAAAGGTAAAGATAAAAATTATGAACAACAAATACATATCTAGCAACAAGTGAATCTAAAAATCAAGTGAATTAAAAATCTGATGAACAGAATAAACTGGTAAATATAATAGAATCAGAGGCATGGAAAGGGAGTGGACTGACAATTCTCAGGGATAAAGAGCTTTGGGGGTACGGGAAGAGACTGGACAAAAATCATACACCTATTGATGAGGACAATGGGGGAGAGGTAAGGGCAGAGGGTAGGGTGAGAACTAGGTGGAGGGGAGCTATGGCGGGGGAAAGATGAACAACTGTAATAATCTGAACAACAAAGATTTATAAAATAAATAAGTAAATAATAAAAACTACAACTAAAAGACAAACTGACATCATCCAGAAGCACAGGAAGGCTGGCTAAGTGGAAATTCTACAACTAGAAGGGAAGAGAAAAAGCACATTGAGATTCAGAGGAGCTACAGAAGTAAAGTCCAGAGGTACGGAGGCACGCACTCGGAAAGGGCTGGCAACTAAATACGCGGTGGGCTTTTTCAATACACAGGGAGATACAAGCTCCCAACTGCTCTGAACTCCAGTTCTAGGCAAGACTCTGGGGACCCAGACTCATATGCAGAGAAACTGGACTATGTGGCAGCAGGTAGAACTCGAGGGCAGCTTTCTCTCAGAGGTGCTTGCAGTGACTACCAAGGGACACTGAGAGCCATGGGCCTCTTAGGGCAAGGCTGATGGGAAGCCCCTGCTGTTTGCTCTACCCTGAGACTCCGCCCTATCCAAGCTGTGTGCAGAGGCTTTTCCATATGAATGTCCTAGTCCTTTGAAATTTAAACTTACCTAACTGCAGCTGAGTCAGAGAGACCCAGAGCATCCAAAAGAAAGCCCAAGGCCCCACAGCAGCTTGCATTGCTTCACAGCTGGGCCTCATCTGGGCACCTCCAAAATCCAAACAAAGAAGAGGAATCTACAGATTTCTCTGTAGCTCCTGCTGGGCCTTAGGCAGAGGCTAAATTAGCATCTCCTTGGAGATCCAATAACCAGTGTACGCAGGAGTCAGAGTAGGACCATTCAGAGTACAACTCCTCAGATCCATAAAGGACACACTCAGGAGGCAGACTCAGTGAGGACGAAAGCCCCACTGAAGCAAATCTTGCCCCATAAGGGTATCTGTAGCCCAGAAGTTCTCCCATCGTAAACACAGCTGATACTCACAGCCAATTGGCCTGGAGGTCAATAATCCCCCAGTGATACCAACAACAATCAAGACTTAACTACATGATTGTGCACATAGCTCACAAAGGGGTGCCCCAAAAGTGTCCACCTCAGGTAACTGGGGAGGCTGAGCCACTGGGCCCTATAGGACACATAGCACACAAAGCTACTCTACCAACTCAGGGAAGCAGCCAAAATGCAGAGACAAAGAAACAGGTCAGAAATGAAAGAAATGGAGGAAAGCAAACAACTGGATATAGAGTTCAAAACCACGGTTATAAGGTTTTTCAAGAATTTTCTAGAAACTGCCGATAATTTAGTGAGATTCTTGAGGATATGAAAAAGGACCAACTAGAAATTAAGCATACACTGACTGAAATATAAAACAATATACAGAGATCCAACCACAGACTAGAGAATCACAAGAATCAAGTCAAAGATTTGAAATACAAAGAAGAAAAAAACACCCAACAGGAAAAAAAGAAAAGAAAAGAAGAACCCAAAAATAGGATGATAGTGTAAGGAGCCTCTGGGACAACTTCAAATTATGAGGGTGCCAGAAGAAGAGAGAGAGCAAGATACTGAAAACCTATTTAAATAAATAATGACTGAAAACTTCCCCTACCTGGTGAAAGAAATGGACTTACAAGTCCAGGAAGTGCAGAGAACCCCAAACAAAAAGAATCCAAAGAGGACCACACCAAGACACATCATAATTAAAATGCCAAGAGCAAAAGACAAAGACAGAATATTAAAAGCAGCAAGAGAAAAACAGTTACTTACCTACAAGGAAGCACCCATATGATTGTCAACTGATTTCTCAACAGAAACTATGTAGGCCAGACTAGAGTGGCAAGAAATATTCAAAGTGATGAATAGCAAGAACCTACAACCAAGATTACTCTACCCAGCAAAGGTACCATTCAGAATGGAAGATCAGATAAAGAGCTTCACAGATAAAGAAAAGCAAAAGGAGTTCATCAACACCAAACCAGTATTATATGAAATGCTTCTTCCTCTTTAAGAAGAGGAAGAAGAAGAAAAAGGTAAAGATAAATATTATGAACAACAAATACATATCTAGCAACAAGTGAATCTAAAAATCAAGTGAATTAAAAATCTGATGAACAGAATAAACTGGTGAATATAATAGAATCAGAGGCATAGAAAGTGAGTGGACTGACAACCCTCTAGGGGAAAAGGGGTGTGGGAGAGACTGGACAAAAATCATATACCTATGGATGAGGACAGTGGGGGGAAGGGTAAAGGCAGAGGATGGGGTGGGATCCAGGTGGAGGGAAGCTTTGGGGGCTGGGGGGAAGAGGAACATCTGTAATAATCTGAACAATAAAGATTTTTTTAAAAAGAAAGAAAACACAATAGGTTTTGAAATAATATGGATAAATAATCCTAATTCTGTTGCTTAAAGGTAGTATGCACATACCTATTGTTCTGGAAGAAGTATACCAAAAACATTATACCAAAATGACAATAGTAGGTCTCTAGAGGGTGATGCTTAGGATAGTTATTGTTTTTATGTTTTCTCATTTATTTTATAAAGAATGTGTGATGTTTATGTAAAAAAAAAAAAGGAGGCAGATGTTGACTCAAATGACGACACTTCAGAATGTCTAAACGATTCTGGTCTCCTGTGCACATCTTGTATTTCCAGTACCTAGACCCTAATTTTCCAGAACCCCATGTCCCACGACCTCAGAAGATCTCCTTTAGGGCCGGGTTCCCAGAAGCTGCACTGACCACTTTCGAGTGCCAGGCCCCTCTCCTCTGCTCGCATGTGGCATTTACCACCCAGAGTTGATTCTGCTTCATCCAGGCCTGCAGCTGCAGGCACAGGAACCTGGTGGCTCTGTGGCAGATGTCCAGCCTGCTCACCTGACATGTGCACATTCCGGAGGCAGGAGAGGGAGGCATTGAGGCGGGCACATTCCTCCTGGTTGGCTCCGTATTTCTCCACGGTTTCACACACCTGCTCATCCGTCATCTCCAAGAGGTCCTCCAGGCTCAGCTGGTCCGGGGTGATTTCCTAGGAGGGAAGAGTAAGTAGACGTCAAGTGCCTAGAGTGGAGGAATGACCTCTAAGCCTCCACACTACTCTCTAGTGGTACCTAGCTGAACACCCTGCGCCGTGTGAATGGCTACTTGGTGTAATAGTGGGGTTTCTGATTTGGAGGTCAGACAGGCTTGGGTTTTCTCTCAGCTGTGCCACTCATTAACTGGATGGCCTCGAGCAAATCATTTAACCCGTGGAAGCCTCTCTTTACTCACCCAAAAATGGGAATCCTAAGTGCACATACTGTGTAGGGGAGCACGTGTGCTTAGCACATGGCGCTCCATAAATGGTATAGTTTATTACTTGTCTAAGTCCCCATGCAGCTTCTAAATTCCTTATGACCAAGACTCTAAATTATTTATCTTTAAAGGCCTGCCGTACTGCCTGCTCAGCTCTTACAGCAGTGTCTTGTCCCAAATTCAGGGTGAACTCAGAGCAGTCAGCCCAAGTCTCCTGATGGCTGTCCTCCACTTTCCGATAGTCTTAGGCAGGTATCCCTTGATCACCACCAGTAACCATCCCTCTTTCCAGAAAAACTGTCTCTAGACACTATCGTATGGATACATATTAAAATTTGTCAAACTTCCATATTTACGCATCTATAAGAAAAAAGAGCCTTCATTTTATAGGACTTAATGGTAATCAATGTTTTTACATTTATTATTGTTGTTGTTATTTTTTAATTGATTAATGTGTTACATATGTGTCCTTACCCCCCTCTCTTCTTCCCCCCCGCCCCTCTGTCCATGCCCTCACTCTGGTGTCTCTGTCCACTGGTTATTTGTTGTTGTTATTTAAATAAGAGTTTCAGATAATTGAGGATGGAGATTGTAGGGTAATATACAGCAATACTTGTGCCCTCTTGTGGCCTGATCTGTATGTTACAACAAAACCAGACATTTTCCCTCTAGTAACACACACACACACACACACACACACACACACACAATTAAACTAGCAACCAGGAAGAGGAAAAGTGTATAGCATTAAAATTCTACCCAAAAAAGAAAAAAGACGCATGCAAAAGCCATGAAGCCCAACTGGTGCCTTTCAAACTCACCAGGGCAGGGGACAGAGAGAGAGCAATAACTGAGTGGCTTAGAGGCTTTCTCAAACAGGAACATCTTGCAGGTAAGCCTCACTTAAGAAAGGTGACAGACCCGGATCTGAAAGTACAAAATGACTCAGTACAAAATATCCCTTACTTTAGAAGGGATATTTCTCAACATAAAAGAATTATCCACTTTGCTGCAGAATACTCTTCTGCATTTTAATCTTATAATTTACCTCCCAAAATATTCAATTTACACTGAAGTTTAAGATCTCTCTCTCTCTTTCTCTCTCTCTCTCTCTCTCTCTCTCTCTCTCTCTCTCACACACACACACACACACACATACACACAGACACACACACATCACAAGAGTAGATACTAAAAATGGAGAAAGCCTTGACAAACCTGGGCCAAAGAGCAGATGGACTTCTGTTGGATAAAATACTACTAATAGTAATAATAATAATAATAATAATAATAATAATAATAGAAATTGGTGTAGCACTATTTTAAGTGCTTTTCATGGATTTTCTTTTTAAAAGGCAAACCATGTAAAGTAGGTAATATCATCATCATCATTAGTCTATAACTAGAACACTAAAATTCAGAGAGGTTAGAGCACTGGCCAAAAGTCACACAGTAAGTTTGAACCCAGACAGTCTGTCCTAGGAGCGTTCTCTATACTTTAGTTCCTCCAGAGAAAAGTGCCCTTTGGTGTACACACTTGTGAGCTGAGTTGGAACCCCACTGTCCTCACCCCCTGGCTGGTGGCCTTGAGCTCTTGATTCTCACTGATTAAGGTAAGAACCAGAGCTTGGGTACCTGCAGGTAAGGGGAATCAAAATGAACAAGGCTGTGAAACTTGGGAGCCTGCAGAACCCAAAAGGGCAGCAGAATTCAGTTCATTGCCACTGACAGGAATTTATTTCAGTGTGGTAAGCAACTCCAATTTTCCAAGAGAAGGCAGAGATCTGGGGTTTTATACAAATGCTTTCAATTTTTAAATATTGGCTCAAAAATTTTTTGAACACATCAGCCAAGCAAAAAATGTCTGTGCATGAGATACAGCTTCAAGCCATCGTTTTTAATCTTTGGTCTCTAGAAGATCTAACTCTACCTAATCTGTCCTATTTGATAAATAAATGGTCCCAAAAGCTTCTGAAAAGTGTATGGGTCATGCAAATAAAATGCACTGTTTATACTTATACAGGGATGTTCTCATTAAGGATATTCACACCAAACGGCCAGCTTGGGCTGAATTAAAGAAACAGCGACTTATACCCCGTTTGGTGTGCATGTGTGAGATGGGCGAGGAGGAGTGTAGGAATGTGCATCTAGCCCAGGATTATTGGATCTGGTGGGTTCAGGCAAGATCACATCTAGAGAAGGTCTGAAAAAGACAAAAGGTGTAAAAGGATCTTCCAGACCACTTCCAGGAGGAAGCAGGGAGCTCCCTAAGAAATGGTACATGCCCTGCAGGTAGAGAGGCGCACCTTTCCTCCCCAGGTCAGGGAGGCCCTGGCAACTGGAAAATGGGGGAAGGACAGTGCTTTCCATCTCTGCCAACCCCATCCACTCACTAGTGAAATGAGTTTCTTCATCTCTGAGCCTCAGTTTACTGTTCTGCACAATGAAGTGATAGTTGTAACTACGTCAAAAGGTTGTTGCAAGGACTTGAACAATCTCAACACTTGAGGTCCTGCATGAAAAGCCCTCCGCACAATGCCAGGCATTCGAGGTGAGCTGATTTTATCCAGAAGGGCTCGGCCCAGATGCTGGAATCAGCAGTGACCCAGGATCTAAGAACACAAGGAAACCTCACCATCCTAGAGACCTTAAGCATGTGCTCCACTCCTTGAGGGCGGACACAGACAGCATGTGCTGGTTCTGTTTTGCCATCGGAGAACATGTCGCTTCCAAAGTTTGCAACAACAACAACAACAATACTGAGATGACATCAACCGAGTGCTGGTAAGTGGCTAAGTACTATTAGAGGGTGGGAATTTTTGAGCCTGCCCCATTATAGAGAGGCCATGGATTATGCCCCCAATAAGAGTTGTCAGTGCTGACATCAGTCCAGGCCTTGAAATATGGTCTCATAGTCCCTTCCCAGCATATAGGTCTTCTTTCATAGAACACTGTCAGCTTTCTGAAGAACAGGATGACCCTGTGAATAACATGGTCGTCAATGGCATGATTCTGACATTGCTTGGGAAAAACTGTTTTGTCTTGGGTTGCTTGCTCTGCATAAATAGGATGTGGTAAATGTGCTTAAAAGTGGTCCTACACAAAGGGTCGCTGCTGCTCTTGGGACTCCCTGCATGGAGAAAGGCAGAGCAGTCTCCAGCTGGCTAATAAAGGCTCTCTAAATTTTAATTTGGTCTGGACTCCAGTGGTCATTCACTCACGTTCGCTCCACAACATTTGGAGATGCTCCAGCGAGATCACCAACCTCTGACTGGTCCTGTGACTGGAGCCCACCAGGGTCCCCGGACTCAGACCCAGGGGAAGATCTCGAAGAGACGTTCCTCATCCCCGGGACTGGTAGAGGTTGGAGACACTGCCTGCTAAATTTCCTGATTAACTCTGACCAGAGCCACCTGGATCTGGTTCTTACTGGTAAGAAACTTATTTATGGTTCTATGGGCTCCCATCTAGGATCTCTGGAAGGCTGGATGCAGTGCTACTTCCAAGACCAGATCCTGGTACACGATGGTGCCCAGCGATCCTCAGTTGGTTGTCACTGTCTTTGTTATTCTGTGTTATTGTGGTCTAATTGTCTCTATCGTTAGAATGGGTCAGGCTGCTTCATGTTCTGTCTGTACTCCCCTGCAATGTTTTTTGAAAAATTTTCAGGAATTCAAGCAACGAGCGGATGACCACAGAGTCTCCGTTAACGCTTTTGATTTACAGAAGTTTGTGAGCAGGAACAGCCAACTTTCCCATATCCCAGTCATTGGAAGGGGGAGATTGATCACCTCTCCAGAAGTCAAAAAAACAAACTGTCTGGTATATAAAAAGTGTGAGAGTCTGTGTGAAAGACAGTGCAAACACAACTTTAGGGGGAAGACAGTAAAGACTTTTAATTGCTTTTCCTTGATTTATAATTTTGCTGTGTTAGTTTAAAATTTTGGAATTCACTCTCAGCCTGCTGAGATAGAGAAGCCCTAGCTGGGGAATAGGGGATGGTTGGAGATATCAGAAGTGGTGAAGGTTGAGATCTTCTGGGGCCTTGAAGTAAAGAAGGAAAATCTGAGAGGGACAACAGCTGTTCCTTAAGTGTAAAAAGCCTGGTTATACAGGATCTCAGACCACTTGCCTTTTTTCTCCTGCTAAGGACAGAGTAAATGGTTAATGCAGAAAAAGCTGGGGGCATCGGCAGGGAGAGATAGGTTTTTGCTGATTTTGCTGACAACCTGCTCTGCTAGCGTCCTTAGTTTCTTGCTTATCTGAACTATGCTGGCAAAACACAGTGGATCTTCCTCTGCCCCGTTTTCTTCTCTTTAACCCTTCCCATACACATAAAGAAAATCTCATTATCCAAGCCTGGCAGGGTGGGGTTACTGGATACTTCTTGGCAATGGTAGAATATTCAGCAAAGAAACTTTAAGATATAATATCTTTAATGTTACAATTAAGTTTAAGTTTTAAAAATCTCTGTCTCTCAAAGAAATTTTTTTACCTACTCTTAGTTTTATCACAGAAGGTATAAGTCATAAAAGTTAATCTAAGAAATTATGGCTGTTTAGTTTTTAGGAATCATTAAAGGATTGAGGTTTCAAAGAATAAGGAATACTGAGTAGAAGGTCTGAGGCCTGGTTATGCATTTTTAAAAAACATAGAAGGAAGGTTTGAAGGCTAATTTGGAAGTATAAAATTTATAAAGGTTGGGTATGTAATAAGAAGGAGAAGAGAAATGTTGAAAGGAAATAAAATAATACAGGCCAGGAAGAGTAAATAGTTATACCAAAGTACTTAGGGAGGGACTGATAAAAGAAATCTAACAGTTGTTGTTTGTTATAATACATTCAGAAAATATTACTTTAGAAAGTCTGTAAAAAAAGGACTAGCAAGGAAAATTCTATCTTAAAGCAGGTCAGTATATTTTTCTCCTTATACAATTCCTCCAAAATTTGGCAATACTTAATAAATAAATCATGGCAATACATTTCTTTGCATAAATTCAATAAGACCGGTTTCCAATAGTAGTTTTATTAACCAGAAACTTTGGAGTATCAGTCAAAAATGTTTTAAAGAGCTATGCCTGAATGCTGAAGACTTGAAGCCAATAGGAGTGCCATGGAGAAAGTCTGGTATCCTGTTTGGGAGCCCTAAAAATAGCTGATGCTGGAGCATCAGGCCCATACCCTACCATCACTGGTGGTTGGTCAGAGTACAAGGGGAGCAATAAGGGAACCTCTGCATTCCTACGTGATCCCCACACACTCTGAGCTGCAACAAGTAGGAGGACTGAGATGGGCCTTGAAGCCTAGGGCATGGGCCCGGGTAGAGCCACTACAGGAGAGGACTTCACCTAACTCAGCAGATACTACAGGCAGGCCTGACGGCAGCTGGATGGCTTGGCTTCCTGGCCCTACGGGGCACATTAAGATTCAGTCATGAAATTCCTGCAAAGGTAATCAGTTACCATTCTTGTTATGTTTATGCAAACAATCAGGCCAAATTGAATACAATAGATAAATTGGTCTTGATTTGGCTCTTTTGATAAACATGGGGGTAATTTTGAGGAGAAAAATTCTATTTCAACAGAAGTTATTAAAACAGAAAGGTTTTCTTTCCCTTCCACCAGACCATTTGTTACAGTTTGTCTCCGCCAGGTCACAAGCCCACCTCCTTCTGTGCCCAGGCCTCACTGTCCCTCTGACAGACAGCAAGGATCTCTCGGCTCTGAGAGAAACCTCTCACCCACCTCAGCAGGAAGTAGCTAGAAGAGCCCACCAACGTCCATTTTCCCTAAAAGAATTCAGAGCCAGAATCCTTGAGGTAATATATTAGGCAGTTAGACAGACATGAGCAGAGCAAAGACGATGGGCCAACTAGCATTACCAATGTAATTAAGTCTTTCCATCTCTATGTGAGACAAGGGGACTCCCCAGAAGCAAGAGGGAACAAGGCTGCAGATGAAGTAGCCTGGGAGACTGCCCTAAAACCAGTGGGGCCTCTACAGATTCTAGTGACCCTTCCAAACCCTGACCTACCTACCTCACCAGCTTACATGGAAACCCAATCTAGAAAGGGTGAAATCCATAACTAATCTTTACTCAAGTGCTTATAGGCTTTATAGTCCACCCAGAAAGCAATCAAGAAGCATGTCCAAGGTACCCGGCCTACACCAACTTCTGATCTGGTCCATCCTTCCACCCTGGTGACTCTGACTAACTCCTACCTGGAAAGGACCACACCCACAGCAGCCAAGGTTTAGGGGATCCTGACATGGCTTCATCACACCTGGCTTAAGACAGCCCAGGCAAAACAGAGAGTCCAGGACTCTTCGGATCCTCTAAAGATTAGTCCTGGCCCTCATTCCAGGCCCTTATCTTACAAACAGGCCCAATGACTTTATTCAGCAGCGAATTAATTCTATCAAGTTTATAGTTCTCATAGGTCAATATAACTCCCTCGCCAACAATGACCCAAAAGAGTCAATGATTTGACTCATGTACATAAAACCAGGAGGGAATGTTAGAGAATGGAAATTTTTGAGCATGCCCCATTCCAGAGAGGCTGTGGACCATGCCCCAGATAGAGCTGTGAGTGCTGACATCAGGCCAGGCCTTGAGATACAGTCTCATAGCCCCTTCCCAACACGGAGGCCTTCTTTCAAGAACACTGTCAGCTTTCTGAAGAACAGGATGACCCTGTGAATAACATGGTCGTCAATGGCATGACTCTGACATTGCTTAGGAAAAACTGTTTTGTCTTGGGTTGTTTGCTCTGCAAAAACAGGATGTGGTAAATGTGCTTAAAAGTGGTCCTACACAAAGGGTCGCTGCTGCTGCTCTCTGGACTCCCTGCATGGAGAAAGGCAGAGCAGCGCTGACCAGCTAATAAGAGCTCCCTAAATTTTAATTTGGTCTGGACTCCAGTGGTTGTTCACTCACGTTAGCTCCACAGTAGTACAAGCTAAATATTTTATCAGGATCATTGTATTTTACACACCGGCTATTTCAGAAGAGGAGACGGTCATCATCCCATTTAACAGATGAGAAAACTAACACCCTGAGATTGCAGTGTCCAAGACAATGGTCCCTGGCCACATGAATTAACATTAAATATGACTAGGAGTTCTGTTTCAGCCACACACACTAACCACAATTCAAGTCCTAGAGAGCTACACGTGGCCTGTAGCCACTGCATGGGACAACACAGACATTAAATATGTCCTCAGAAAGTGACTGAGTTAATGAGTGGCAGAGCTGAAATGGCCCGTTCAGAAAGGGTCTCTGATGCCTTCATCCAATCCATATTTACTGAGGGCCTACTATGTGCCAGGCACACCAAAACCCCATTAACCAAGGGACTGGATGCTGGCCAGTAAGAAGCAGAGGGCAAGGGCCGCCTCCAGTCACCTCCAGGACTTCCTTGCGCACGTCGACAATTCGGAACCAGTGCCGGAGCTGGGGGAAGCCGTCCAGCTGGGCGTTGCGTTCCTGCAGGGCCACCTTTTTTTTGCAGGACAGCTGCCGACTGAAGTACTTCACCAGCTTGCTCTGCAAAGACACAGAAGGACACGTCTCAGAGGCATCGCTGCAAGGAGGACAGACAAGAATTTCCCACGGTCCCCTCCCCACCTGAGCCCCATCCAACTCCATACTCTAAAGGTGAGAGGACACGCATTGGGGCCACTTCCATGGGAGGCCTTTGGGCTGCATGCATGTTCATCTCCACCGCTCATGTCCTTGGACCCAACAAGTCCACTTCCAGGACTCACCCTATAGATACCGTGTCCTGTGCGAAAAGACTTTGTGGAGCAGCGACTTTCCATACTTTTCACCTTACAGCACATAAACTAGTTACTGAAATTCTTCAGCACACCAAAAATATATGGTATGTTTTTGCCAATCTAACAAAAAGAAAGAGTATAATTTTGATTTATTCACACCAAACGGCTATTGTGTTGGCTGTTGTCATTGTTTTACTTGACAATCTAAGGGAAAAGGGGTCAGTGCTCCTGACTAAAGAGTCAGGTATTGCGTGTTTTAAAAACTGTTGTGGCACACAGGTTGAAAATAGCTGGTGAACGGTAAGGGAACATTTCTTACCATTCAGTCTGCAATGGCAAGATACTGCAAACACTTTGAGGGTCCATCAGTAGGAGACATACATGGAGGCCCACACACACACCAAAAGCCTATGCAGGCAGAACATGAGATGAGGAAGCGTGCTGTGCACCAATACAAAATGGTCTTCAAGACATGTTGATAAATAAGCATAAATACTTCCCAATCACATGGGAAAAGTTAACACGTATATATGTCTGCAAATATAGGCACTTTCTGAGAGGATTCCCAACATCCTGGGGAAGGGAGGAGAGAGGGCCAAGAAGAGAGGTGAGAGTTTACTTAACTCCTTTTATACCATTTGAATATTAAGTCACATGCAAACATGCACGAATGAACAAATGCTTTGAAAACCAGGTGGCCTGAAGGCATGCTTCAGGAGAGATGCCATGCCATGAGAAAGAAATGTGTATTCTTTTTTTTTTAATATATTTTAATGATTTACTACAGAGAGAAAGGGTGAGGGATAGAAAGTCAGAAACATCAATGAGAGAGACATCGATCAGCTGCCTCCTGTACACCCTCCACTGGGGATGTGCCCACAAGCAAGGTACATGCCCCTTGACTGGAATCGAACCCAGGACCTTTCAGTCCTCAGGCTGATGCTCTATCCACTGAGCCAAACCGATCTCGGCAGAAATGTGTATTCTTGCTAGTTCTGTAAAAACTAGCAATGTTAAGTTCGGCCGGCATGTCTCAGTTGTTGAGCATCAACCTATGAACCAGGAAGTCACTGGTTTGATTCCCGGTCAGGGCACATGCCCAGGTTTCAGATTCAATCCCCAGTAGGGGGCATGCAGGAAGCAGCTGATTGATGTTTCTCTCTCATTGATATTTCTATCTCTCTTTCCCTCTTCCTTTCTCTATCTCTAAAATCGATAAAAACACATTAAAAAAAAAAACTGGCAACGTTAACAACAGAAAGGCAATACATGTCTTCAGTGAGCAGAAAAGAAAGTGTGGAGGACACATCCAAAACTCCAAAGTGTAGAAAGGATAATGATTTCAATTTACTTTAATTATTTAATAAATATATGTATTTATTTCCTTGTAAGAAAGTTAGGACATTTCAGATAAGACCAAAGCTCACTCTGACCATTCCTTCTACTGCCAGCGTCCTTTCCCTAGAGGTGAAGAGGGAACCTGCTGAGATCAGTGCACCCTTCCAGACCTTTTCCTGTGCACTTTCATACCTCCATGTAGAAACTGCAGGGTGGCTTTGTCTAGGGTTGGATGGCTTTTCTCACATAAATTGTATCATGCACTATGCCCCTTCCTGCCGCTGACTCTTCCCCTCAGTAGTAAGCCTCAAGGGCCTTTCCCATTAGTTCCCAGATTTGCCTCTCTCTTTTGAATCTTCTGCATGAGGGATCCCTTTTATACCAGGGTCAAAAGCTCATGAGGCATGCAGTTCTGTGATGTCTGCTGGGGCATCTTTGCCAGCTATGATAAAGCATTTTCACAAATAGCAGCCAAACTAGCAGGCACCGTTTACTAGATGTGTGCAGTGCCTGGCGCTGTGGGATAATTACTCTGAGTGTGTTTGTTCACTTTTTAATCCACACATTGATGTCAACTGAGGCTGGGAGTCTGAGCCTACCAGTCATGTGCTCGGACCCACAGAACTAATTAAGTCAGGGAGTGAGGATAGGATCCCAAGGCTTCCTCTCTTTATCAGGCAGCTATACTTATGAGTTGTTCAGGGGTCCTCCACACGGAACTAGAAATCCAAACGTTGGGCATCAGCCCCTCAAGGGCAGAAAGTCTCACTCATTTTGGGATGCTTTCCATGTATTGTGGGAGAGGTAAGTATCTGAATTCCAGTTCTGAGGCTTCAGGAAGTCACATCAGCTCCCTAAGCCTCCATTTTCTCATCTGTAAAATGGGCCTGCCGAGGCAACATGTGCGATAATGTCTGTGCAGGAGACAAGCTGAGTCCCCCCCCACACACACACACACACATACAAACACCATTTTCTAGCCAGTTGTTGAAAGGGATGCTTGGATTCTGGAAAGGAGCTTCCAAGGTCACACTGAGACTGGACCTCCCCATCCCAGGAACAAGAATCCAGGGGTGTCCACACTATGATGCATTAGAGGGGGGGGAGGGATTAGGACACAGGTGGCGAGGGGAAGACAGGTGGGGAGGGCAGCCACAGGTCCAGGTCTTCCCCTTGAAACAAAGGAAATTAAGAATCACAGCTAGTCTGAGCGGTGGAAAACCCAGAAAATTGCTCAGAGCGTGAAACTGGACTGGGCAGAGATCGAGACACACTTCCCAAATGGGGATACTGGGACTCAGCAGCCTTTCCCACCAGATCACCAAGACTAGTGGCTATCAGCTGATAGGGGTTCTCTCTGAGCCACTGCTGTGATATGCACTTTTTATGAATTAACTAGTTAATCTGCAGAATGATGTGGTGATATAGGATCAATTATTGTCCCATTTTACAAATAGGAAAATCGAGGCCCAAAAAGGTTAAATAACTTGCCCAAGGTCATTGGTCAACTAAATGAATGAATCAGTATTTAAACCCAAGTCAACAAACTCTTATTGACAAAGAATGTCATGACCTACTGTCAAATGAGCAACAAAAACAGGTACAGTATGGTCCTACTTTTTGAATATAAAATAAACATATGTGTTTATCTATATCAGTGGTTCTCAACCTGTGGGTCGCGACCCCTTTGGGGGTCGAACGACCCTTTCACAGGGGTCGCCTAAGACCATCAGAAAATGCAGATATTTACATCACGATGCATAACAGTAGCAAAATGTCATGGTTGGGGGTCACCACCACATGAGGAACTGTATGCAAAGGTCGCGGCCTTAGGAAGGTTGAGAACCACTGATCTATATATATAAAAGCCTAAGCAACCTTACAACCCAACAACTGGAACAACTGGTAGCCGATCGCTATGATGCACACTGACCATAAGGGGGCAGATTTTCAATGCAGGACCTGCCCCCTGATGGTCAGTATGCTCCCACAGCCAGCCAACCTCCCCCAGTCCCTGCCCACCCTCCCTCCACCCACAAACGAATTTCATACACTAGGCCTCTAGTACATATATAAAATAATATTTACAATGTATTAAACATGTAGTATACTATATGTGTGTAGTATATATATACATTATACATACATATACACATATATAATACAATGTTTAATATATATTACATGCACATATACATAACATACTTAATACTTAATGTATAATTGTGCATTAAATACATTACAATCGATATGTAAAATATTATATAACATACATATGATATATATGTACTATGCCCACACAGAGACTATAAATAAGTGCTCCAAAATGTTAGCAGCTGCATCTCTGGGTTATTATAGGTGAGATTGATTTTCTCATTTCTGTCCACTTATATCTTATAATCCTATCTAATAAAAGAGTAATATGCAAATGAACCATTACTCTGCTACACCCACAAGGCATGTTCACAAGCCAATCAGGAGCAAGTATGCAAATTAACGCCAACCAAGATGGCTGCAGCCACGAAGCGAGCAGGAGGGAGGCTTGGGTTTCCCTGGTGATGGAGGAAGCCAAACTTTCCACACACCTTGGCAGGCTCAGGCCTCCACTCAAGGCTACAAAGTTTCAATCATAGAAGATAAATAAATCTCAACAAAAATGGCGACAGGCAGTTAGGGCTGCCCCTGGGGATGGAGAAAGCCAAGCTTCTGCAGCCTTGGCCAGCTAAGGCCTCCACTCAAGGCTACAAAGTTTCAGTTATAGAAGATAAATAAATCCCAACAGAAATGGCTGCTGCCATAGAGTGAGCAGGAGGCTTGGCTCCACTCCAGGCTACACAGTTTCAATTGCAGAAGATAAATAAATCCCAGAAACCAGGGCCTCCACTTAGGTCACTGAGGGGCATGGCCAGCCTGAAAACCACCACAGGCCCCTCACCCAGGCCACCCCATACCCCAAGGAAACTCCCACCCTGATCCGGGACACCCTTCAGGGCAAAACAGCTGGCCTCCATCTGTGTACCAGGCCTCTATCCTATCTAATAAAAGAGTAATATGCAGATTAACCATCACTCCAACACACAAGATGACTGCCCCCATGTGTTCAAAGATTCTGCCCCCTTGTGGACACAAGATAGCCACCACAAGATGGCCAGCAGGGGAGGCAGTTGGGAGGGACCAGGCCTGCAAAAGAGGGCAGTTGTGGGCAACCATTTCATTGAATGCATTTTGAATTATATAATCTGAACTAGTAAGTGATATATAGTGTATATGCCAGGTATTCTGCTAAGCACTTCCTACACACTCTCTCACTTAATCTTCATGATAATCGCAATAATATCTGAATGTATAGCTTGGGAGCTGAAGAGGAAGCAGCTCTCCCAAGTTACTAGATAACATTCTCTATAAGTTCCCTCTTTCCCCAATTTCCTGACCATTAGAATTACCTGACAATGTCTGTTTAAATATCAACCTTTCAGGCCCATCCCCTATAAAATTTTTTTAAATATGTTTTATTGATTTTTTACAGAGAGGAAGGAAGAGGGATAGAGAGTTAGAAACATTGATGAGAGAGAGACATCTATCAGCCGCTTCCTGCACGCTCCCCACTGGGGATGTGCCTGCAACCAAGATACATGCCCTTGACCGGAATGGAACCTGGGACCCTTCAATCTGCAAGCCGATGCTCCATCCACTGAGCCAAACCGGTTTCAGCCATCCCCTATAAACTTTGATTCAGTAAATCCTGGAAGAGCCCAGAAATCTGTAAAAACATGAGCACCCCAAGGATACTGAGAATCAGGCAAGTGTGAGCATCATCCTTCTACTCTCTGAATTGTGTAAAGAAAGCAGTTTATTTCTCAGACAAGCTTAAGCATCCAGGTCATTGGGCCACAGAGCCAGGGCAGAAACCCTGTTCTGGAAGCCAGGATGTGGCACCCTCCTGTACACAGTGGACATTACCAAGCCGCTCCCAGGACAGAGACCTCATTCCGGCCCTGCAAATTCAGAGAGCAGTCTGACCCGGTCTAGACCTGAAAGAGCTCCCAGTGGAGCCCACGAGACAGATGTGCAAACACGAATCATGAGGCTGAAGGACGGGTGCCAGAAGAGAAGGGCAACCAGGGTTCAGCGTGGGCACCAAGGGTGCAAATGAAGAGAACAGCCTCATGCAGAGCCATGTCCCTTGACCACACGATGACAGTGATGGGAATTCTATGTTTATGCCAAGACAGGCTATCATTTATTCATTTAAAGTCCCTTTGGGTGTTTTCCGAATGCAAAGAATTAAATATATTGTGCCCCTCTGCCCTGAGACAGGGCTCTTCCAGGTGTGGCCTGAAGCCACATGGCCTGAAGGCCAGGCCCCTTGGTCAGGTACAGAGCATTCAGACATTTGGATAGTTAACAGGATAATCAAGTCTCTGATATTTTCCCAGTAAGGCTTGTATTGCACTTGAGTTTTTTGTTGCCTTCCATTTTTCTAGTAAATCATTTTATCCTAGTTTACACAAGTATTGGCCACAAAGCACTAAAAATAAAAGCTGATTCTTCCCTACTGGAGGTGGGAGAGGCACTGACCTTTGAACTTGGGGGATATGGGGAATTGAGCTTAATCCCCTACATTACTAAATAATTTTCCAAAGGTTGCCAAAGGCACGACTTTATAAGAGCGCCATGACAACACTGAAATGTGTGTCAGATTGTTATTAACATTCTGCGTATGGGGAATCTAAGGCTCAGAGGCATTGGAATGGTGCCTGAGTATAACTAAAGAGGCACCAGGGTCAGGATTTGAAATCAGGATCTGATTCGCAGTCTTGTGCTCTCTGATAAAGCAGAGAGTCCAAACAGCCTAGAGGTCACAACTGAGAAGCACAATTAGAAAAGGGCTTTAGTGGTACCTCTCCATGCCAAGTGTCCTAATTTATTTTTAGGTCACCCTCAATTCAAGTCCATGCAGAGCTAAACTGTAAAAAGTCTAAAGGTTCCATTTCCAAATGAAAAAAACAAACAACAACAAAAAAAAACCAGCGCGTCTGGAAACAGCACATCCACAGTGAGCTCACCCCCTGCACATGTACTGCCTGGGTGCAAAATAAGCTCTCCTGGGCCTGTGGTCAGAAGGAACCCAGGACTCAGAGAGAGCAGGAACCCAGTGATGCAGTTCTCTGTCTCCACACCAGGGGGCAGCCTGGCACCTTCCAGGCAGATGGAACAATGTCCAGACCTTCCTGGATCTGAGCATCCTCAAGGCCTTGTTCCTGTACTTCTGCATTCTCAGGGTGGTACATTTAACAGCATAAACAAAACAAAATAGAAAAATCGTTAGGCTCAAGACATGTGACAGAACTATAAATAATCATGTCCAAAGTCTCTGCTGTGAAGCCAGGAACTTCTCACTCAGAATGAGATAAATCTAGAGACCATGGGACAAGCCCCTGGGGTTAGGTTTGCTGGAGCCCAAAACCATCGCAGCTTAGGTGCTATTAAAAAACACACACGAGATCAGAGGTTGTGAGAACTGGAAGAGAGGACCTTCCAGTGGTCTTCCCTTAAACCTCATGGCATTGCCAAGGGGAGGTTCGCATCTCCCATGCATTTCACACATGAGGGAACTGAGGCTCGGGAATGTGACATAATTGGCCTTATAATCACAGGGATGAAAAGGCAGGCAGGCGCCAGAACCTTCTGTAGCCCTCAGGGCTGCCTGGCAGCAAGCACCTCATCATTGCTGCTTTCTCTTTAGCAAGCACAGGCTAGCAGCTAAGTTCAAAGCCATGAACCCATAGGGTCCTGCTGCCCAGAGCTCTCTCCCTCCTGCTTTTGGCATAAATGGCACTTTCCTATCCATCCTGTGACATCCCTTCCCAACCACCCAATGTCACCATCATAGCACCCTGATTTTTTCTTTGGTAGTACTCGATATCCCACAAATTATTCTGTTCATTGGTTTCCATAGTTATGCTCTCCCATCACCACTATTACACGCCCCCATCAGAATGTCAGCTCAAAAGAGTTTGGGCTTTGCCTGTCCCCCCAACCCCACCCCTTTGCATTCAGAACAGTGCCTTGCATATAGCAGGTGCTCAAGACATTTTCCTTGGTCATTCAGTAATCAGTATCATGGGTGGAGGACAGCCTTCTCTCCATAAACCCAACTCCATTTCCAGCGGGCTCTTCACATTCAGAACCGGGGCCCTGGCTCTGTGGCCAAGGCTCTGGGGTTCTCAGCCGTGGCAGCAAGGATAGGGAAATCGCCACATCAGCCACAGCCAGCAGCCCCATGCCTTCCTGCGGTTGCCAGGGTGACCATTGTCATAACATCCCCAGTGCACTGAGGGCCAGCTGACAGGGAGAGAATTATTTGACTCCCCAAGGTCTCAAGTAACCTGCTAATTTGCATCCCTGAGCAAAGTCCGCCCTGAGGCCTGGAGGCCTGGGAGATGGCCCTTCTTATCCCCTCTCGCCCTCCCTCCCACTCCATCCCAGATAGAGCCTGATCCCTCTGGCGAAGTCAGACAGGACCCACCGGTCCGGAGCTGGCCTCCAGGGATGCTGGAATGAAAGCCTGAAACCACCTAGTGCCCACTGCTTTGAGCGAAGCCCTCATTGCTGCTGATGGCTTTTCCCTTTCTTTACAGTGCGACTGCTACTGAACATTACAAACAGGAGAAACAGTTCGTGGTGTCATGAGCTCCTACTAGAGGCCAGGCCCACTGGTAGCATCCTCACATACTCGTTATTGTAACGTTAATATTTATGCTATAACAATACATTATGCTATAACATATAGTCTATCTATATACTGTATATTCATAGATATATTTATAGATATAGGTAAGAATTCATAGACATAATACATAATATAATTTGAAATGATTTTATATTTTATAGCACTGTTATATATTATAATAAAATTGACATTTCTTCATACTTTTTTTGCCAGCCCTATGCCTACTGCTTTAGGTTTGTTAATAATAGTGCAATTCTCAACAAAATATTACACAATAATGCTGAGTTTTAACTAAGCACTAACTGTGTGTAAGGCTCTGTGCTAAGTGCTTTGTTAATATTAATTGTCATGTGCATCCTAAGGGCTAAAAACCCTTTTATTCTCATTTTGGAGATGAGAAAATGGAAGCACAGAGTGACAAGGTAACTTGCCTCTGGTCACAAAGATAACAAGCAGGGGCTGAAGTGGCCCCAAGCTGTCCCTGTCCTTATTTTTCACACTACACTTAAAAACTGCTGAGCTTAGCTGGCAACAGAAACCCCGAGGGGAGCTTGTTAAGAATACACGCTGAGCCCCTGCATCCCCCAAACCCACACATGCAAATCAATGACCCTTGGGAACAGGGGGCTTCTTTTCTCCTTTGTTTTAAACAAGGTCCCCAGATAGTCCTATCAAAGGCAAAATGTCCAGAACCACCACCTTCGGTTTTTGCATCTATCGCAACGACAATTAAGCAATCTGATTAAATGAATGGATCTAGAAGGGCTGAAATTCCAAGAAAGGGCAAAGTGGCATATTAGGACCCTTACTCCTGAAAAGGAAGGGAAAAAGGCAGGGCAGAGGAGAAAGGATAAAACTGCAGGGTCACCTCAGGCAAACTTACCACTCCCAACCTTTTCAGATCAAGGTGGGGCCTGTAAAACAGATTAATAAATAATAACACACTTTTGTCCATGGTTAGGGAACAAAGGTCTAAATTATCTTCCACTGTCCACCTTACTGTCCACCTTCCTGCCTCCTCTTATTCATTCACCAGGGACTAAGCTGTACAGAGAAATATAAGCTTGTAAGGCTTTGCACCTATACACATTTTTAAGCCTGATACCTCCTGGGAAGTGGCCCAGCGTTGTAAAAAAAAGAAACTGTTTAAGCCTGCGGGCAGGCTCTGACATGGAGGAGGCGTAGCTGGAGTGGAATCATGCAGAAGTTCGGGGAGGCTGTGCCTGTGGTCGCAGGGCACCTGGGGGAATTGAGAGCCAAAATATCTGTGGAAGGTCTGCCCTAAGCAATGGGTTGCCTTTTAATCCACTGTCTGAACTAGAGGGAAAATAGAACTAAGATTCCAAAAGTCAAGGAAGGTCAGATGAATGAAGGAAAATACACATAAGCACAGAAAGCACCATGCCCCAATTGGGCAATACTTTATTCTGACTATGGAAGCCTGTTCCCTCGACAGCTGCCCTGCCCAATAGAGCTAGAGCACCCACTCAAGACAAGTAGCTATGTGCAGGTAAATTTAAATTAATTAAAACTGCATACATAATCAATAGAGTGAGTGAAAAGGGTTAGTGTCATATGTGTACCACTAAGAATTCAGAAAACATCCCTATAGGTCATGATATGATCTCAGGCAATCAAAGAATTGAATCCCCAAAACACTTGGTTAGAATTTAAGCTTAGAATTGTGTGAGATTAAACTATTTCCTTTAATGAGTTAGCATCTTTTAAGTTCTGGAAAATCTAGGTGAATAAGAGTCATATTTAAGATAATTAAAATCCATAATGTTAACATCTGAATGAAAGAGTTTTTACATTTGAAGTATTTAATTTATATTGCCTGTTTTATAAAATTTGGCCACTTGAAGTAAGACTTCACCTTTTTAAATCTAATTTGAAATGTGTAACTGAATAACTGATTTAGACATACATTTTAGGTTGAAATTGTATTTAACTTACAATTTAAGAAGTGGCTAAAGGAGAATCCAAGATGGCGGCATAGGTAAACACCTACACTGCTGCCTCGCACAACAATTTCAAAACTACAACTAAAAGACTGAATGGACATCATCCAGAACCTCAGGAAAGCTGGCTGAGTGGAAATTCTACAACTAGAAGGAAAGAGGGGCTCACGGAAACCCAGAGGAGCTGCAAAAAGCTGAGGTATAGTGACAGGTGTGTGGAGAGCACAGGTGCTGGAGTACCTGGCTGGCTTTCTCTTGAGGGAGGGAAACGGAGACTCCCAACGGCATTGAACCACTTATCCTACGACACTAAACCCCAGGTCCAGCTGAAACTCATACAGGGGGAATTTGGACTGTGAAAAGGGAGAAGTGCACAGAGATTAGGGGAGTCGTGAAAGGGCAGAGGACTGGTGGCGCGCATGGCACTGCGTGCAGAGGACAGATTGCTGGTTGTGCCACTGGCTTTCTCGAGTAGGCAGGGGATGGAGCCTCCCAACTGCGCCACTTCTAGCTCCACTGAACCCCAGTTTTGGGCGAAACCCTGGGGACCCAGACTCATATAGTCCCGGAGTGCAGGGGACCCGGAAAGGCAGAGGTCTAGAGCACTACGCTAGAGCACGTGCACACAGGAACCGCTCCAGCGATTACCCAGTCACGTGAGACCCAAGGTTCCGTGGACGGTGGGGCTGAATGGAAGGCAAGCCCTGAGACTCCACCCATCCCAAGCTCAACAGAGAGGCTTTTGCAGTTTTGCAAGTCTTGTATCATAAGTCTGAATCCAACACAGAAGTTCTCCCTGCATAGTGAAAATGCCGAGACAAAGGAAGATATCACAAACAAAAGAAATGGAAGAAAACAAACAACTGGATATAGAGTTCAAAACCACGCTTATAAGGATTTTCAAGAATATCCTAGAAAAGTTGGATAAAGTTAGCGAGTCCCAAGAGGAGATGAAAAAGAACCAACTAGAGATGGAAAAGGACCAACTAGAGATGGAAAAGGACCAACTAGAAATTAAACATACACTGACTGAAATAAAAAATATTATACAGAGACCTAACAGCAGACTAGAGGAAGGCAAGAATCAAGTCAAAAATTTGAAATATAAAGAATCAGAAAATACTCAACTGGATAAGCAAGAAGAAAAAAGAATCCAAAAATGTGAAGATAATGTAAAGAGCCTCTGGGACAACTTCAAGCATACTAACATCAGAATTGTGGGGGTGCCAGATGAAGAGAGAGCAAGATACTGAAAACCTATTTAAAGAAATAATGACTGAAAACTTCCCACATCTGGTAAAAGAAATAGACTTACAAGTCCAGGAAGCACACAGAACCCCAAATAAAAGGAATCCAAAGAGGACCACACCAAGACACATCATAATTAAAATACCAAGAGCAAAAGACAAAGAGAATATTAAAAGCAGCAAGAGAAAAACAGTGCATTACCTACAAGGGAGCACCCATACGACTGTCAGCTGATTTCTCAACAGAAACGATGCAGGCCAGATGGAAATGGCAAGAAATATTCAACGTGATGAATAGCAAGAACCTACAACCAAGAATAATCTATCCAGAAAAGCTATCATTCAGAATTGAAGGGCAGATAAAGAGCTTCACAGATAAGAAAAAGCTAAAGGAGTTCATCAACTCCAAACCAGTATTATATGAAATGCTGAAAGGAACTCTTTTAGAAGAGGGAGAAGAAAAAGGTAAAAGATAAAAAATTGCTGAAACCGGTTTGGCTCAGTGGATAGAGCGTCAGCCTATGGACTGAAAGGTCCCAAGTTCTATTCCAGTCAAGGGCATGTACTTTGGTTGTGGGCAGTGCAGGAGGCAGCTGATCGATGTCTCTCTCTCATCGATGTTTCTAACTCTCTATCCCTTTCCCTTCCTCTCTGTAAAAAAAAAAAAATCAATAAAATATATTTAAAAAAATTATGAACAACAAATACTTATCTATCGACAAGTGAATCTAAAAATTAAGTGAATTAAAAATTTGATCAACAGAATAAACTGGTGAATATAATAGACTCACGAGCACAGAAAGGGAGTGGACTGATAATTCTCAGGGGGAAAGTGGTAAGTGGAGTGCAGGGAGAGACTGGACAAAAATCATACATCTATGGATGAGGTCAACGGGAGGGAGGTAAAGGTAGAGGGAGGGGTGGGAGCCGGGTGGAGGGGAGCTATGGAAGGGGAAAAAGAGAAACAAATGTAATGACCTGAATAATAAAGATTTGGTTAAAATAAGAAGAAGAAGAAGTGGCTTAAGACGCAGCTTATTTATAAGTTTAATTTTTTAGATTTCTATGTTCCATATAAGTAGTTGGAAAGGCCTGTCTGTAATAATTAGAGCACTTTAAAAAGTCCTCTATATCATGCTGGCTTGGTATTGCGAGGGGGTTAGAGCGTTGGCCCAGGACCAAAGGGTCACGGGTTCGATTCCTTGTCCAGGGCATGTAACTGGATTATAGGTTCTATCTCTGCATGCAGGAAGCAACCAATCAATGTCTCTCTCTCACATCCATGTTTCTCTCTCTCCCTCCCCGCTTCCACTTTCTCTAAAAATCAATGGAAAAAATATCTTCAAGTGAGGATTAACAAAAATAAAAGTCCTGCATATCAAATATATAGATACAGTTTAATTGTTTAAAGATGTTATTCCACTAAGGTTGTCAGTGGAAGCAAACATTATGCAAAATCCCCTTATTGTAACTGCAAAACTTTACTAGCCATACACAAACAGAATAACAATGTATGTGAGCTGAAACAGAAGCATATGGAGAAGAGGGGTGTTGATATTTTTTGCTTTAATAAACTAAATATTAATTTCTAAAACCAAAAAATATGTCCATCAAAGTGAAAATTCTATTCTCCAGCCACACAAACCACATTTCAAGTGCTCCAAAGCCACATGCGGCTAGTGGCTGCTGTACTGGACAGTGTAGACATGAAATATGTCCATCATCTCATATGATGTGTCGTTTAAATGCACGCCCAACTTTTAGCAGATTTCTCAGGAAACAAATAACCCAGAACATTTTTCTCCAAATAAACAATATAACTCTTTCCAAGATCCTGAAGGAAATGAGGCAACCGTCCATAACAGAACCTGGGGAGGAAGGAGAACAGTGCCAGGAGTACGGGCTGTGAAATTTACCAAGAATGAGGAGAATCCATAAAAATCTGCAGGACAAAGCACAGAGGCTATAAACACATCCTCGAACCCCTCTCCAATTTATTTCTGATGGATTTTGGCCAAAGTTTTGATATTACTGTCACCCTGACCCTTGCTCAATACTGAGCAGCTTTGGATGAGAAAACGAGTGGTTCCATCGATTCTGATTTTTTTTTCCATTTGGTAAATTGCACACACAAGCTAAAGGTTCTGATCCAAAAATACAGTTGGAAAATTTAAATTTAGCCAGAAAATGGTCCAGCTAAGATGAACCATACAATATCAGCATGCCTTTAAATGCATGGGTGAAGAAAGACTACAAGGAAGTCAGGAGCCCAGCATTCAACTCTACGCTCTGCAGCGAAGAAGCCGTGGGGCTTGGGGCCTTGAGCAGGCCACATAACCTTTCATAGACTAGATTTTCTATCGATTAGTGAGAGGTTAGAAAAATAGAGACCTTCCGGACGACACCAAGTTCAAAACTTCCAGGATTATTCCTAGAGGGGACCCTGATGGGGAAAGGCAAACGCATTCTATGTAAGTTTACACACAAGTCTTGGCTTTGCTGGGCGAGGAAAACCGCTTTTTGTGTGTTTCCTTGTGCTCCATCTGGGATCTTGGCAACAGGGTCAGTGTTCCGAAGAGAATGCAAGCCAGGTCCATGATGCCACGAGTTGGGTGTGAGCCTTCTGGTTTTGCATGCAAGCAAAAAAAAAGCCAGAGCAGGGAGACTCTCTACTACCTTCAATGAGCAAAGTGAAGTAAAAAAGAGGTTCAGGTTGAGAGTTGTTAGGGAAATCAGGTTCCTATCTGACTCTCTCCCAAACGAGCTTGGACAGAGTAGATATAACCCATTCTTCATGATGTTTCTTCTCCCTACTTTCCTCCCCCTCAGCAAAAAAGCCATACTGGCTGCTCTGTACCTTCCAGGTACGTTTGGGGGTTGAACAAAGGGATTATTACAAGGGTTGAGGGTTTCTGCCAGAAAGTCCCTTCAGAGGTGTGGGTGGTACTGTCCAGCAAGCGTGGGACAGTGTCCCACTCAGATTTTGCTGTGGCCATGGATAAAGGGCCGAGGTCCTGAGACTGTCAGCCTTCTTCTCCACTTCTCCCTCAGACAAGCATGTGCTCGAGTCCCAATGCATGTAGAGTACCATCCACATTCTTCCCATCATAATCCCCACAGCCTATTTTTCTAACACCAACTCCACAAGAAGGTTCTTCCACTCCTCAAATGAGCCAAGCTTGCTCCTATCTAAGGCCTTTGCATATGCTGCCTCGTCACCAAGAACCCTCCTCACACACACACATCTTGCCAGCTGATCTCATCCTACAGAGCTCCATTCACAAGTCACATCCATTACCAACAAGACAAATGAGGCCCTACTCCATTATTCCCTCCCATATCCCGCATTCTTTTCTTTCACAGCTTTTATCACAGCTTCCGTTCATATTTCCCTGGTGTCTATTTGCTTAATATCCTTCTTCCCTGGCACGACCTTAAGCACCATAAGGACAGGTGCCAGTCTCTTTTGCCATCCTCTGAATCTCCAGGCCCTCATCCAGAGCCAAACATGTAGTAAGAGCTTACTAAATATGTGTCGAATGACCAAGTGAGTAATCCCTTACACTTTCCTCCTCTCCCTTGTGCCTTCACTAGGGGATCTCAAAGTGAGATCCCCACATCAGGCCAGCAACCTCAGCTGGGGACTTGTTAGATATACAAATTCTCAGGGCCCAGACTCATGGTATGGAATTCTAGGAGTGACATTGCAGTGTTTTCAACTGGGTGATTCTAATGCATGTTTAAGGTTGAGAGCTCCTGCTCTAAATCCTTCTGTGCTACTGAAATGACCTCCCCTGCCCTTTGACCTCTTGTTCATCCTTCAAGTTCTAGCTCAAATGTTTACTCTCCCTGGAAGTCTTTTCTTTTTCACTCAGGAGAACAATCCACCACCTTCAATTCCAAAACCACAGTGTTTGTGCTTGACACCTACAATGTGTTCCCTTGTTGGTTATATTCACATCTCAATTCCCCCACAGATTGTAAGGATCTTATGGGTAGGGGGTCTTGTCTTTGTCATCACTGCATTCTCCCAACCCTGAATCCAGTGATTTCCTCCCAGGAAATAATTAAAACTATAGAATGAATTTACAAATGAATGAATGATGTGCACAAAAGAAATGAAAGGTTTTCTCCATACATAAAACTCACAACTGCCTAAACAGTCCTGGGTTACAGGACTAACCTCCAAATTGCTTTAGTTTCATTTGTTTTGATTTGTGTTGGGGTGTGGAGGGGGTTGGGTGAGTAAGAGATACAAGCACAACAGATTGGCAGCTTCAGCCATTTGCTGCTAACTTAGGTATGAGGTTGACATCAGAGAGACATGGAAAGCTCTTCTTTCCAAAGAGAAAGAGAGAAAGGAGATTCTTTCACTCACATGACTCTCTTCAGTGTGGTAACTACCTCACCACTGCTGTCTATGGCCCCTGCTCTGTCATTTCTGCCAACCATCTCCGCTAATACATCGCAACAGCAGTTTCCATCGTTCAAGCTCTTCATGAGTATTTTCTCAAATCCTTACTGTAAACCTGAAAAGGTCGGCCTCATTATCCTCATTTTACCAATGAAAACAATAGATCCATTGGCTTGCCTAGTGTAAGTTTAGCTGGGTATTGGCACAACTGACCCAGGGTTGTCTGGTTCCAAAGCTGCACTCCTTCCCCAAGCTATGGTAGCCAACTGAGTTGCTGAGATGGAGCCAGAGGCCAAGATTGTGGATTTAAATTCAGCCGAGCCAATTAGTGACTCTATATCCTAGAAAAATTAATATCACTCAAGGTCATGAGGAGGAGAACAGGAGACTGATTAGCTTAGGGCCTCCCACCCCCACAATCCTATTCAGGAGCCCCTTAGAGGATGTGTCCTGGACACATTTATAGAGGACATTTCCCCAAAATCCCGGAGGCAACTACAGGCCTCAGCAAGGAAACACCATGCAGCCATAAAAGGCCAGACAATCTCAAGAGGAAAGCACCTCACTGCTCAACAAGGCCCCACTTGTAATTTCCTGTGTTTCAAATCACCCTTCAACTGTCCCCTACACACACAAACCCATCCATATCAGCTTCCTCTTGATCGGAAGGGAGTCACATGTGATAAGGGGTTCAACCCTAGAACCCTATGGTTGCAGAGATCTGGAGCCTAATCATTCTTCTCTCTAACCATTTATCCACCATCTATCCATCCATCCATGCAATCAAATCATCCATCTACCTATTCACCCACCCATCCATCCATCCATCTGTCCATAAAACCATTTATCCATCTACCCATCCATCAATCCATCATGCAAGCATTTCATTCATGGTACCTTTCTGGTACTATATAACGAAAACATTGGAAAGCCAGGATAGATTCCCATCCTGAAAGCCAATGACATCACACTGGGCTTCGCAAGCTGTAGATACCTGTTATAGCCAAGTGATGTAGAAAATAAAATTAGTTTATAACGAACAACATAGTAAAATAAGGTAAGATCATGTTTTACAAGTGCTTCTCATAGTGACTGGCATAGAGTAGACAATGACTAAATAGTTGATTTCCTACAAGTGGAAACCACTGTGCTAAGCCTTGAAATAAAATGGTGACATTGGCGGACTTGACCCCTGTCTTCTTGGAACTATTTTTGTGGAAAAGAGAAATAAGCGAGCAATAAATAAGGTACCACTGGTTGTGATAAATATTGTGGTTGCAACCAAGAACTTAAAGCATGTAACAGGAAAGGATAGTTTGTTACCTGGACCTGCCAAAGGAAATATCCCTATGCCAGGGGCAGGCAGCCACACATAGTATGTGCAAAGGGCGTAAGGTGGGAAAGTACTTACTGGCATGTTTCAGAAACTGAGAGCTGAGATATCACAGGCAAAGAAAAAGAATGAGATTAGGTCAAAGATGGAGGCAGGGTGGCCATAGCTGACAGGGAATTATTGTTTACTGGGTACAGAGTTTCTGTTTGGAATGATGAAGAACCGGAGATGAACCGTGCTGATAGCTGCACAGTGGTGTGAAAGCACCCGATGCCCTTGAAATAAACACTTAAATTGCTGAAAAAGTCAATTCTACATACTTTAAGGACAATTGTGGTAAAATATGTTCCTACAGAAGCCCCATATAACAGATTCCATTTTCCAGATGTAGAAACAAGTGCAATCGGGCCCTCGAATGATTTTCCCCAGCAACTCCTGTGCAAGTTAGTGGCACCGGCAGGATTAGAGCCCAGGTCATCCTACTGCATGGCACCGCACAGGGATGTTGCCCCTCTTCCCAGCTTCAGATGCCTCTTCAAGCTCAGATCACATGCAGGAAGAAAGCCCAGGCACCAGACACAGTTCATGGGCAAAGGAAAACTGATCTCTTCTGGTTATTATTAGCAGAGCGAGGCAGCTGGGTGTGGAGGGCACCAGCTGTGTGGCTCTCACAGGAAAGGAACCCAAGGTGAAGTGGAGGAACCACATGTCCGCGCATCTGGGCAGCAAAGTTGGCACACACGGACGGCAGCCTGAAACTTTCCACCGAAATCCCCACGTGCAGCTATGTAGCTCTTGGGGAAGAATTAGTAGGAGTCTCCAGGGCCGAGATTTTCCATGTTTAGCTTCAACCCAAAGGAAAATGTTGTTAGAAAGTTTAAAGGGCGTGACTATTTTTAAATAATGAGACACTGGGTTACAATGTCAGCACACTCACAAAGTGAGAAAGGCTTGTGCCTTGCTACTTCTTTGGTCCTATTACAATTCAAATGACTCAAATGCAGGAGAAAATACATGAAGTTAATCATTAAAAGCCTACCATAGGCCAGGAGCTTGCTTGACCCTTAACTAGTGGTTCTCAACTAGAGGCTATTTTGGCACCCAGGGGATGTTTGGCAATGTCTGGAGACATTTTTGGTTGTTACAATTTGGGGGAGAGGGGTTGTTACTAGTATCTAGTAGGTAGAGGCTAGGGATGCTGCTCAGCTCAACATTCTACCATGGACATCCCACTGCACCGCCGCCCCCAACCATTGATCCAAGCCCATATAGGAGTAGTGCCAAGGATGAGAAACCTTCTCCTAAGCCAATGGTTCTCAAACTTGATCCCCTGGAGGACTTGTTAAGTACAGATTGCTGGGCTCCATCCCCAGAGCTGTGGTCTGGAGAGGGCCCCACCTTTGCATTCCTGCCAAGTTCTCAGGTGATGCTGATGCTGCCAGTCCAGGAATGACAGTATGACAATCATCACCTTGGTCACCCTCACAACCGTCTTGAGGCATCTGTCTGTTCTCCCAATCTTAAGACCTAAGGCTCTGAAGGAGATGAGCATTGTCCAAAGTCACGTAAGCTATTAAGTGACAGAACCAGTATTCAAGCCCAGATCCATATAATCGACAGTACCTTTGGCATGCATCTTCTTCAACCACAGTCATCCTATCAATGAGGCTTGTAAGTTTCAGATTCAGGGGACCAGGCCCAGAATTCCACAACAGTGTTCTCCTGGAAATACTGCTTATAAACATAGCAATTTAATAAGATCACTATTGCATTAAAGTCTTTTGCTGGTTCTAGAAACTTTTCATCAATTTCAAAGTATTTTCTTGATGATTTCATGCCCAATTTTTTTTGTGGGTCCCCTCCCTCATACTTCATTTAGACCCATTTTATTGCACTTGAAAATGTTTATATATCCATAAACTATAGTCTTTTCTTCTTCCCACTTGGATCTACCCTGGGACATCTTTCTGCCTAACTTTGCATCACGTGTGAATGGTGTAATGGAAATAACGTTGGACTGGGAGCCAAGAGATTTGGGTTCCAGCAGATGGGAAAAGGACGGTCTCAAAGTGGAATATTGCAACCTCCCATCTTCTACCTCGAAGGGTTACTGGATTCCCTTGTTGACGAGGAATTACCAGTGGGCCACCTTGCCTAGCGGTTAAACATCACCACCGCTCACTTCAGGAAAATTAAATCATTCAATGGTCACACGAGGAGTGTGCAGGCCGCATTCCATTACTATGAAATGTCCAGAACTGGCGAATAGACACAGAAAGTACACTAGTGGTTCCCAGAGGCTGGGAAGAGGAGGATTTGAGGAGTGATGGCTAATGAGTATAGGTTTCTTTTGGGATGATGACAATGTTCTGAAATTGGACAGTGGTGATGGTTGCACAGCCTAACAATTACTGAATGTACTTTTTTAAAAAAATATATCTATATTTTATTGATTTTTTACAGAGAGGAAGGGAGAGGGATAGAAAGTCAGAAACATCAATGAGAGAGAGACATTGATCAGCCGCCTCCTGCACGCCCCACACTGGAGATGTGCCCGCAACCAAGGTACATGCCCCCAACTGGAATCGAACCTGGGACTCTTCAGTCCACAGGCCGACGCTCTATCCACTGAACCAAACCGGTCTCGGCTGAATGTACATTTTTAAAGGGGGAAATTTTATGGTAGGTGAATTCTATCTCAATTTTTAAAAAAGCTTCCTGTGTGATTCTAACATACAGCCAAGGAACTCAGTCTCCACCTCTATAAAATGGGTATGCAGTATCACCCTCTCTCAGCGAGATCAAGGCTGCCCTAATGTTCAGATGGGGAGAGCTTTGCAGGGCAGGTGCTGTGTCAGGCAGGGCTGTGTCACTGCCTCCACTAAGCTGAGGTGTTTTGCCACAAGTACTTTACTGTCCACCCCTCTACCCTGTTCCTCTTTGCCCAAGTCAATGGGGACTGGACCTCAGCCTGTGGGGTGGTATGTATTATCCTGATAACTCGTTATCATAAACTATTGCCTCATGAGCATCCATCTCCCAAGCTGTGACAGATGCCAGTTTCAAGCCACACATGTACAGCAAAGATTATCTGGAGGGAGAACACCCAGGCATGGGCACCAAGGAAATATACGCAAACTGAGAACAGCCATGGCACTCGGTGTGGCGTGCAGAAAGGTGAGAAGGTTGCTTTTCCTGACCCAGCAAGTGAGTCTGCGATCTCACTTCTTTTAAGAGAAAGAGAGCTCTCAGTCTGCCCGGCAGCTTCCATTATCAGGCAGCATGAAAGGTTGACTAGGAAACCACCACAGCTTGGCAGTGTCCAAAAATACACTCAGCTTAGCCGGCGCCTCCTGTGATTCCCATGTAAGGGGCCCATTCCGGCTTCCTCTGTCTTCATGCTGCCCCATTACCTGGCTGAACAGACATGCCTTTGAGGTAGCAACAGCCTTCAAAGAGATGGAAAATTCTCCCCCCGTGGGAATCCCCTTTGGTACAGAAATAAGCATGAGTTGGTAATTTTCCTTTCCTTTTCTTTCTTTCTTTCTTTTTTTTTTTTTTATGTGAGTGAGGTGACTTGGGTGCTAGTTTGCTGCAATGCAAAGAAACCCGGTGATGCCAGATCATTAGCACAGCAGAAACCACCGAGCATATGCCCTACAAATAGATTGGGCTCAAGTCCCCAAATGGTTGGGGAAAGTGTTTGATTTTCAAGTCTCCTATGAAAACACCCCTGCAGAAGTTTCGGTTGGCTTGAGAATACAGCCACCCACACCCATGGGCTGGCAGTTTATTGTGTACACTATGTGAGTGTGTGTGTGCGTGGTGCATATGTGTACACTCTTGCATGCAAACAGCCACACAGATATACATCACTCAGCAACTTGGCACCTCCGCTAGGTGGCTTCCTTCGGACGCCTGCCTTCTGCACATCAACCTCCTGCAAACTAGTTCCCAGTCTGGAGGGTTAGGAGACACAAACACACTTCAGAGGGTGATGGAATTGAGAACACACACACTGACAGTCAGACTCCCCCTCTCAGCAACTGTCTTAGTGCGAAGCCAAGTGCTATCACACTTGTAAAGTCCTCCAGCTTGAGAAGAGGTTAGTGAAGCTTCTCTCTTCCCACTTTCTTTGAGAAAACAGTAGGAGGTTTCTATGGGGCCCTTGGGTCTCCTGGCTGGTTTTTGTTGGGGTGGAGTAAGGACCTGTCTAAATTAAATCTCTGCCTGGAGGTAGGAAGCAGGATCAGATGGCCTCAGTCTCTTCCTAAGGTGTGTGTTATTAAAAGCCTCTCTCTTTCTCAGGGCCTTCACACTACCAATCCCAGCATCTGGTAAGCACAGATTATCTCCAGACATAGGTATATGAATTTGATTGATTATGTCATGGATCCTTAGAGTCCATGAACATAAAAATCTCCACTGACCCCAAGGCCATACAACCAGTAACTCCCCCACCGCACCCCTCTTTGGCACACCACAATAAATTGTAGAGAAAGACTTGTGAGAAGTTGAACAGTGTGTAGAAAGACCATACACTAACATCCAAGTGTTTTTTTCTCCAGGAAGGCTGCAGTAGGCAGAATTCTAAGATGGTCCCATGACCTGTTAGCCCTGGTACAACCCTCACCCTTGAGTTTGCGCAGAACACAAGATTTGCTTCTAGCCATAGAATTAGGACTCATTATGACAATCAGTAGAACAGAATAGAGAGCCCATAGATAAGCCTGCATCTTTATGGTCAATTAATATTTGACAACGGAGGCAAGAACATAAAGACTGTAAAGATAGTCTATTCAATAAATGTTGCTGGGAAAATTGGACAGTACATGCAAAAAATGAAATTATACCACCTTCTTACACCATACACAAGAATAAACTCAAAATGGATTAAAGACTTAAATGTAAGACTGGAAATCATAAAACTCATAGAAGAAAATATTGGCAGTAAATTCTCAGACATTTCTCATAACAATATTTTTCCTGCATATCTTCTCGGGCAAAAGAAATGAAAGAAAAAAAAATAAACAAATGGGACTATATCAAACTAAAAAGGTTTTGCAGAGCAAAAGAAACCATCAACAACAAAAAACGACAAACCACTGAATGGGAGAACATATTCACTGATACATCACAAACATATTGCACAATGCTGAGAGGTCCATAACAGTCCTGGCATCAGATTGCTCCGAGTCAAGACTTGGCTGTATTACCTACAAACTGTATGACCTTGGCAAGCTCCTTAATCTCTCTGAGCTGAAAAAGAAAGGCTACCCATTCTGTGCCCAAATACTGCATGGCCATACTCAGGTTGAAAAATTATTCATTGTTTATCTGAAATTCATATTTAATTGTGCATCCTAAACTTTACCTGCAACCATACCTTGGGACAACCAGTTCAAATATCCCAATCTAATGCCTACCAATACCACTGCAGAGAAATGTGTGTAATCCATAGTGCTGATGATGACTGGGACAACTAAAGGCCACATTTTGCTTAGTCTTTTCTATTTAAGAAGGCAAAAATAGTTGTTAAATGTGTAACCTTAAAATAAAAACTCTGAAATGCTTTGTCAGAAATGGTTCACATGTGAGGCTTTGAAGGAGGTGTCACATGTCATGGAAAATCACTTACAAGGAACAACAGTGTCCCTGAGGCTACACAAAGACGGGAGAGGTGTGACCACCAGGTCCCTTAATCAGGACAGTTACTGATTTCGCCAAGGTCACAGGCCTGATAGATGGTGGACCGCAAACTCAAGCCCAGCGGTGCTTAACTCCAAAGAGGATGTTCTCGGTCCATGGGCCAGTGTTTCTTAAATATGGCTCTTGCATACCACCTTTCTGATTTTGCCACAAGCACTGCTGTCTATTTAAAATCACAACTCTGACTTCTTTAAAATTTGTACCAGGTATTCACGTTAATGCAGACCTACTTTCACTGTTCATTTCAGTCTGTCCTACAGAGTATCTGTAAGCCATACCTTTGAGATGCTAGTTATATATTTCCTAATACAAACAAAATGAAACATGCAATGATTAAAATGTTTGGCCCACATGCCCAGACCCCAGCCCCAGATTGCCACAGGTACCCTGGGTGGTCAATGTGCCCTCTCTGAGATGCTTGGAACACTAGACCTGGCAGAAATTATGAAGGGAGACGAGCACTTCAGAGGAGGAAAGAGAAAAGCTAATGTAATGTGTAGGCCACACACCACAGTTACGGTACGAAAATGATGCAGGACAACCCTGTTTGGTCTGGCTCAGTGGCTAGAGCATCAGCCTGCAAACTGAAGAGTCCCAGGTTCCCATTTGTGGAGAAGGCAACCAATCAATGTGTCTCTCTAACATCGATATTTCTGTCTCTCCCTCTTTCACACTCTCTAAAAATCAATGGAAAAATACCCTTGGGTGAGAATTAACAAAAAGAAAAAGAGAGAGAGAAAGTTCTACAGGATCAAGTACTGCTGTGAAGGTAGTCTTTTCCCCAGCAGGTAAGAGAGGCAGGTGATGAGGGTTGGAATCACAGCTCTGCCTCACACCTGGGAACAAGACATGGATCTGCAGTAAGAGAAAAATAATAAATAAAATTACTACAAGATAGGAGTGATATATCCTTGTCTTTCTGGAAAGATTTGGAATAAATTACATCAAGTTCCTCTTTTTTCTGATCTGATTCTATGACTCAAAAGTAGGAAGACTGCCCTGACTGGGTTAAAGCATTGTCCCGATATGCCAAGGTTTTGGGTTCAATCCCCAGTCAGGGCACATACATGGAAGCAACCAGTAAATAAGTGAAACCACAAAATCAGTATTTCTCTGTCTCTCCCTTCCTCTCTCTAAAAATCAATCAATAAATAAATAAAAAGTAGGAAGATAGTATGTAATAATTAGTAAGAAAATGATAATTGGCCGAAACCGGTTTGGCTCAGTGGATAGAGCGTCGATCTGCAGACTGAGTGGTCCCAGCTTCGATTCCGGTCGGGGGCATGTATCTTGGTTGCGGGCACATCCCCAGTAGGGGGCGTGCAGGAGGCAGCTGATCGATGTCTCTCTCATGGATGTTTCTGACTCTATCCCTCTCTCTTCCTCTCTGTAAAAAATCAATAAAATATATTTTTTTAAAAGAAAATGATAATTGGGTGATCAGGAGAAAAGTTAACATTCATCCATTCCACAAATATTTACTGAGTACCTACTACGTGCCAGGCACTGTTCCAGGTGTTGGGGGATACATGGATGATATACCTTTTAAAGAGTTAGTTGTCTTCACACAGCTTTTTTTCTAGTGAGATGTAAGCTTTTGATGTGTCCAGGATTCTCTCACTAACTCCTCCCAGCAGCAGTTCTCATCAAATCCCCTGGAGGACTTGTTAAAACACAGATCCCTGGGGCCCACTCTCAGAGTTGCTGATTTGGTAGGTCTGCAGTGGGATCTGAAAATTTGTAGTTCAAACAAGTGCCCAGGTGATGTTAATTCAAAGGGACCCCACTATGAGAAACACTACCTTTTAACAATTCTATAAAGTAGATATTTTTTTGTCCTCATTGGATAGATGGGAAAACTGAGGCTCGGAGAGGTTAAATTTTTTGCTCAGATTAACGCAGTAGTCAGTAACACCGAGATTCACACCTGGCTATTTTAAATACAAGTTCTACGAGATCAGCCACTTCGATCCATGGTCTTTGTTCACGATGGGAGTCCTCCATGCTGATTCAGCAGAGATTGAGCAGGTGCATTTCCAGCAAGAATTTATAAAACTGAGGGACATGACTCCTCAGCTTGTGAATCAGGATGTGCCAGGCCTGGGAGCTCAAGATGACACTCGGCAGATATCTCAGGTGAGATCTGGTCTCCAGGTGAGGGCACCAGCTGCACCCCTCTCCCAACACCCTCTGCTAACTAATCTGCAGGGCTGGATTGACGTCAGCCACAATGGAAACTGCTTTCCTGCCCTGACCTGTTTAGAGATTAGGAGAGCACAGAACAGAGAGAAAGAGAATATCAGAAAAAAAAGTGAATGGAAAAATCTGCACACGAACCAACCACCTGTAAGAGTACAAGGTGAAAGCAAGTGAACCTCACACTGGTTAGTCACAAAATGCAAATGAAGAGAAATTAATGTATTAGCTTTCCAGAAATATCTGGAGAGGAAATATTAAAGCTGCATCTGTAACAGTTTTAATTTTTCCGTTTTTTCTTCCTACAAAGCCATATAAGAATATAACTGGCATTATAATAATCCTTTCACTACCCTTCCTTGAAAGCTGCCTATTTGTGATGATAGTACTTACTATCACCACACTGCTTGTCTTCTAGAAAGAAAAAAATCAAGTGGAAGCCCCTACTGAGAGCTGGAAGACCCTGGAACATTGCTGAGCAGATTCATTAGTCAACAGAGCCAAATATCAACAGTACAATGATTGAAATTTGAGAGCCAAATTTTTTAAACTTAAACTATATAGGTAGGTACATTGTTATTAACTTAATTAGGGTACTCCTTCAATCGCACTGGACATGTGGGCCTGCACGTGGTATTTTGTGGAAGAGCCACATTCAAGGGTCCAAAGAGCTGCATGTGGCTCGCGAGCCGTGGTTTGCCGACCACTGCCCTGGAAGATTCAAGTTGGATAAAGGCAAAGCGATAATTAGTTCCCAAGAAAGAAGCATGCAGTAAGAAAAAGGAACATTTGGGGTGGGTATTTGCTAGAGTGGTTGAAAGCAATCCATTTACAGTGTGGCATCAATATCTTCTATTTGTATTTCATGTTGAAATGAAAGTGATTCACATATGGAAAAGCAAAACATAGACTATATTTAAATGAACCTGTCATATATCCATTTACATGCATTCCCAAGTAAACATCAGGAAAAAAAATAACCAGAAAACTCATTATCTTTGACTTTGGTTATGTTTTTTTTTTTTTTGTGGGTTTTTTTTTTTTTTGGTGCAAAACTAATTATTTACTAAATTTGGCTTTCTTCTGGAATATATTTTAGAATCCACTGGCATATTTATTGAGCAAGGCTGCCTTGTGAGAAAAACAGGGCTTCTGAAATATTAACAAATGTGGAAATGCACACCCACCTTCACCTTTAAGGGCCTTCATCACAGCAAAATATTCCTAAGCAACAGCCTTAGGGAGAGAACAGTAAATTGAAGCACAGTTCATGAAAGCTGCCCTTTCTACTACCTGGAGGATGTCTACAGGTTAGCAATTTAAGTTTCTCTATGACACAAATACATAAAGACAATATTCATTCTTTGGGATATGAATGGAAAATCCTCAGTATCAAAGGTGAAAAATATTTGTGTGTTATTCAGCATCTCTGAGGTCAGAAAGACTTTGCCATGCTATGACTCTTACAAGGATGAGGATGAACAGCATCTGGAATCCTACTCCCTTGCAGACAAACATTTTAACATACTACAGAGAAAATCTATGTACTTTGAGTAAATCACACTTGAGTTTCCAATGCAAGTTATAGGATATTCTTTGGAAATGGTAAAGCAATGAGGCCACTGAACAATGAAAGATCCCATTCATCCCAGTATTTATATTGCTAGAGGTCTTCTGCAGGTGAGCAAAGTATGACATGAACATGCAACAGCAAGAAGCAAGTCAGTCACAGCACCAAGACTCCACTGAGTTCTGACTCCCAAGACGAAGATGCATAGCCTTCTACCATTGGTTCTCAAACTGGGTTTCGTGAAACCCTCAGGGGTTCCATGATGGAACCTGCCAGGCAGAAGTCCAATGCCATGAACTGCTTTGGCCTAGTAACCTTACTTTCACCTACTAATAACCTCACTTTCACCTACTTTTTATATTGGCATCTGTGGTAAGATTACACTGGGAAAAAGGGGTTCCACATTCTGAACTAAATTTGAACACCACCTCACTGTCCCCACTGGTATCGCCTTTAAAACAAATCCACACTGAAGCTGATTTCCGCCCTACCAGGTCTAAGCCACCTAACATTATTTACCAAAAGGACAGTGGTGAGGTGGGATACGATGCCTCTGTGTGTCTCTAGTTCTCTGTCCACTTCCTTCCACTCCAGCTTCTATGTTCAACTGGCTTTACCCTCCAGCCCAAAGACCTAAGATACAACTTACCAAAATGTGGTGTCCATATGCCTGTTAATATCAGGAATAGCCCGTCCAGTGTGGCTCAGTGGTTGAGCTTTGACTTATGAACCAGGAGGTCATGGTTCAATCCCTTGTCAGGGCAATGCCCAGGTTGTGAGCTCGATCCCCAGTAGGGGGCATGCAGAAGGCAGACTATCAATGAATCTGATGTTTCTATCTCTCTCTTCCTCTCCCTTTCTCCCTGAAATCAATAAAAATATTTTTTAATCAGGGAATATTTTAATTGATACCTGCACATGGCATTACCCTGAACCAGATGGTATAAGTTATTTACTTTTTCAAATTCTTCTTCAATTACATCAAGATTATAGCCAGAAGTCTCAGTTTGCTAATCTCTTTCTTCTAACCAAGAAAGATTGTAATAAGAATACCTGCCTCATAGGATAGCGGTGAGGTTCAAATTAGATACTGAGTGAAAAGGGTCCTGCACAGCGTCTAGCATAAAAAAAAAAAAAGAGTTCGTGCTGGCTAATGGGATCTTGCTTTGTGCCTGTTCCTGTATGAGACTAAGAAAAGCAGGGTTGGATGTTGGCCCTGCCCCCAGAAGCATTGTATTTTATATTTTATTACAATTTAAACTTACTTCTCTTTTTTTAAAAGCTTCAAGATTCACAAGGGCCCTGGAGACAAGCAGAGAAATGCAGGGCCGGAGCCTTGCCTGCACTCCCTCACTATAGTGCACAGTGTTACTGTAAACAGCATGGCAGGATGCCTGGAAAGAGGTTCTGGAGGGTGCTGCTTTGAGAACTCTTTATTGAAAGGCCAGTTTAGAAAGCAGGTATATGTCTAGCATGAAGTGTGGCCCTAAGAAAAGGGCATCTGTGTGTGCTCACCTATGCTCCCTTGTCACTAGCAAAGGGAAAGATATCTTCACAAAGACAAGGCTGGTCATGTTGGAAATTCACTACCAAATGCTCCTGCCCTACAGGCCACAGAGAACCTGCTAAAGCAAGTGGTCATAGTATTCACTTTGCCTTTAAGATACCATGTATTTCAAAGCCTCCATCAGTTATGCCTGATGAATTTCTATGCATCCTTCAAAATTCAAATGAAATTTATCTCCTGTTAAATCTTCTCTATGGCAGACTATTATTAATATATATACTAGAGGCCCAGTGCATGAAATTCATGCATAGGGGAGAGAGGTTCCTTAGCCCGGCCTGCACTCTCTCGCAATCCAGGACCCCTCAGGGGATGTGGAATCAGGCCTTAACTGGCAGTCGGACATCCCTCTTACAATCTGGGACTGCTGGCTCCTAACTGCTCACCTGCCTGACTGCCTGATCACACCTAACCACTTTCTTTCTCTCTCATAAACACACACAAACCTATATAAGCAAGGAGAATAATCTTGCCCACCCCGCTAATGGTGGGCCTCGTCAGGTGACTTGCTTTAGCCAATGGAATGTGAGTTGACAAGTTGTTGTTGTGAGACAAGGGTGTCCAGGCAGCTTCGTTCCAGAATGAGAGTCCCACAAAGCAGACTTGAACCTAAGCCATAGCCTATAGCAGAGCTGCTACAGTAACTCAAAGACCAATGAGCAAAAACAGTTGTGTAATGTAAATTACTGCAGTTAGCCATTATATGTTACTGCAGCAAAAGCTGACTAATACATTATAGTATTGACTAGACAAATGCCACAAGGCATGATGATCACAAACTCTCAACCTCTGCAGGCAACAGTAGCAAACACAGGGATTATTTTAAACATTCCAGCACATTGCTTGACAAGAAACCAGAGCCTATGCTTCTTGGGCCAGTAAAGCCACTTGTTTCGAGCCTCTAATCCAGAAAGGACTTCGAATTCAGACATCAATGCCACTCAAAAGGCCATAAATTATTATATCCCGTGTATTACATATGTCGAATTCCCAAATGGAATCATTTAAAATATATCACCCACTTACATCATTCTGCTTTGGCCTTTCTTTATGTTTCTTCATTTCTAATATTATGGAGCATTAAAAAAAAATGGATGTGTGTTAGATCTCCCTCAATTTCTGGGCGGTGTTGCAAAAAATAAGAGCCTTAGATTTTTGCCTAACCGGTTTGGCTCAGTGGATAGAGCATCAGCCTGCAGAATGAAGGGTCCAGGTTCAATTTCAGTCAAGGGCATGTTGGTTGCAGGCACATCTCCAGTAGGGGGTGTGCAGGAGGCAGCTGATCAATGTTTCTATGTCTCTATCTCTTTCCCTTCCTCTCTGTAAAAAAATCAACAAAATATATATATTTTTTTTAAAAAGGGGGAGTCTCACGGCGTGAGCCCTGGGCACTCTATAAAAAAAAAATCTCAGATTTTCAATGCTATTATGTACTCAATATAAAAATTAATTTTTATCAAAATTAAGCAGCCAAGTTGAGTGGAGGAAAACTTTTTTGCTGGTATTTAGCTGTTCATATTGAACCTTGCTTAAGTACCTTAACTTTCTTGTTAAAATAAACATGGGAGATTAGTATTATTCAAATGATGGTATGTTATATTCTTCTGGGAAACACAAAAAATATATATCGTGACCTTAAGATGAATTAGAACTCTGGAAACTTAGAGCAAAATCTTGCCAATATAGGACATTATTTCTATTATAATATATGCCATTATGAAAGACTGCCGTTCTGTTTGTCCACAGGGATTTAAAGTTATCTGTGAGTTTTTAATGGACAGAGAAAGGCTAACAACGTAAGTTAAATAAGAAAAGTGAGATATGGAGCATTATATGCAAATGACCTCAATATAGAAAGGGGAAAAAATACCAAAAAATGTGTCAGTGAGTGCTTTTGGATGGTTGGATTATAGAACTGTTTTATACTTCTTCACATGGTTGCATACTGTCAAATGTTCAACAAGGAACCAGATTTAAAAACATAAAGTAGAGGGCAAACACATTAAAAGGAAGTGTCACCTGAGTTCAACACTTTAGAGGACAGCATTTTTCTCTGACCAAGGCTCCTCAGATGTTGTATTTCAAGAAAACAGTAAACAGGGACCTTTACGATAGTGAAATGTCAGCTAGGGAGGCTTACCTAGTTAAAAAAAAATAATAATTCATTGGTAGTCAGTCCCCTCAGGGAAGACACTGTTTCCAGCAGTTCTGAAACCAGTCTGCTCTAAATTAACCTTTTGGTGCCAGTCTCTAGCAGGCCTAGAGGAGAGGAGGGCCGGGAATGGAGATAGGGTGACTGGACGGGGGGCCAGGAATGGAGATGGGGTGACTGTGACATCTAGAAAAGGAATGATATATTCTGTCCCCTCTCCAGGCTGGCTTCAGAAGCAGAGTGCTCGTCCCCATGTGATCCAAAAAGAGAAACACCCTGGGATTTGTACAAAGAGTTTCTAGACCAGGACACAAGGACCTGGTTTCTTTCAGCTGTGAACTGCTCACATGACAGAGGGTTGGGGGAGCTTTGAAAGTCCCCTCTCCCAAGGAAGCAAGTGCTATGGAGCAGTAACAATGCCCAGCCTTATCTGCCTCCTCCCCTTCCAAGCCTCTTGTAAACATGCCCTTCCTACTAAAGTGAATTGAACAGTATCTCCTCAAAACTCACATCTACCTGGAGCTTTATTTGGAAATAGGGTCTTTGGAGATTTAATTAAGGTAAGAATTGAGAGGAGATCATATTAAATTAGGTTGGGCCCTAAATCCAATGAGAGTGTCTCAGCACACTGAGAGAAGCAGAGAGGAGAAACCAATGTGAAAACAGAGGCAGAGACTTGAGGGATGCAGCCACAAGCCAAGGGAACCTGGAGCCACTAGAAGCTGAAAAGGAAAGGCTCTCCCTCTACAACTTTCAGAAGGAGCATGCCCTGCTAACACTTCAACTTTGGACTTCTGGCCTCCAGAACTATGAGAGAATAAATTATATTTTATTTGTGGAATTCTGTTTCAGCAGTCCCAGGATACTATATTCCCCCAAGTTCTCTACCCTGTCCCTCTCATAACTCTAATTAGAGCAATTGGCTCCAAAGGTGCTCTAAGGGGGTCCTGTCACTTACTGGCTGTATAATACAGGATATATATTATATCCCACTCTTGGTTCATCCAATTTCCTATTTGAAAAGTACGAAGAATAGTATTCTGGGTATACATTGTTATTAGCAATTATGCAAAGATGTGATCATGCAAAGCATTTCAACACAGTACCTATCCCTTAGAAAACACTCAACTGACTACCTGTCATCTTCAGTAATGATTTTACTCAGTTATTTGGGTTCCTTCCCTTGGTATTTCCCCCTAAATTGATCTTCACAGCCTTGGATGAAAGTGTAGCTAAGAGAACAGTGAAGGGTTCTGGGGTTCCTGGAATTATGCAGAAAAATAAATGATTGCTAAATAATAAATTCCAAAATGTCACCCCTTTATACTTCACAACCTGCTTCCACTTTGTGGTTTGCTCTCACAATAACTTTGCAAAGCAGATACTATTATCCTTGATGTATAGATGACAAAACAGAAACTTGGGAGAGTTGAATTCAGTCAACTCATATTAAATGGGCACAGACCTCCGATTTCTTACCAATCAGATTTGTAAGATTACGAAGAGATTATAAGATCTCTGATTTCCTTCTCTGTGTATCCTGCATCTGCCTCAGTGTCTGGGGACAGCAGCAAGTGTTTGACAATACGCACTTTGATGAAAGTAACAAGTGATGAACTTTCACATGCATTAGCTAAATACAATGGAAATTTGAGGATTTCACACTGTAGAGGGCTAGGGGTCAGCAGAACATTTCAGAAAGATGAAGCCAATCACAAACATATTTGAGTACCCAGGATTCCAACTGTGCAGTGAAGATCAGTGACACCAAACAGCTGGGCTATAAGATCACCCAAAGCTTGTAACAGTAATAGTCTTGTGTTTGCAGTGACTCTTTTCCTACCCAAAAATCAAGATGCAAGATTATTTGTATCAACTGCACTTAGGAAGACAGGAAGACAGAGAACTTTCAGCTGAGACAAGCATGCATCCCCTCTTTTAACCACTATACAACTGCACACCTGCACATACCAGGCAGTGGGGGAAGTGTCGAGCAATATTGGTATGGCCTCTGCCACCCAACGGATTACAGGCTAAACACATCCTGGGAAAATAGTCAAATGTGTGTCTTTCATGGATCCTGGCAAACTTAGAAGCTTTGGCTTGAGACATATCCTAAAATGTTTGCACTGGCTAGGTGGCTCAGTTGGTTAAAGCATCCTCATATGCCAAGGTTGCAGGTTTGACACCCTAGTCAGGGCACATACAAGAAACAACCAGTGAATAAATGCATGGATGAGTTGGAACAACAAATTGATCAAATTAATGTTTCTCTCTGTCACTGTCTCCCTCCCTCATCAATAAATATAACTTTTTAAAGTTTTCCTCTTTATTTCAAGACCTGATTCAAATATCTCCTCTGCCTCGAAGCTTTCTCCAAGACTTGAAGAAGATTAATGGTCTCTTAATAGTCCACTCAGAACACCCTCCCACCATCTCCCCCACACCCAGAATTACCAAAGCCTGTTCTACCATTAAGCAGACATTGGGGAAATAGCCAATTTATCACTTTGCCAACTGAAAGAGTAGCAAATAATTCCACTTCTGTTCTTGCATTTCCCCCAGTCCATCACATTCTACATTCTGACATCTCCACATGAGTGTTCCCTCCAACTAGACACATGAAACCTTGAGGGTCCTCAGATGACGACTTGGGGGGTGGGGGTGGGGGTGTCTATAAGTTCCATACAAGAATTTTACAATTTGAGTTTTCACTTCAAAAGGTAATTTTTATAAATGGTACAGGAATATACACCTGCTGGATCACCCAGATGTCCACCTTGTAAACAGTCCTGCCCAGCAATTTCAGTGACTACAGGTGAGCTTCAATTATCTCAAGCTAATGAGACTAGAACTGAGGATTTAATACACAAGATAATGGGTCCCCCAGAAAAAGCCCAATGCAGCCCCCCTGCCTTTCTTCCTTCCTCACACTCATGGAAAGCTAAGCCACCAAAGGCACACATCTGAGGTTCACCAAAGACAAAACAAGCGAATGAGAGCCGGTGGAGTCCCATGCAAGGGACATCTAATCCACAGGCCAAATCCAGCCCCCAGAACTTTCTTTTCCATTGTGCATTCGTTGACAGCCTTTGAAAATTAGGAGAAATTATATAAAAGCTGAATGTCTGGCTTCTCTTGAAAAACAGAAGCTCCAGCAATTTTGAACACACATCCCTGCGTGGGAAACTCAGCTGGAACGCAGCCGTGACTGTCCCCACCTTCAAGTTTGCTCCATCCCCTCCCCGCCTCCTCATTCCTTATTCTCTTATACCCGGTCAATGGCAAACTCAATTAGGGATGGCTTTCTGATTGAGAGGAGGCTGACCATGGGCCTGAGCAGCCCTGACCTAGCAAGCAGACAGTTGTTATTGAAGACGGTGTGTTTATTTCAGGAGACAGTCTCCGTCACTATGATGGCCTCTGTGGGAACTCTATGCGTTTGAGTTTGCAAACCTTAGCCTTACATGGTGCTTGTGCAGCATCCTAAGCATACCTCTGATCATGCCACAAACTTCTCCTGCTCACAAACTGCCACTGGCTCCCACTGCCCGTCCAGGTCCATATCCAAAGCTCTTGATGCCATGACCTCAGTCTCGATGGCAACTTCCACACACTGCAGCTACAGATCCTGCGCTTCCTTGCCGTGTCACCTGTTTCTTTGCCCTCTTGCCTCCTAATGACCCTCAATATCCATCTCAAAGTAAACTCAATGCTCAGGATGGAGAAGACAGGTGCCCAGGGTGGTGGCCACACCACAGAACAGGGTGCAGGGGAAGAAGTACTGCAGAACAAAGAAGCAGAGTTTCTAAATTGGGACCCACCTGGCTTCAAGATGGGCTTGCAGCCAACTGATGGCAAACTTCTTGGGAGGCAAACTTATGAAACTGTGGACTCACTGTAGGTGGAAACACAACACCCCTCCTCACTCAAAATCATGCTACTGTGTCCTGTTCTGACTCCCATACCAGTGTTTGATCTCTGAGAGACAGGAACTGTTTAGTGATCTGGCTCAGGGACAATCCTGGCTCTGCTGTTTACTCACTGTCTGACTTCTGACTTACTTAACCTTTCTGAGCCTCAGTTTCCTCATTTGTAAGAATAACACCTCCCTTCAATGACTATTATAATGATTACATGAGCCAATACATAAGTAAAATCCTCAGAACAGTGTTGGACACATTAAATACTATAAAGTGTTGGATGCTGCTGTTATTTTTAATTCCACAAATGCCAACTATGACATCTGGCATATGATAGATGTTCAGTAAATATCAAGCAAGTCGAACCAGCTTTGAGGCCACACAGCAAAACCTTATCATAAAAAGGCTTTTAGAGACACTTCTATACAAGATGGTTAACACAGTTTTTGGAGTCAGACCAATTAGACTCTGCTACTAACAGGCTGTGTGACGCTGGGTAGGTTGATTCACCTCTCTGAGCCTCAGTTTCCTCATCTGTAAAATGGGTGCTGATATTACCTCCTCAGAACTACTGTAAGAACTAACCACAATCAATACAAAGTTCTACCATGCCTAGCACATAATGAATGCCCTTAGGTGACAGAAGTCATGATCACAACAAAGTCATTGCATTGAGCCTACTTACTCCTACTCCTTTTCCAACACAAATCTGTAATAATAAAAGTGTAATATGCTAATTAAACCAGACATCCTTCCGGACGAAGCTGGGACTGCAAGGGAAGCCTGGGCCCCAGGTGCCTGTCAGGGGCCAGAGGGAAGCCCAGGTTCCGAGTGCCAGAGGGAAACCTGGGTCCCGGATGCCAGAGGGAAGCTGGTGCTGGCAGCCAATGGAAGGAAGGCCTACTCTTGCACCAATTTCATGCACCAGGACTCTAGTAATTATAATAGCATCCACAGAGGATGCATAGCTAGGAAAGTGATTTGAAACTTTCAAATTAAAAAGAGGTAATCGGGACATAGTAGATGCTCTTCATATATATATATATATATATATATATATATATATATATATATATATAAAAGCAAATCCCTACAGAGCTTAGTAAATGTATGTTTCTGTGACAGCTCTTTATGGCGATTGAATACTTTTATTTGCCTAGAATTTGATACACTAAATATAAACAACGTCTGATGAAGAGAGTTGGTCCCCAGACAGAAGGCAGGGCTCCTTCCCAAGCTCTCTGAAGCTTGCTCCTCAGCAGGCATGTTGACGCGGTATATTTAGGCTGCTAATCACACCCAGGAACGTTCCCACCTATCTGAAGACAGGGCAAACCCAAGTGAGTCTCAAATTAGCAACATCCTACAAAATCTCACCAGGCAATCTAATGCAAATGTTTTCACTTCTTCTCAGAGACATTCTGTGAGAAATTCTCCCTAACAGCCTAAAGTTCATGGCTCAAGATCAGTTCTCAGGACAATGTAATGAGCCTCTTAGTTCAATTCTATGTGGCTGAAAAAGTCCACGTCGATTGACGTGTGGTAAATGAAAGCACAATTTGCATAGACAGGTTGGGACAAAAGCAGTTTTATAGTTATGAATGTGCAAAACAGTTTATTCTTATATTATTATTAATAATTTGTATTATTTTCCATATGAACAACTGTAAACCTAGTTATGCCCCACCAAGAGTTCCCTAAAGAAGATCCAGATAGCCCTGGCCGGTGTTATTCAGTGGTTACAGTGTCGGCACACACACCAAAGAGTCATAGGTTCGATTCCCAGTCAAGAGCAAGTACCTGGTTTGCAGGTTCGCTCCCTGACCCCCATTAGGCACTTGTGGGAGGCAACCAGTTGATGTGTCTCTCTCACATCAATGTTTCTGTGTCTGTGTATGTGTGTGTGTGTGTGTCTCCCTCCCTTCTAGTCTCTCTAAAAAGCAGTGGAAAAATATCCTCTGGTGAGGATTATCAAAATAAATAAAAAATAAAGAAAATCTGGCTAGATCATATGTAGGGCTAACAACTATCACAAGTAAATCTCATGGGAAATTTTACATGAGCTTGACTTCATGTAAGAAGGTATTTCTGAAGACCCAGAGCCTAGACAGTCGATAGATTTGATGACTGACACACAGGCCAGTAACCTATTGACAAAGAACAATTACATCAGAAGAAGGGAAACACATCTACACCAAATGAAATACAAATGTTTAGAGCTCTCAGACCCCAAACAGAAAATAATCCACTCTTACTTGGGGATTCATTCACCCATCATTATTAAGCTTCTAACACGTATAAAATATTGTACAAGCGTGGCCTCTCCCCTCATGGAACTTACAACTTAGTGGAGAGTGAAGGAATGAGAAAATAAAGGCAAATAAAATGCAATCTATTCTCATCACTTACAGATTTGCCTACTTGCTAAAATGTACTGGTAACTCCAAAATCAATATTCGTCGTGTTTTTAGTCATTTGGGAATATATGCAGAACAGGAAAACTTTGAGTTGTCCACTGTACCTTTCCAGAAGAGGTCGAACCAAGGGATATACTGGTGTCTTATTTTAACTTTCATTCTATAAACAAGTGTCTTTTCCATGGTCTATTTAGAGCCACATCTTCATGCGCCTCTCTCTCTCTCTTTTGTGTGTGTGTGTGTGTGTGTGTGTGTGTGTGTGTGTGTGAGAGAGAGAGAGAGAGAGAGAGATATTTCACCCCAGCCTAGTGCTAAAGTGCTGTCTTGTGTTTCTGAGAGCAAGAAGGCCAGGATGTGCCTTATGGGGAGTATATGAATATGTGTGTGTTAGATACACTTCGTTTGGCCATGAACTCTCGTAGTTGGCAATGAGTTCACTGTTACCGTACACTAAATCAGATGTCTTTAAACAGGAACACACATAACACAAGGTCATGTGTTGATAAGTTGGCACAAACACAACCAGATACTGGCAGAAACCTAACCTTGTATCTCCCCTGACACAACAGTTCAATCTTCATTAATTCAGTGAGGACTTTATAGAACTACTGTGGTAATAACAAGTGACTGTAACTCAAATCTCTATGCACATTGAAGCAAATGACCAAGCTGAGACAGAACAGAGGTGCCCTTGAGGTCAGTAGAGTATACTAGTGTACATAGTATTCTGCCTTTTGTGTAAGAAAGGGAGTAGTAGTAATTAATATATTTGTTAATATATATTGGTAATATATATATATATATATATATACACAAATATTTTCTTTTTAATGAAGGTTAAAACTAAAATAAAAATTTTAAATGAAACAAATGAACCTTTCCACACATCAAGTTGTTGATATAACTATACCAAGAAAAAATTTTATGTGCTATGTCAAGATATTATGTGCTTGGTTATAAAATACACAACAACACCTATGAAGTATTCCTGCAAAAGAAAATAAACTGAATCTGACCAAACATCTATCATTTGATAGAGGAACAAGTTAAACCATACCCCCAAGGAAGGTGAAAATTCTACAGAACAATGACTCAATTTCTTTAACAAGTAAGCAATATTTTAAAAATTAAAGGAACTATGAAGATAAAGAACTTAAACATAAAAATCAAATGCAATGTGAGATTCCTGAATGAATACTGATTTATTTACAGGTAAACATCTCCAATCTTTGGGATTTGCTTTAAAATAACAAACACAAGTGGAATGGAGACAAATGAAATAAGACTGCAAAATGCTGAATACTGTTAAATCTGGGTGATAAGTTCATGGAAGCCCACTCTACTATTTTATGTTAAAATTTCCCATTAAGAAAGTTTTTGAAAATAATAAATTGGTTCCTACTGACTTTACTCTTTAAAGGAGAAAATAGTTAACAATGATAATTTTAAAACCTGGTGGTATTTTACATAATAATTACATAATAAGGACAGCAGCAGTAGCTGTTAATATTATTACTTCCTGCATGCCTAATATAACGCTAAGCATTTTACACATATTATCTCCTTAAATTCCAATGCTGAGAAGTAGGTCCTATTATTATCTGTATTTTACAGGTAGAAAACTGAGACACAGAGTTGCTCAAAGATGCACAGAGTATGCCCAAAGACCCACAGCTGACCAAACAGCAATCTTAGATTTGAACCCAGGACGGATTCCACAGCCCTGTATGCTTATCTATTACAGGACCCTGCCTTTTCAGAAACAAAGTAATGCCTGCCTGTTGATCTTTCTCAAGTAGCTCTGGAATCAAACATGAAAGCAAGTCTGCTTAAAACCTGCCAATGAACTTGATTTCATATATCAAAAATGTTTATACTGGTCTAAGATCTGCAACTGATCTGGTCTCATTTTGCTGCTCTGACCAGCTCCTCTGCCCTCCAATCCAGTTACACAGTATTCTGGCTGTTCCTCTGAGACCTCAAGGCCTTTGCTCAAGACGTTGCTCCCTCCTTTAAGTGCTCTTTCCCCTGCCCCAGGGACCCCATAGATCACTCACTCACTTCCTCCTAGCCTCTGCTCAAATGTCATCTTTTCCATGAAGCCTACTCTCCTTCCTCTTTTTTCATAATACCACCTTCTATCACACTTTCAGTTTACTTATTCTTATGTGTTTATTGTCTGTCTCCCCTCACTAGAATGTAAGGAGCCCTAAAGCATGGCTCTTTGCCTGTTTTACTCACAGATGTATCCCGAGCACCTACAGCAGCGCACTGTAGGTACTGAGAACTGAGAAATTGTGATTTGGAATGAAACAGGCCCTGGAAGGAGAAAATGGAACTGAAAATACCTAAAAGGGCAAAGTCAGGGAGACCAGACAAAGGCTGGAACACAGGCATGTCCAGGGACTCCTCCTCCATGGGACCTCAGTTTCAAGGTGACATCTGGGCTCCACCCACCCTCTGCAGTCCTGGTTCTACCTTTGCAAAGACTCTAGTTCCCATCTTAGCAGACAACTAAGGCGACTGGTTGTGAGAAAATGTGATTATACATGTATGACTGAATAGTGGTGGGGGAGAGTCCTCCTCTTAATCTGAGTTAATAGAAGACTGCTCTCATTATCGTTAATCTGATCAAAGAATGGCCAGCTCTCAGACCTGTAGCATGCTCAGAATGAATTTTTCATAACTCTGCAGAGACATTTTCTGCACTGCTGTTAATAATAAACCACAAGACCTAAAATGTATTTCCATTCCACCACCTCTTCTCTCCTGGCTTTATTTTCCCTCCCTCCACCTACCCTTCCTGAGGTCTTGCCCATCTATTACTATTATAGGATGGTTCATGTGTGTTATGGTGTTAAAGAACCTACCTCCAGCTTAGGGGACCAATAAATTCATGTTATGCTTTCGAATAGTATTTGAGAAGTGGAATTCATAGGTTAGAGAGTTTTATTCAATTTGATGAGACAGCCTAGTTTTTCTGTAAGGAGGGAGAGATGAGAAAGGGAAAAGATGCAGAGAAAGCCAGTTTAGAGAAAGAAATACCCCCTTGCCTTCAAATGAATCACTCTTCATCCCAGCCACACTGGACTTCATTTGCTTCCTCTAATGCCCCATGCTATTTCCTACCTCCAGGCTTTTGTACATACTGTTCCTCTGCCTGGGCAAGCCCTTCCTCACCTCTAGTTAACTCTATCATCCTTTCAGGTCTTAGTTTTAAAATCACATCATTAGATCCATGAGCAGTATATTCATGTCCCAGGAATCTACTAGCACAGTGCCTGATATGCAATATATTTGTACATCATAAGTACTATATGGGCAAGACTTTGTTCCAGTCTAATGCATTTAATTGTTATGACACAAACAAGTCACATCAAGAAGACTGAAATCATATCAAGCATCTTTTCAGGTCACATTGGAATGAGATTAGAAAACATTCAAACACCTGGAGGCTAAATAGCATGTTATTAAACAATGAATGGGTTACCAATGAGATCAAGAAATAAATAAAAGCCCTAGCTGGCTTGGCTCAGTGGCTACAGCATCGGCCTGCTGACTGAAGGGTCCCAGGTTCAATTCCAGCCAAGGGCACATGCCTGAGTTGTGGGCTCAATCCCCAGTAGGGGGGGTTACAGGAGGCAGCTGATTGATGATTCTCTGTCATCATTGATGTTTCTATCTCTCTCCTTCTCTCTTCCTCTCTGAAATCAATAAAGAGATATATAAAAATAAATAAGTAAACAAACAAACTTCCTGGAAACAAATGAAACATACAACAACCCAAAATCTATAGGGCATAGCAAAAGCAGTCTGAGAGGAAGTTCATAGCACTACAGGACTACCTCAAAAAAACAAAAAAACAAAACAAATAATAAATTATTTAATCCTACAACTTAAAGAATTAGAAAGAGAACAACAAGAAAAGCCCACTTCTAATAATGATTAGAGCAGAAATAAATCACAGAGGCTAAAAAACAATACAAAAAAATCAATAAAACCAAGAGCTAGTTCTTTTTTTTTAATATATTTTATTGATTATTTTAACAGAGAAAAAGGGAGAGGGATAGAGAGTTACAAACATTGATCAACTATCTCCTGTATACTCACTACAGGGTATGTGCCTGCAACCAAGGTACATGCCCTTGGCCAGAATCAAACCTGGGACCCTTGAGTCCGCAGGCTAATGTTCTAGCCACTGAGCCAAACCAGTTAGGGCAAGAGCTAGTTCTTTGAAAGATAAACAAGACTGATGAACCATTAGCCAGACTTATCAAGAAACAGAGAGGACCTAAATAAATAAAATCAGAAACAATGAAGCTGTGAAGTAACAACTGACACCACAGAAATACAAAGGAGTATAAGAAAATACTATGAACAACTATCTGCCAACCATCTGGACAATATGGATGAAGTGAACAAATTCCTAAAAAATATATAATCTTCTAAAACTAAACCAGGAAGAATCAGAAAACCTGAATAGGCCAATAACAACTGATGAAATAGAAACAGTAATCAAAAAACTCCCAGCAAACAAAAGCCCTAGTTCAGATGGCTTCACAGGGGAGTTTTAGCAAACCATCAAAAAACAACTAACACTTTTCCTCCTCAAACTATTCCAAATACCCAAGAGGAAGGAATACTTCCAAACTCTTTTTGTGAAGCCAGTGTATCCTAATTTTAAAACTAGGTAAGACACTTCAAAGAAAGAGAACTATAGGCTAATATCCCTGATGAACATAGATGCTAAAATCCTCAACAAAATATTAGCAAAACAGATCCAGCAATATATTAAAAATATCATATACCATGATCAAGTGTTAAAGGCTGGTACAATATTCACAAATCAATAAATGTGATATATCACATGAACAAACTGAAAGATAAAAATTGCATGATCATATCAATAGATGCAGAAAGAGCATTTGACAAAATTCAACACCCATTTTTGATAAAAATTCTCAGTCCAGTGTGAATAATTCATAACCTGGAATATAGAACCAATATAGCCAAGGCGGTAACTGCACAAGCTCCAGGGGACTTGTCACCTGGACCCTCATGTACAACCACAAAAGGTATGGAAGGAATTTTTGATTCTCCGGTTTCTGTGTACCAGCCTGCACATGGGGACATTTCTTTAGTTTTTGGCAGACGAAAAACTATGTCCTCCCAAAGGGTCCCCATCCTCCTAGCAAACAAATATTCACAGCAGCACTATTCATAATAACCACAGCGGGAAACAGCCCAAACACCCACTGATGGATGGATAAACAAAATGGGTCTATCCATATAATGGTATGTTATTCAGCCATAAAAGGGGATGAAGTAATGAAACATGTTTCAACATGGGTGGGCCTTGAAGACGTTATGCTAAGTGAAGAGGGCCAGACATGAAAGGCCATGTATTTTATGATTTCATTTGTATGAAATAGCCATAACAGGTAAAACCATAGCAACAGAAAATAGATTAGTGGTTTCCAGAGGATAGAGGGCAGGGAAATGGAATGACCACTAACATATATAAGGGGTGTGTGTGTGTGTGTGTGTCTGTGTGCGCGCGCGCGTGCGCGCGTGCGCGCATTGATATTCAGTGAGCATATATTAAAAACAATGTTATTGTATGCTTTAAAATAGTAAAATGGTGAATTTTATATTATGTAAATGTTATCTCAATTTTTTTAGAGAAGCTGAGTGACTATACTAATAGCAGGGAAAGTAGTTTTCAGAGCAAAGACAATTACCAGGGATAAACAGTAACTTTGCGTAATGATAAAGGGTCAATTCACTAAACAAACAATCATCTCAAATGTGTCTACACTTAACAAAACAGCTCAAAATAAATAAAGCAAAACTGATGGAACTGCAAGGAGAAATAGACAAATCCACAATGACAGTAGTATGCCAACACTCCCTTTGGTGTAATCAATAAAACAAAACAACCTACGAGAAAATCAGCAAGAAAATAGGGGATTCTCAATAAGATCATCAACCAATTGTATTTAATCGATACACACACACACACACACACACACACACACACACAACACTGTACTCCTCAGTAGCAAAATATACATTATTCTCACATGCACACGTTACATTCACCAGGAGAGAATATATTCTGGGTCATAAAAATAAACCTTAAAGATTTTAAGAGAACTGAAATCATATAAAATGTGTTCACTGACCATAATGGAATTAAATGAGAAGTCAATCACAGAAAATAACAGAAAATATTCCCAACACTTGGAAATTAGGACAACAGATTCCTAAAGAATATATGCATTGAAAGGGAAGCCTCTAAAAAAATTAGAAAATATTGTGAATTAAAGAAAACTGAAAATATAACATATCAAAATGTGTGGGGTACAGTGAAAGTAGTCATTCAAGGGAAATTTATGGGAATAAATACTTATATTAGAAAAGAACAGACTCTAATCAACAATCTAAGCATTCACCTCAAGAAAATAGAAAAAGAGCAAAATGAACTCAGACATGCAGAAGAAAGAAAATGATAAGAACAAAAATCAATCAATTTTAAAACAGAATAACAGTATTTTTAAAAAAGCCCAAAACTGGTTCTTTCCAAAGATGAATATAATGTATAAACCTCTATCCAGACTGACAAACAATAATGGGAATAACACACACGTTATCAACATCAGGTCACTAAAAGGATAATAAGGAATACAATAAGCAACTCCAGTCATATAAATTCAACAACTTATATAAAGTGTTCCAATTCCCTGAAAGCCACAAACAACCAAAATTTACCCAGGAATAAATTAAAGAAGTTGCATTTGTAGTTTAAAATACCCTGGGGGCGGGGGGAGTGATTGCTAGGGTTCAGAGTTTCACTGGTGAATTCTACCAGCATTGAAAGATGAAATAACACCACATCTACATAATCTAAGGAAACATTTCCCAATTAATTTTATGAGGTCGGGTTTACCCTGATTCTGAAACTAAACGAAGGCAGTACAAAAAAAAAACAAAAAAAAAAAAACATCCCTCATGAATATAGACACCAAAATCCCCAATCAAATCCAGCAACAATATTAAAGGAATAATGTTGCTTTGGGGATTTATCACAAAGCACTATTTCTCTAAAGAAATACAAAAAGTGACATGTAGACTTGCTCTGCCTTCTAAACTAAAAAAATACAAAACCCCTGCACGGCCTTTGGTGGGATTTTCTTTTTTAGATATCTGTCTGTTTATGTATCTATTTGCCCCACTGCTAGAGTCCAGGCTACCCACCCCTGCCCACACGCCGCCGCTGCCAGCAACCTCCTCTCCCCGAGTTCCATGCGGATGGAACGCACCCGCGAGAGAGCAAGGACAAGGTGCCTGCAAAGTCTGGGTCAGAGACCCGTCAGGTGTCTGTGGGCATGGCTCTCTCTCTTGTCTCTCTACCTGGCAGGTGCCATCCTCCTGAGAATGCTTCCTCAGCCAGGAAGCAGGACCGGCCTCAGAACCAAAGGACGGAGCTCATCCAGGAGCCGATGCAACGCCACAGGTGGGCGGCAACGCACCCAAACCCCAGGCTGCCTGCCTTCTGACAGGACTTGGGCAGCCACTCTCCAAAGAAGAGATACCAATGGCCAGGAAGCACATGAAACAGATGTTTAACACAATTCGTCATTAATAAGTTTACTGATTCTTAGGGCGCTTTGAATTAAGTAAAATGGAAGCCCAATGTGCTATTATACATTTTTATTACACATGTTTAAACGTTTTAAAGGAATGTTATGGAGATTTAATATATTTTTTTTCTGGTAACTCTTGTATTATGATTAATAATCTGTGTTATTTTCCATATGAACAACTGTATGGCTCTTGTGAGTGCCCGGACGGGGCGCTGGACCTGCAGCCCCGTGTGTCGGGACGGCGCTCCAACCAGCTGTTACCCGGCCCGGGCTATCTCACTTCAGAGTGTACTGTTTCTACTTACAAAATAACATTTTAAAAAGTTTGCTGTGAAACTGCGGCCTCGCACATCTCGTGTTTATTGCGCCTTTTGGCTGCATTTTCTCTTGTGCTTTATTTTTACTTATGTGCCTGATAATAACTGGTTATTCTTGTATTATTATTAAAAATGTAGTAACACATCACACAGGGCGGCTATAACAAAAATCATCATCATCATCATCATCACCTAAAATAGCAAGTGTTGGCAAAGACGTGGAGAAAATGTGAGGTGGTCCAGCTGCTGTGGAAAACAGCATGGCGGCGTCTCGAACATTAAAAACGGAACTCCTACTGAGAGCCTCAAAAGCACCGAGAGCAGGGACACACACACTGATCAGCCGTGCTCCCAGCGGCGCTGCTCACACTGGCCAGAAGATGGGGCACCCACCCCGTCAACAGCGACCGGGCCAACCAACGGCGCCTGCGCGCAGCGGAGCTCTACGCGCCCGGGAAAAGGCAGGGGCCCGCCGCTGCCCCCTCACGCCGCCGAGCGACATGCGCCGGCGCCACAGGAGCCGATTCCGCCCCAGGCGGCGCCCAGAAGGGAGACGTTCAGCGGAGAACGCAGAGTGGGGTCACCATGCAGCGGGGGCGGGAGTTAACGGTTAGCAGCACAGGATTTCCGTTGGAGCCGATGAGAAAGTTCTGGAAAAAGGCAGCGGTCACGGTTGCACAATATCGCACTCGATGCCACTGAAATGCACATTTAGAAATGGTTCAAGTGGAAAGAAAGAAAAATAAAATTGGTTTGTTCAACTTTATGTTACGTAAGTTTTACCACAGGAAGAAGGCCGCCTGGGGAGGCTGTGTTCATCCCGAGGTACCACGCCCTCCCCCCCTGGCCTCGGGGCGACACCGTGCGGGGCTCCCCAGCTTCAGAGGCCCCGGCCTCCCCGCCGCCTCTCTCCGCACTGAGGCTCCGACCAGGCCCCGGCGGCCTCGCTCCGTACCTGGGGCCACCCTCGCCGCAAAATGGCGCTTCCGTCCCAGACCACGCGCAGCCAACATGGCGGCGGGTAGACGACCACCGAGCCGCGGAATTCCTCTGGCCTAGCGACGACGACGTGGTAGCCAAGTGACGCGGTCGCCATGGAAATGTCATAAAGCGAGGCCTTACTCACGTGCTTGTCGTGTCAACAAACCCGCCGAGCGGCCCGGCGTGCCGAGCACAGCACACGCCCCTGTGCACGGTCCGCAATGCTTGAAAATGACGGTGAATACTATGTGAGTGGGGTATGTGTTTACATACCATGCTTCTTCGCATTTTTTACTTTTTTTATTTATTGCTCTGCAAGATGATGGGAGAAGAGAAAGAGAAATATTGATTTGTTGTTCCACTTACTGATACTTTCATGGGTTGGCTCTTGTGAGTGCCCGGACGGGGGACTGAACCTGCAGCCCTGTGTGTCGGGACGGCGCTCCAACCAGCTGTTACCCGGCCCGGGCTATCGTTACTTCCGAGTGTACTGTTTCTACTTACAAAATAACATTTTAAAAAGTTTGCTGTGAAACTGCAGCCTCGCACATCTCGTGTTTATTGCGCCTCTTGACTGCATTTTCTCTTGTTATTTTATAAATTTCGTGAAGCCTACATGTACATTGTTTACGAAGCTTACAGTAGTGGACAATAAGGACCTAGGTGTGTACGTACACGCGCCATTCTCTCACCGACTCACCCAGAACAACTTCAGTCCCGCAAACTCCATTGATGTAATTACCCTATGCAGGTGGACCATTTTTTATCCTTTAGACTATTTCCACCGCACTCTTTCCACTGTAGATGTTAGGTACACAAATACCATTGTGTTACAATGGTCTGGTATTCCATACAGTAACATGCTGTATTGTTTCATAGCCTAGGAGCAACAGGCTATACCAGTGGTCGGCAAACTGCAGCTCGTGAGCCACCTGCAGCTGGTGAGCTGCAGTTTGTCGTTCTGTTGACTAATGAGTTTGCCGACCACTGGGCTATACCCTAGAGCCTAGATGTGTAGTAGGCTATACCAGCTATTTTCAACCAGTGTGCCGCAAGAATTTTTACAACATGCAATATTTAAAAAATGGGGCACTGACCTCTTTTCCCTTAGAGTTCAGGGGTAGGGAGACTTTTTCCCGCCAAGGGTCATTCGATATTTATAACATCACTCATGGGCCACACAATATTATCAACTAAAAATCACCTGCTATGCTTGGCCAAACATTTAATTAACTCATCCTAATGCTTTGGCAGGGTCAGACCAAATGATTTCTCGGGCTTTTTACGGCCTGTGGGACGGATGTTCCCCATTCCTGCTTTAGATGGTTAAATAAAAAAATGACAACAGCCAACAATAGCCATCTGGTGTGAATGAATCAAAATTATTCTTTTTTTTTTTTGTCAAATGGCATAAATACATTTTTTTTTTGGTGTGCTACAAAATTTTAGTAATTAACTTATGTGTGCCATGAGTTGAAGAAGGTTGAAAACCACTGAGCAATACCATTTAGGTTTGTGTACGTGCACTCTGTGATGTCCACACAATGATGAAATCGCCTAGACCAGCCATCACCACCTGGTGTTCTGTGAGTTCCAAAAGGTGACCACTGGCCTGGATGACACATTTCTTAGATGGTATCCCTGTCGTAAAGTGGCACATGACTGTACTTTTGTTACCCAACTTAGAGTTGTGATGAGCACATGGTTTAAAGACTAAAGCCTGCCAGGCACTGATGAGACGTGAGTCATCTGTGGGCGAATTCAAAGATTTGGATCTGGTATCAGAATCTTGTTCGCTTATGTCACCTGCAGCCCACCAGGTGTGCCATTATCCCGTAGAAGACTTCTAAGGGTTTCCTCTCATCCTGGATGTGTTAGCCCCCCGCCTCTCAAACAGTGGGGGCTCAGTTAACATTCATTGAATAAATGAATGATACATTCAATAATGACACCTCCCGGAATGGCTAAAATATACTAACCACCACAAAGGGCTAAAATGCCCTTCCCTCCCCATACCAATCTATAGGGAAGATAAAAATCAAACTAAAGGTAAACCCTAGCTGGTTTGGCTCAGAGGATAGAGCGTTGGCCTGCGAACTAAAGGGTCCTGGGTTCAATTCCAGTCAAAGGCATGTGCCTGGTTTGTGAGCTGGATCCCCACTAGAGGCGGTTAATCAATTATTCTCTCTCATTGATATTTCTGTCTCCGCTCCCTCTCCCTTCCTCTCTGAAATCAGTATATGCTCATACAGTTAATGAGCATTTGCCATGTTCCAGGCACTCTGCTCAGGCCTTTACTGCACAATCCATTTAATCAGCATAGCAATCCTATGTAAAATGATCCTGACCTTATAAACAAGGAAATTGAGGCTCAGAAAGGAGAGTGCATTTGCCCAAGGTTAGTAAATCCTGAACTCAGACTAGAACATAAGCAGTCGCTACTGCGGAGCCCAAGCCCTCCGAATTATTTAGGTATGCTACTTCAAGCACCCACCGGAATTTCCAGGGACCCAATTAAGTTATTTCTTCTGAGCCTTCATCTCACTTTTCTATTGGTCCAGGGAAATCAAAGGACCTGCTTTGTAATGCATCCACTGCTTGAGTCAATGGCTACCTAGCAACTCCAGGGGGGTCATATTTTCAGTCTTTAGTCAGATTTCCACTACAGCAAAACAGAGAAATCACCTCAATGCTCAACAGCAGCGCTGTCCAACAGAAATACACAATGAACCATCTACATAATTTAATATTTTCTAGTAGCCTCAGAAAATTAAAATAATAAGGTATGGATGAAATTAACTTTAACATAGTTTATTTAACCCAATATATCTAAAACAATGTGTTTTCAATATGAACAAATAATTAATGAAATACATTAGTTTACATTCTTTTCTCCATACTAAGAGTTTGGAAGCTAATGTGTGTTTTACACTAATCACACATTTCAATTAGAATTCCGCACAATTCCAATGGTCGGTAGCTAATGTAGTAAGTGGCCACTATATTGGACCTCTCCAGTCTAAAATGTTTGCCTCTCTTTTTCTCATCTTTCTTTGTCTCAGTGGATGCTCTACTTTGTCTTTATCAGTCCTGTATGTATTTCTTTTCAATAGTTGTAATCTATAATAGTCACCAATGAAAGCATTTGAGCGACAAAGTATGCCATCATTATGACTCCCATTAATCCTATAGCTATCACCTCTAATCACATCACCATTGTCATCTGCACTTCCCCTTCGTCCTCTGTTTGTTCTCATCTTCCTTTCTTCCCTCCAGGCCAGTACCCCTTCGGGGAATCCACAGTAGTACAGTAAACCTCTTCCTCTATCTGTGGCCATCTTTATCCGCAGTTCGGGTTAAATCACTGACTCTAAACCTCAGTAAACTCACTTGTAAAACAGGAACAACCACACTGCGGTCACTACCCACTTGAGAGGTGTTCCAAAGGTCACAGATACCCTACACTTTGACTTTCTCCTCCCATTTTTGTCCCTCCTACCTTCCCATTCCTCAGCGCCTCCATCCTCCTTCTCAATGCCACATGTCCCTCATCTTCCCCAACTGGACACCTCCCCATCCCCATATCCAGACCATCACCATGAGAATGAGAAGGAAGACCAGGTCCCAGCAACTGGAAGCAGATGAGTGGGAGCCCAGAAAATAACCAACTCTCTGGGGGAAGAAGACTCCCAGTTTTCTGCCCGTTAAAAGAAGGATAACAAGTACCCTAGGAAAACCCACTCCAAAACCCCACAAGGGTAGTAAAGCCCTTCAGAAATAACTTTTGCCACCGGCTCAGAATTGTGCAACCACCTCCCACCCATATATTTATGAGAACAAAGCAGAAGGAAGAGGCTGGGTCTTCACAGGCTGGCCACTTTGTGTGAAAAAAATAAGTCCTCCTCATGTCCCCACAGGTTCCCAGATCCTTCCCAACGAGAAACAGGAAAGGTGAGATTCCAACCTGATGCAACTGTATCCTTAACCCTGAGCCCTCGGCCATCAAAACACAGGCAATCAAAAAATAAAGTGAGCTCTAGCTGGTTTGGCTCAGTGGATAAAGCATCGGCCTGCAACCAAAGGGTCCCAGGTTTGATTCCAGTTAAGGGCACATTCTGGGGTTGCAGGCTCGATCCCCAGTAGGGGGCATGCAGGAGGCAGCCAATCGATGATTCTCTCTCATCGATATTTCTATCTCTTGCTCCCTCTCCCTTCTTCTCTGAAATCAATAAAAATATTTTTAAAAAATAAAGTGAAACACAATCTAATGCTGAGGAGGTGGTGAAATGGGCCCTTTCCCACCCTGTTGGCAAAGGGCATTTTGGCAAACCTATCAAAAGTCCTGAAACTTGGCATATCCACTTCCAGGAATTGAAGGGGGGGATTACTACAAGCCACAAGGATGTCTACTACAGTGTTATTTATAATAATGGAAAAGTATAAACAAATATCTGACAATATAACTTAGGTTAAATAAATTATGGTACATCCATGTAATCCCATGCAGGTATTAAGAATAATATCTCAGAGAATCCAAGATGGCGGCATAGGTAAACACCTACACTGCTGCCTCGCACAACAATTTCAAAACTACAACTAAAAGACAGAACGGACATCATCCAGAACCACAGGAAAGCTGGCTGAGTGGAAGTTCTACAGCTAGAGGGAAGAAGAGGGGCTCACGTAGACCCAGAGGAGCTGCAAAAAGCTGAGGTACGGAGACGTGCACGTGGAGAGAGCGGGTGCCGGAATACCTGGCTGGTTTTCTCTGGCGGGAGGGAAACGGAGACTCTCAAAGGCATTGAACCCCTTATCTTACGACACTAAACCCCAGATCCAGCCGAAACTCATACAGGGGGAGTTTGGACTGTGAAAAGGGAGAGGTGCATGAAAATTTAGGGGAGTCGCAAAGGATCAGAGGCCTGATGGCGCGCACGGCATTGTGCAGAGGACAGATTGCTGATTGTGCCACTGGCTTTCTAGAGTGGGCGGGAGACAGACCCAACTGTGCCACTTCTGACTCCACTAAGCCCCTGTTTCGGGTGAAACCCTGGGGACCTAGACTCGTGTGGTCCTGGAGCGCAGGGGAGCCGGAAAGGCAGCAGTCTAGAGGCACTGCGGGTGCACGTGCACAAGGACCGCTCCAGCGATTACCCAGTCACGTGAGACTCAGGGGCCATGGAGTGCGGGGCCAACTGGAAGGCAAGGCGGTCCCTTAAGCCCTGAGAGTCCACCCATCCCAAGCTCAACAGAGGCTTCTTCGGTTTTGCAAGTCTGGTATCATAAGGCTGAATCCAACACAGAAGTTCCCCTAGCATAGTGAAAATGCTGAGACAAGGGAAGTGATCACAAACAAAAGAAATGGAGGGAAAAATAAACGACTGGATATAGAGTTCAAAACCACGCTTATAAGGTTTTTCAAGAATATGCTAGAAAAGTTGGATGAAGTTAGCGAGACCCAAGAGGTGATGAAAAAGGACCAACTAGAGACACTGACTGAAATAAAAAATACTATACAGAGTCCTAACAGCAGACTAGAGAAAGGCAAGAATCAAGTCAAAAATTTGAAATATAAAGAAGCAGAAAACATTCAACTGGAAAAGCAAGAAGAGAAAAGAATCCAAAAATGTGAAGATAATATAAGGAGCTTCTGGGACAGCTTCAAGCGTACCAACATCAGAATTGTGGGTTGCCAGAAGAAGAGAGAGAACAAGATACTGAAAACCTATTTAAAGAAATAATGACTGAAAACTTCCCACATCTGGTAAAAGAAATAGACTTACAAGTCCAGAAAGCATACAGAACCCCATATAAAAGGAATCCAAAGAGGACCACACCAAGACACATCATCATTAAAATACCAAGAGCAAAAGACAAAGAGAGAATATTAAAAGCAGCAAGAGAAAAACAGTTCATTACCTACAAGGGAGCACCCATACGACTGTCAGCTGATTTCTCAACAGAAACGATGCAGGCCAGACGGGAGTGGCAAGAAATATTCAACGTGATGAATAGCAAGAACCTACAACCAAGAATAATCTATCCAGCAGAGCTATCATTCAGAATTGAAGGGCAGATAAAGAGCTTCACAGATAAGAAAAAGCTAAAGGAGTTCATCAACTCCAAACCAGTATTATATGAAATGCTGAAAGGTACTCTTTTAGAAGAGGAAGAAGGTAAAAGCCAAAAAATTATGAAGAAGAAATACATATCTATCAACAAGTGAATCTAAAAATTAAGTGAATTAAAAATCTGAACAACAGAATAAACTGGTGAATATAATAGAATCAGGAGCACAGAAAGGGAGTGGACTGATAATTCTCAGGGGGGAAGGGGTGAGGTGTGTACAGGGAGAGACTGGACAAAAATCATACACCTATGGATGAGGTCAATGGGAGGGAGGTAAGGGCAGAGGGAAGGGTAGGAGCTGGGTGGAGTGGTGCTATGGAGGGGAAAAAAGAGAAACAAATGTAATAATCTGAATAATAAAGATTTAATTTTAAAAAAAGAATAATATCTCTATATATAAAAGCCAAACATGCAAATTATCCCCTTCAGGGTTCGACTGAGAGACTGGGAATTCAATCGCTCACTATGATGTGCGCTGACCACCAGGGGAGGTGTAGAACGAAGAAAGGCCCCAGCTGGCTACCAGAAGGAAGGCCCCAGCCAGCAGCTGGAAGGGCCCGATCAGCCCTGATCACCAGCCAGGCCTAGGAACCCTACCTGTGCATGAATTTCATTGGCCTCTAGTTTTATCATCCTAGTAGAGGCCAGTGCATGAAAATTCATGTACTGGAAGGGGGTCCCTCAGCCTGGCCTGCCCCCTCTCACAGTCCAGGAGCTCTCAGAGACGGGAGGTAACCCAGCAATCAGTGGAAGGCAATGCCACCGCTGGCAGTGCAAGCCTTGGCTGGCCCTGATTACTTGTGCCTCAGGCCGGTCCTGGGCGACTGGGGAGCTGAGGGTTCTGGGGGCTCCAGAGGCAAGAGGACGGAGGCCTTGCAGCACACCTGTCACCCCAGTGGGACTGAGGGAACTGGGTACTGCTATCTTGTGGCTGTGGATGCTGCCATCTTTGAGGGCAGGGAAGTCAATTAGCACTTTCCTTCCTTATTGGCTGTGAGCTCCACCATCTTTGGGATGGTGTGAGGGTCCATTAGCATATTCCCTCTTTATTAGATAGGATATAATAAAGCCCTAGTATGCAAATTGACTAAACGGCAATACAACCAGTTGCTCTGATGTGCACTGACCACTGGGGGGCAGTTGTTCGGCGCAAGAGCTACCCCCTGATGGTCAGTGCACTCCCACAGGGGAAGCACCACTCAACCAGAAGCCAGGCTCACAGCTGGTGATTGCAGCGGCATTGGCGGGAGCTTCTCCTGCCCCTAGTGCAAGAGGGCACAGGCTAGGCTTAGGGACGCCTCCCCTCTGCCAGGGCATGAATGTCGTGCACCGGGCCTCTAGTATGCAAAGATGTTCCAGACATATTAAGAGAACTTCCTATCACCAGCTTTCCTCAGATTTCTAGGCTCATCTACCCAACTGTCTACTTGAAAAATGCAACATGTCCAAACAGAACTTAATTGTCAAATTCAACCTATTTCACCCCAGTTTTCACATTTCAGATTATGGCACTATCACTTGCTCAGTTCTTAGACCCAACACCTAGGAATAATTCCCAGTTCTCTTCTTTCACCCCCACCCCCTATCAAATTCATGAGCACCTCCCATGCACCAGACCTTCTGAATCCAGCCACTTTCCCCTTCCCTCCACCATCATAACTCAAAGCACACTCAATTTTTGTTTTGACTTCCACAGTACCACCTAACTTTTCTCCCAGCTCCTATTCTTACCCTTAACAGTCTCTTTTCATTCAGCAATCCAAAAGATCTTAAAAAAAAAAAATCAGTGTCCACCCTCCCCCTATTCACAGAACGAAACCCAAGGATCTTAGTTAAGCCCTCTATGACCAGGTTCCTGCTACTGTCTCCCACTGCTCATCCTTTCCCCACACCCACTCACTCTACTCCAACCACAGCGGTTTCCTGACTGTTTCAATAACATGCTGAGCACATTCCCACCCAAGAAGTTTGCATCTGCTGCTCCCTCTACCTAGTGTATTCCCCATATATTTCATGGTTGGCTTCCTCAAGTCAGTAAAACGTCCTCAAGAGATCTTTGCTGATTATCCCATGCCTCTCCCTCTCTTTCCAAGCTCTTTGGTTTTATTTTGTTCAAGGTTTCTTCATAGCTATGGTACATTGTTACACTAATATTAGATTGTTTGTTGGCCCCCAATGAACATGCCTATTGGAATCAGTACCCTTGGACAGTTGCTTCCAAGTGGACTCTGGGCTTATCTACGTAACTTGCTTTGGCCAATGGGACATTAGCAAAGATTATGGAAGCGGAGACTTAAGAGGGATTGCATGCTGGGTTTGGGTGCCATGGAATATCTCTGCTGCCACCACGCAGGAGATCGGGGCTGTCCTGCTGGAGAAACCATGTGGATGAAAACTGAAGTACCCCAGCCAACCACCAGCCATGTGAACAAAGCCATCTTGGACCATCCAGCCCAGGCAAGCCGCCAGATGACCACAACCCAGGCAAGAACAGCAGAACTGGCCAGCTGGGTCCAGCCCAAATGGCAGACTCCTGAGCAAATAAATGATTATGGTTTTAAGCCACTACCTTTGGGGTGGCTAGTTGTGCAGCAATAGATAACTGTTACAATAGCTTATCTGTCACTGGCTATGGCAGAGGCTCCTAGATATTCAGCAAACTATTTGTCTCTTCTTTCTGGACCCACCTCCCCATCTTCTTTCCAGTGATTAAATTCTAGCCAATGAAATACAAGCATAACTGATCAGGGCAACTTTAGGGATGGAGCTTTTAAGGGGATTTACCTTCTTCACATTTTCTCCCCTTCCTGGATGAAAACAATGACAATATTGCAAAATAGAAGGGGCCTGGAGTATGAAAGAAAAGACCCACCAACCAAGAACATTCATCTTGAATGTTCTGTGAGCAAGAAAAGATTTCTAATAGATGCCCGGCTGGCGTGGCTCAGTGGTTAAGCATTGACCCATGAACCAGAAGGTCCCAGTTCAATACCAGAACAGGGCACATTCCCATATTGTGGGCTCAAACCCCAGTGTGAGGTGTGCAGTAGGCCACAAATCACTTGATTTTCTCATCATTGATGTTTCTATCTCTCTCTCCCTATCTGTTCCTCTCTAAAATCAATTAAAACTATTTTTAAAAAAAGACTTCTACTAGAGCCATTACACATGTAGGGACCTATTTGTTAGACCCTATGCTAATTAAGACACTAACCAAGATTCTCAATCTACTTGCTTATTGTCTGTCTGGCTCTACCCAACCTTGACAGTCACACATGAACAAAAGCACCATGAGAACAGGGGCCTCACCTGTCTTGTTTGATTTCCAGTGCCCAAAACAGAGCTGGGCTCACTAAATAATCACACCTGTTGTAAATTAAATATGGCCACAAATGCTCTGCAGCTCCTCCCACCAAGAGGAGGAGTCTGTATCACCATCATCAAAATCCAGACTAGCCATGTGACAGTCATCGATCAGAAAACACAAAGGAAGTGGCACTGTGACTTCCAAATCTTAAGATACCTTGCAACTTTCACTCTTACCCTCGTGGAACACTGGAGATGCATAAGAAACAAGGCTATCCCTTTGGAGAGGCCACATGGAGAGAGAGGCTCAGCTGTCTCAGCTACAAACCAACCCGCCAGCCGATGTGGTCACATGAGGGAGCCCGGGCAAGAAGCAGAAGTACCACACACCCAATCCCAATGCACAGAATCATGGGAAATAACAACTTGTGGTCTGAAGTCCAAAGTTTTCTAAACATAATTAAGTCTAAGGATGATTTGTGACACCACAATCAATCATAGAGACTGAACATATGAAGACCAAAAAATCGATATGTGTATGGCTACATTGCCCTTGCTATATAAGGAGATTCTATATGTATCCACCCCTAACCTAACCCCTGGTATTTGCCTCCCCTTCTAATCTAACCACATAGAACCCAGGTCAGGACCACGTGTACTTGGCCAGCGCTCGCCATTCCTAGTATCACCTGCCTGCCTTTCAGACGGTCTGTGTGCCTCCAGGTTCTTTTCTGTCCCATTCACCTTGCAGACCATGAATCCGAAAGCTAGCTTGTGGGTTAGGGTTATGGTTATGGTTAGAAAAAATATCAATAAGAAAACAAAACTTTGTAATGTGAAAATTATATCAAATTTGAATGTCAGGGTCTACAAATAATTGTATTGGAAAAGGTTCATTTATGTATTGTCCATGTCTGCTGTGTGCTGCAAAAGCAGAGCTGAGTGGTTGTGATGGAAACCACATGGCCCACAAAGCCTTAACTATTCCCTATCTGACGAGCCCTGCTACAGGCTGCCATCAGACTAACCTTGAAGCATCTTTTTTTCTGTGTTCAGTCCCAAACTTTTGAAGACTTCTGCCTCCTCCTTCAAGGGGATGGAACTTAGTGCTCCATCGGACTCCAGGAGTTAGCAACCTAAGTTCGTCTCCGATGGCACTCTATCAGGTCTTTCCCACTTTGTGTCTCATCTGGTTTGTTCTTCTTGAGCTGCCAGCCACTATTGCCTCTAAACCCTCCCCATTTCTCACTCCACTCAGGGTCCCCAGCTCCCCAACCAGGATAGCTTCCCTGCTTTGCCAAATGTTTCCCCAGGTGAATTCTATGGAATATCAATCCCGAGAAATAGCTTTGGAAAAAGGAAACTACTGACTCTACCTCTTTGAGTCACAATATACGTAGTATCTGGCATGTTAAAGGCTCTGAGAAGTCTTGCAATAAAGACATCTGTTTCCCTTTGCTTAACTCAACCATTCTCAAACGTATTAACCATAAATACGTTGTGTCTACAGAACACTTGTTGACTACCAGCATCTAGAACAGTGCCTGGGTTTCAGCATTTGTTGAAAGAATGAAAATGACAACATTCCACAGAACTAGGAATCCACAGAACATACCTTGGAAATGCCGCTCAAGCTCTGTGTTCTCTCTCTCCGATCTGGGTGTTCCCTCCCACATCTTCTGTTCCACAATGTAATGCTCATCACAATGGCTATCATTCACTTAGCACCAGCAGGCACGGTGCCAGAGACCACACGGGACCCTTGAAAAAGTCATCTCTTCTAATCCTCACCTCTGAGGTGGGTATGTTATTCTATCACTGCCATTTTGCCATTTAAACCATGGGTCAGAAAACTGAAATCACTGGCCCAAGATAAAGCAAGTAGAAAAGCTAGAATTCAAAACTACATCTGTCTAACTCCAAAGCTCATGATCTTTCTCCTTCGCCAGTCTGTCCCTATAACACACGGGGACGGATGTGCTTGCTGGCTATCCACCTGATATCCCTCCCTGCCTTCTTCCATGCTAGCTGAACCCTGATTTGTATGAAGAAGCAACAGGTCAGCCAAGGCAATGGATCGTGACCCACCAAGCCAATCACAAGGGTGCTGCAACCGGGACAAGCATCTGACCCAGTTCTGGACAAGAAGACATAATTAAACATCATCGGTGGGGGTAGGGAGGAGGAGCTGTCCTGGGAGAGCCGAACAAAGATATGGACCGGTTATGACTCGACCCTCACCCAGTTCCCCTCCTTCCTGCCATGAACTTGGTGTAATGGCTGAAGCTTCCGGGTCATCTTGTAACCATGAGTATTTGCAAAGACATCAGCTCTGATATTAACTTACTGAGTGAGCCAAGGACATACCTCCAGACTTCTTGTTACATAAGAAAAAGGAGCCATTATTTGATTAACCGCTGTGGCTGGATTTTCCACTTCATGCAGCTGAACCCATTCCTAATGGCCCCATGTGCTTTCCCCCAGATTATTTACTGTTTGGACTTTACCTATTTCACATGTATATTATACTAGCCTTGCCTCCCTAACCATGAAGTACACTTCCTGAAGGCTAAGCCCATGCTGTATAGTTTTGTTTCCACAGGGGTACAGTCATGTTAGTAAATTTTGCTTATTGTCAAGGTTTTCGGGGATAATCAGTTCAGTTTAACACTTTCATGTTTGGGGGCAGGAAGCTGTTACCATCAAATAGCTGAGATACGTATCTGTCTCCTAACAGGTTACTATTTCTCAAAGTGTCAATATGAAAACATACATCAGAAGCCCCCAAACTGTTTGTTAAATGCAGGTTCCTGGGCCCCCTCCAATTCCAACTGAACAAGGCTGTCCGGGGTAGAGGACGGAAATGTGCATTTTTAACAAGCTCCCTGGGTGGTTTGGATATGCAACATTTGAGAACTGTTGGGATATAAAAACCCTGTGGGTTCAAAGCATGCATGAGGTTTGGTAGGACTTCGCTAGACCCTGAGTCACCAGCCCCTCCTCAATGGCCCCACTGCAGCCCTAAAGATCTGGGAACTTGAGACCCTTTTGTGGGCAATATGGATAAAGTGACTGGCATGCCCTGAAGCATATCGGAACCAGGAAAGGAGCAAACAGATGCCATCTCAATCACTGTCCCATCCCACCATGCCAGTGCCTCAGCCCCCAGGGTAAAACGAAAACCGCCAGGCACAAAAGCAGCAACAGAGCCCAGGGCCCACTGCGACCACCGCCACTGTCCAGGGAGTTAGATACCTGAGGACAGAGCCTGTGCACAGAGGAACAGACCACTGGAGAAACTTACACAAAGCAGCGTGTGGGGCTCCTGGCTCAGAGCAACAGAAGAGACTGCAGGTGGCCCTTTGTTTGTTTGTTTATTTACTGCATGCAGCTCTGTACGGAATCACACCTAGGGCATGGCTCAGACAGAAGGCTGGGTCAGGGCATCCCACACTTTTTCTTCCCGCAACAGAATCCTAGCCCAGACTGTTCTCCCAAAGCTCCGAGAAAGAAAATACCTGTGCCTCCCAACAGCATTTCCACTCCTCTGATACCCCGGGACATTCATCTTATTTCATTTCTGAGGATCATTTTCCCCGATGACAGGTGCACAGAGCCATGTATTTCCAGGGTAGCAAACAGGATATTCAACACACACACACACACACACACACACACACTTTCAAAATGATGACCTTTCTGTCCGCTGACATCCAGCCAAATTCAAAACCTCGGAGGAAAAAGACTTGAAAGTGAATCTGAGAGAGGTGGTCAGCCAGATTACAAGGGGGTGGGAGGAGGTACAGGACACAGACGGGCTAAAAGATTCAATTAAGGACTGAAGAGTTCAGGCCTTGGAAACTCAGTGACTGCCAGGTACTGGGAGTTCCCAAATCTAATCATGCCATGTGTACAGCCGGGCCAGTTTGAGGAAGGGTAGTGAGCCCAGCCCTTCGGATGTTTCAAACCACCTGGATGCCCAGTGATTCTGTGGACACTAGGCATATCCTGCGGCTCTTGAAACCTTCCTCCTTTGACCCAATGGCCTTCGGAAGACATAATTGCTGCCATCTTCTTTCTGAGCAACTTTGCATCCACCCTATCCCACCCCTCACCAAAGTGCTGCGAACTCCCCCTCAAGTTCTATTGGAGCGAATGTTACAACAGCCAAGGATAACTCCTCCATCTCCACCTTTCCGCAGGTCCCACCGAGATTCAAGAGTATTTCCCCACAACACTGTGTGCTGGTCCCGGCTTATTTTAAACATCTTTTTTACACATTTTAGGCCTGCAACAGCTCCCTGCATCAAAGTAATTCGATTGAAAATTGGTAGCTCAATGGGGATATTTTTTAATGCATCTTGCCTCCTGACATGTATGTCACTGAAAAACACATCCAACGAGCAAAAGGGGGGCTGGGACGGAGGCGGAGAGAAGAAGAGGTCTATATAGGCAACCCCATTCTGCGAGCAAAAGCCACCTTTTGACCACCTGCAGAATGCGCAGGATCACGTGGGTTCTCTGCAGCGCCTTAATGTCTTACCCAGCACACAAGCCCCCGTGGCATTATAAACAAATCCACAAGCGGAAAAGACAGAGAACTCACTCCTCAGAGAGGAAGCGAATGATAATAGCGGCCGCAAAAATAATAATAAAGAATAACAATTACTACTACTACTACCACCACCCAGCCAAGCGTAGACGACAGCAGTACAGTAAAGGGACAGCCAGTGCAGGCTTTGCAAAAAGATAAATCACGGAAAACCACATCGTGCCCCCCTTGCTACCCTCCCTCCTCCACCCCCCGACGAACAGAATCAAAGGAAAGGGGATGGTGGGGAGCGAAGGGAGGGGAGGAAGGATTGCAATCCCCCCACCCCACCCCCGTCAGCAACACCTACCTCCAGGGTCCGGATTTCTTTTTGTGTGAGGTCGTTGGAGGTAGCACATTTGGTCCTAAGCCCTTCCAGGTTGGAGATACTCAGGTCTATCATGTTTTGGACCAACTCGCACTGCTGTAAGGCTTTTTGCAAACTCAGAGGCTGCTGCTCCTCGCTTTTCGTCATGTTTTCCTCATCCATCGCTTGCTCCGCAAGCCCCCTTTCCCTCCTCCTCCTCCTCCCAGAGAGAAAAAAGGGGGACAGGGGGGTGTAGAGGTAGCCTACCCCCTACGCCTTTCCAACCACTGCGACTCCTCAATGTCTCATGAAGAAGAAGCCTAACATCTCACCCAGGGTTGAGGGGGTGGGGTGGGAGGAGGGGACAAGAGCCAAAATTTATTATTTTATTTTGGGGTATCAAGCCGACTCCATCAGAATGTCTCCTCTCTCTCCGCGTCTCTGGTCCCTGAAAAGGAGAGATGCCGTTTCTCAGAAGCAAACCAGGTGATGTGATGCTGTCTATACACTTAGGGAGGGGGAGGAGGAAAAAGAGGAGGGGGAGGAGAGGAGGCGGAGGGAGAGGCGGAGAAGAAGGGAAATAGCGCTCACTCTTTACACACCGGCTCCGTGGAGGGCAAAATTATATATTTTTGGCTGGCTGGCTTTTATGTAAAAAGGAACAAAGATCTGGTTTGTCCCCCTCCCAGTTGCAGTGACACGGCATCGTCCACCGTTTGGGGTGCTTTAGCGCGTTCTCAAGAAGCTGTCTGCATAGCTCCCGCGGCTGCGGCGGCGACTGCGGCTGGCGGCTGCCTCCTCCTCGCGCTGCTGCTGCTGCTGCCGCCGCCGGGTTCCGGGGATGACGGCTGCTGCATTCGCTCCTGCCTCGCTCCACACCGACATCTTGCCTGTCAATCAAAGGGCGGGGGGAGCGAGGGATGGAGCGCGAGTGAGGGACCTGCCGGGGAGCGGGTTGGTGGAGAGGCGCCGTGCGCGCATCCGCCCCAGCCGGTGCCGGCCCCGGCGCGCCAGGGACCCGCCGGAGGCGGCGGCGGCGGCGGAGCGCGCAGGCTCGCGCACCTGGCCGGGGAAGGGACCGCTCCCGGCGCGGGCAGGGAGAGCGTGGGGCGGGATTTCGAGGGGATGCGGAGCTCGCGTGGCAAAGTGAAATTACTACTGGGCGTGCGTGCGTGCGAGCGAACGAGCGGCGGGCGGGGAGCAGGGGAAGCGCGCGCTGCGGGCCGAGGCTACTCCCCGGGGCGATGGAGGTGGCAGGGAGAGAGTCCGAAGCGGAGGCTGGGCGAGGGGGCGGGGAGAGGGGGTTCGTGCGGGGGTGGGGGTGGGGGCCACTACTACAGCCCCGCTCTCGCGAGACGAGGCCAGAGTACTGCTCAGCAGGTGCGCTCCGCCCGGGAGCAGGTGTGCGCCCAACTTTAAAACCCGAAGTGCGTGCTGGCGACGCGTCAGCGAGAACCTGGGCACGTCTTCTCTGGCTTTCTGGCTGTGCGTGCCTGCCTTTCTGTCCATTTGTCCTTTCTCGTTACTGGGGGAAAAGAAAACAAACCTGATGTCTTGCATGAGCTGTAGGAAGCTGCCTCCCAGAATCGGTGCCCTGACCTGCAGTTAACCTGATGGGTGGCTTTCCATTTGGAAGGGGATATGCTTTCTGATTGTTACCAACTCCTACATGTCCTGCATGATCTGTCCCTGGCCTACCTAACTGACCTTATACCTGCGAACATGGATCCAGAATGGCTTCCACACTTCAAAGGGGGGAAGGGAAATCAAGAGAATACTTTGTGATGTTAAATTTATAAGATATTCTAATTTCAGTGTCCGTAAATAAAGCTTTATTAGAACACCACTCACTTGTTTATCGCGTTTACTTTTGCATTAATTATAACAGCAGACTTGGGGCGTTGTAACGGACACTGTTATGACTTGCCTCGCCTAATATATGTGCGTATCTGGACCTTTACAGAAAAGTTAGATGATCCCGATTAAACCACCGAACATATTCTTGCCTCCCAGTTCTTTGCACTGTGTCCCCTCTGCCCAGGCCACACTTCCCCCCTAATCCTCTTCTGTTCCTTGTCACTCAGTGTCATCTCTGAGGCTTCATCTCCCTGACCATCTGAAAATAATAATACTCGCAACACAGATTGGCCAAAGAATATATTTAGGATAATTAGCAAAAAGCTCCTCTTTCTCCAGGTGAACACAGCTCTATGCCAAGGAACTAGGCTCATGGGGTAGAGTTGACTCAGAATACATGACACAACATATGTCCCTTAAAGGAAACCATTTGAGAAATAGAATGACAGCCAGTGTTGGCAAACTTCTTTCAGGCTTTAAGTCATGGGGTTTTAAAGTTCACACAGAATTGAATCAGTATTTTCAAAATCCCCCTGCTGAGGAGAGGCTGCAGGTTCCCAGTATTTTGGACTATGAAGTTTATGGGTTCCTGTTCTCTGGTGAAATTATCTTTTCTTCTATTTTGTCCCATTATTTGCTTTGTTTTTCTTGAACATATTAATCATCGTTCATTTGAAACCCTTGTTTAAGTCTAATACCTTGGTCACCTTTGAGGTCTGTTTCTATTGACTATTTTTCTCTGTTTTTGGTGATTTAGTCCTGTCTCTTGGCAGGCCTTAAAATTTTCATTGAATGCACAATTGGTGCATGAAAAAAAAAATGAAGAGAATCTCTAGAGTCTAGGTGATGTTATCCAACTCTAGAGAGGGCTCACCCTTTCCCTAGAATATTAGCCTCTCAAATTTTATCTCACCCCTATGAGACTGCCAGAAGTTCTGCTTGTTTCTCTGTCTCCCAACAGCAGGAAAAGGTGACTCAGAATGTCAACTTGCTTCGATACAATTCCTCTCGCTCCAGAACGTTGGCCCCTCTAGTCTTGGTCGCTTCCAAGCTCTCTGAATGCCCTTAGTGTTGTTGTTGTTGTTGTTGGTGGTGGTGGTGGTGGTTGGATTTGGCCTTTCCAGGTATTTTCAGATAAAGTGGAGACTTCCGCAGCTCAGAAGTCATCAGCTGGACTGTAAGCACATACAAATGCATTCTTTGACCACATCCCTATTTTTTGCAACTGATTGCTATAGTGGATATTTGTTATCCTTTGTATCCACCCAGCCTCCTTTGATTATCCTTCCTGTTTGGAAAATGCCCTACATTATGAGTCTCATGTATCCATAAGAGAAAACCAAAGCATTTTTCCAGAAACTTCCTTGCAACCAGGTTTCGTGTGGTAGAGGCTCTGTCATGAAACAAATCACATGAGATTTCTACTGGAGTAAGCAACACAGGGGCAGTCTCTCCGATAGTGAGGACGCTGCATCCAGGCGTCCTGCCCTATAGAGGTTTGGTGTCCGTGCTGTGGTTTGGGCATCCTTCCTGGCCGCACAGTCCAAGCCTGGTTCTCCTCTCCTCTCCTTGAGATCCCATAGGCTTTGTAACCACCTGTCTTAGTCTGTTCAGGCTGCCATAGCAAAATACCACAGGCTGGGCACCTGAAGTTGTTCTCACGGTTGTGAAGGCTGGGAATCTGAGATCAGGGTACCAGCATGGTTAGGCTCTGCTGAGGACCTTCTTGCTGTCCTCACGTGGCAGACAGGCTCACATGGCCTCCTGTTCTCCCAAGGCCCCAGCCCTACTGGGGCTTCACCCTTTTGACTTCATCTTTGTCTCCAAAAGACCCTAAATATATACTGGCGGCTAGGACTTCAATGTATGGGTTTGGGGGCACAATTCAGTGCATAGTACTACCCTGTGAAGGCCTTTCTGCTCACACTACCTGGAGTAGATTGTGACTAATATTCTTGTCAATAATTCAAAAACAGGAGATGCAACAACAAAAAAAAAATAGAGCTTTCTGGCCTTTCTGGGGAAATGGGATGAACTGACGGTACTGGGGGACAAGTGGCTGAATGTGAGAGGCCTCTGTACCTTTCAGATGGAACACAGGCTCCAGTTCAGTAGCATGCCCATGTAGCCCCCTTCACTCATTATTTCCGTTTCCTGCCTGGCCCCCGTGGGCGATTGCATATGCTGCTGGTGGTACAGCTGAAAGTGGTTTGAACCTCAGAGCAATATGAACCTCACCAATTTCAAGCTTGGAGAGTTAATGGATGAGAACTGTGTTGCAGTTTTTCATCCCAGATACTGCATACTACCTCTGAATGACACATCTCATGACTTCATGGCAGAGGGGGTAAAATACTGTTACTGGGCTACTGCAAAGGCTGAACTTGGTAATATCTCATTAGATCCCATCGTTTTTTTGTTTCATCTGTAAGAACAGTCTGATATTCAGGTAGTAGAAGTCCAGTCTAGTCCCATCAAAACTGCCTGCCCATATCCAGTTTAATGCCTTCTTTACTGCCCCGGTCTGGCCACGGATGGCTCAGGAACCTGCAGTGCAGGTGGGTGGGTGCATCCTTCCTGCCTCCTCTCTACCTCACCTCGCTGAGGCACAGGAGCAGAGAAATGACTGGGTAAGGGCCCCAGAACAGGTATAGTTCTCTCTTGAGTGTCAGGCCCTCTCCCCCATCCCAGGTTCTTTAACTGGAAGATCTTTGAAGACCTCCATGAAGACCCAATGCACATTCTAAGTAACCTCTTGCGCACCCCTTTTCCATTCATACTCCAGGAAGTACCACACATTCCCTTTCTGAGGTCCCTTTGCCTGGGGGGCTGCCCTCCTGGGTGCGTCTTTTCAGGCTGACTCAAGCCTAAGAGCGCACCTCTGCCCTGCTGCTCTCTCCCCACCCATGGTGAGCAGCCCAGGCACCCTTCAACCGACAGTGAGATGCCAGAAACCCACCTCCCGCCTTGTTCCATCTCCACAGTGACTCTTCTTTGAACCTTCCACTCCTGGCCTGGGGGTTGGGAGGGAAGACCTGCGCCCCGCCCCCCCTCACCCCCCCTTACAAAGGCCTGTCAGAGACCTCTTCTGGATAAGATCTTGCCTTATATAGGCTGGAGGTTGGTGGCTATTGATGGTCAAAGGACCAGTGTGGCCGCCTCTTAACAGGAGGAGGAAGTATTGTTACCCACTGACCTGACCTTTGAAGCTTTACCTGAAGTTCTGGGTCAACAGGAAAAGTCTCATTCCACATCCTGTTACATTAGCGATGAGCTGGCTCAGTGTCTTCTCAGTTGCATTGTGAATAGGAACACAAATTGGGAAACGGTAGGTTAGGAGGTAGAGGGGTGGCCAATACACCTGGACTCCAACTAAACTGGCATTGACTTCTTGAAGGCTCAACATACTGCTTTCCCAGGACACTTCTCTGTTTTTCCTCTTTTCTACTAATTCTTCGAGGGGGAGAAAAATCTCTGAATACCAGTACCCAGGATAACACCAAATCTTCCATAGCTGCAAGAGGATTATTATTGTTCTGTTCTAACCCATGGATCCCCAAGACATAAATGGCTTTAAAAAAATACCTTTGATTACCCTGGCTGGTGTTGCTAAGTGGTTAGAGTGTCAGTCTGCACGCCAATGGATCTCAGGTTTGATTCCCAGACAAGGGCAGGTACCTGGGTTGCAAGTTTAATCCCCAGCCCTGGTTGGGAGGCAATCAGTCAATGTGTCTCTCTCACATCAATGTTTCTCTCTCTCTCTCTTTTCTCTCTCTCTCTCTCCTCCCCCCTCCTATTCCCTTCCACTCTCTCTAAAAATCAATGGAAAAAAATATCCTTGAGTGAGGATTAACAACAAAATTAGTTGATGATTGCAGATAGAAAGTCCCTATCTTTAACCCTGTGCATTTTTTCCAACATCAGAAAACTGACTTTTTTTTTTTAGTTCTCCTTTTGGCCTTTTGCCTCTTTGGCTCTTAATTTTCCAGTGCGAGCAAAACAACCAGATCACGCTCATGATGGCGAGATAATTTGAGCTCACAGTAATGGACAATTTAGTCCTGTGATTTATGCTGGCTTTACAAATTAAGCACTCAACGATGCACTGTGCATTTTCAGATATAGCACCCTCAGATGGGAGCGGATGCACACTGTGACCCTCTCCAAGCACTCACACACACAGCCAAGGAGTTGAAAATGGCAGTAAGTGATGCCATCAACTAAGCTTGCTTACTTCTTTCTCACGCTACCTTTTTTAAAAATATATTTTTATTTATGTCAGAGAGGAAGGGAAAGGGAGACAGAGAAAGAAACATCCATGATGTTTCATTAATCGGCTGCCTCTTGCACACCCCACACTGGGGATGGAGCCCTCAAACCGGGCATGTGCCCTGACCGGGAATTAAACCATAACCTCCTGGTTCAAATGTCCACGCTCAACCAGAGCCATGCCAGCTGGGGCTCATACTACTTTGTCTGTGAAGTTCTGTATTTGCCCAAATGGTGTCTTTGACTGAACTGGAAAAGAGCATCTGCTCCTCAGAGGTAGCCAGGGTCACCACTTGGGGCGCAGAGTGTCATCTGGATCTCACACTTGCCCTCCCATTCCCCAACTTAGGCACCTTTTGGAGGAAACCTAGCATTGTAGGCAGCAGCCCTTTTGAATTATCAACTCTTTTGTTTTGTTCTGTTTTTATTTTTTTGTTAATCCTCATCCGGGGATATTTTTTCCATTGGTTATTAGAAAGAGTGGAAAGGAGGGAGGGAGGGAGGGAGGGAGGGAGGGAGGAAAGAAGAGAATCCAAAGGCAGCCCATGGGGCCAAATTTGACCTGCAGTTGAGTTTCATTGGGCTGCATGGAATTTTAAAAGAATTTTAACTTTTGGCTAACAATTCTTAAGTGGGATATTTCACATAAAAAATTCTGATGGCCAATTTCTTTGGAAAAATCCAAACCCCTGGCCCCACCTGAGCTTCAGTTGCCCGAGCAACGTCCAGAGGAGCACAAAGAAGTGGCAGCTGCCTGGGGCTAAGATCCCACCTTCACCTGGGATCCCCCCTCATCTGTTCTACCTGCCTGGTCCCCATCCACACCAGTACCCACAAAACAATCCTCGGACATGGGTAAGAAAGGAAGCCCAGCAAACTAGATGCTTACTTCATTTCCACTCCTTTGTAATGAGCCATCAGTAAGCTACCATTTCCCCCAAAACCCTGTGTGACCTTCAAAAAGTAATGAAATTTCCCCTTCAAGTAGTGGGTTGTAACCTCAGCTGCACAGGGGATCACTGGGGAAATTTTTTATATGTGAAGCCTGGGTCCTCATCCAGCAGAGATTCTGATTTAGTTGTTGGGGGGTGTGACCTGGCCCTCAGGGACTTTGAAAAACACCTCAGGTAGTTCTGTGTGCACCCAAAGCTGACACTCCTTCCCTCCCTCTCTCTTTCCTCTCTCTTTCCTCTCTCTATAGCTGCCTTTGAGAGAATTGCCCCTTTTTGGCCTCAGATTCACAGGCCAAACTACATACAAGTTGAGAATCTTCATAGTTTTTACTAACCTATCTGTTGTTTTCTATATCTACCCTTATAAGCATACGCTACCTCTGGCTGCCAGGCAGTTCATCTTGACGGATACAAGAAACATATGAATAAATAATCTCTTGTTTGTGGAGGGGAGACCATTGCTTCATTATCAAAAACAGCTTCTAAAGCACCTCGTAGCATCGAACAGTGACCCCCAGGTTTGTTTCACTGGCCTGACGGGCTCTAGTCTGCAGTGTATCAGAGTTAAGGAGACGATCTGATAAAGGACATGTGCTGTTTACCCGGGCTAGAGTCTTAATGGTTTGTCACGTGAGTGCGTGTGCATTGTTCAAAGTGATCACCCCTTTCCAAAGTGCAACCATGACGCAATTGCTGACATCCCGGCCACGCATTTTCCATGTGCTCCTGCTCGTGAGAGCTCTTCAGCAGCACAGAAAGGCATCTGCTGGCAGGAAAACAAAATCTGTTCCGTAGTCTGGACATACCTACCTACCTCCGTACAGACCTTTCCCGCAGGCGGCTGCGCCCAGGTCAGAGATGAAGCCCACACCTGCCTCCCAGTTCACACGTGGGCCATCTGTCTGGGCAGGAGAGCAGAACGCCCCTCTGCAGCTGTCTGCAGCTTGCCCTGCGGCGCTGTGTTGGTTCAGCTTCCAGCACCCATCTGCGACTTGGGTGGCGAAAAGAAAATAAAGAGAAAAGGAACGCATGTAGTGAGTGAGTGAGATTGCCCACCTCGATCCTGGCTGAGCCTCAGATCATCCACAATTCGGTTGCCTTCTGAAATGCACAGACCCGGAGTTTATTGAGCTTCTTTTTGCATTTGAGTCTGAAAAAAATGGAACTGAAGGGCCTTTACAAGTCTCTTCTGCGATATTTGGCCTTTCCTTTTCTTTGATGAAATGGGGGAAATCAGAAACGCTGAGTGGGACAGACCACAGGTTTTCCCGTCTTGTGCTTTTGTGCACAAAATCAGATAAATCACTTTGGTTTTCTGGGTAAATTTAAAACACGTGTTTTCGCCATTGGAAGTACAAATGGCTTTTTTAAAGACAGACCTAGTCATTGATTCATTCAATTCCAATATCACTAACTTTCCAATTACAAAGAGTCTGCTTTCCTAGTAGAATGGCAACATGGAGCACTGGAGGGCACAGAGTTGAAGGAGAGGCAGAGGACCCTGACGCTGGCTGAGCCAGGTGGCCAGGTTCAAATCCCAGCTCTGCCACCTCCTGGCCCTTAAGGGAGTGATTTCATCTCTCAGTGTCCGAGCTTCCTCCCCTGTAAAAGGAGGGCAATAACAGTACCTGCCTCCTAGGGTTGTCCTGAGGATTAAATGACTCAACACGCTCAGAGCGCTTAAGGTGCTGCCTAGAAATCAGACAGAACCGCTGCCGCCTCTGGAAACAACTGTGGTAACACAAAGGCAAGGGCACTCAGTGCGTGAAGGCTTTACATCATGAGCCCCTGTCCTGGTCTGTTTTCTAAAGCCACACCAGGTTAAATTGGAAAGACCCAGTTCAGACTTTCCACAGGTGCCTCAGGCTGTCCAGCTGCATCAGAACCACCTGGGATGCTTATCCAAATTGCCAAGTCCCAGCCTTGGCTGGGATGGCTCAGTTGGTTGAGTGTTGTTCTATGCAGCCAAAGGTAGTCAGCTCGATTTCCTGTCAGGACACAGGCCTGGGTTTTGGGCTTGATTCCCAGTAGGGAGGATACAGGAGGCAGCTGATCGATATTTCTATATCCCTCTCCCTTCCCCTCTCTCTAAAATCAATAACATATTTTTTAAAAGATTACATCATCTTAAAATATTGCAAAATTCCAGGCCTCACCACAGCCCTCCTGGGGCCAAGCTCCTAGTAATCTGCATATTAACAAGCATCTCACATGATGGTGATGTGCCTAACGTTAGAAAAGTAGGAAGAGTTAAGAGCTAGTGACACCTGCCTAGCCAGATACTGTTCTCACAGATCCAGTAATGCCGTGACTCCAAAATATCCTTCAAGTGGTCCCCTTTTTAAAAAAATGTATTTTATTGATTTTTTTCAGAGAGGAAGAGAGAGAGTTAGAAACATTGATGAGAGAGAAACATAGATCAGCTGCCTCCTGTACACCCCGGACTGGGGATGTGCTCGCAACCAAGGCACATGCCCTTGACCGGAATCGAACCTGGGACCTTTCAGTCCACTCTATCCACTGAGCCAAACCAGTTTTGGCCAAGTGGTCCCTTTATTCACAGTTCCGTCCCATTACAGTATTTTACAGCCTATGACAGCGTATGCTTATAATTTTCTGTGAAGTGACTCACAATTTTTACAAAAGTAAGTTTATCTTAAAAGAGAAATTTATTTCATTAGTGCCAATGAAAAACAGATTATCTTCTGGAGCCCTCTCCCATGCATTGGACCAAATGAAACAATGAAGTTTTTTTGCAGCAGTTAAAAAAATAGATTATCTTGCCAAAATTAGATAATAACTGTAAAAGTAACTATCATTTTTTTTAAATAATGTTATTAAAGTCTACCTACACGCTGTCACCTGATGAAGCCCTGAATCTGCAGCAGCATCTTTGTTCAAATGGAAGGATGGGCAAGTGTTGGGTGGTACGGACTTCCTAGCACCACGTGGAGATGCTCCTGGATGCAGCGATTGGAAGGGGGGCACCTGGGGAGCGCCTCACTGGGTGATTCAGTGCCAGCGAACGTTGTGTCTAAGCAGCACCTGAAGTCATTTCCTGGTGAATCATGGCGCACATGTTGTGCAGAACTGCAATGAAGTCTCTGTCTGGAAGTTGATGGACTCTGGATTAGCGAAAAGCAAGGACAAGAACAACAGCAAAAGCCTCGGGATATTTGAGACGCCGGTAGGCATGGTTCACGCTGTCCCCAGGACCTCCCTCCAATGTCACCTTCGGAGGGTGAGGGTGTCAGGCAGACCTGGATTGGACTCAGCTACCCACTCTCTTCCTGTGCTTTGTGACCTTGGACAAGTCTCCAGAAGCCTTCCTTTCCAGAGCATAAAATGGGATGATACCTGTTCCAGCCGAGGGAGTGAAAATGATGCATTAAAAAGCCTTAACTGAGCATGACGCATGGTTCCTGTGCAGTAAGCGGCAGCTTTTAAAAATTACCAAGGCTTCATATTTTTAACCACTTTTGATAGAATTCTTTGTAAAACACTATTCTACTTCCTAAATACAGTGTAACTACTTGATGACTCAAGGTTATCATTTTTTAATGTCTCTACAGTCATTTTATTGGCGTTGGATGCATTTCAAACAGCTTCCCATATTCACCCTCCTGTTTGGTCATCTCATATACGCAGTGGGCTGATAACCAGGCTAAATATTGAACAACAGAGAACTGAGTAAATCCTAGCAAAACTACATGGACAGCCAATAAATGCAAAAAGATGCTCCCACAGAAATCAGAAAAATCCAAATATGCTCAATGAGATCTTTTTTACCCATCAGCATAGCAAATTTAAAAAGGGCCATATTGCCTAAATCGGTTTGGCTCAGTAGATAGAGTGTCGGCCTGCGAAATGAAGGGTCCGGGTTCGATTTCGGTCAAGGGCATGTACCTTGGTTGTGAGCACATCCCTTGTAGGGGGTGTGCAGGAGATAGCTGATGGATGTTTTTCTCTCATAGATGTTTCTAACTCTATCTTTCTTCCTTTCTCTCTGTAAAAAATCAATAAAATATTAAAAAAAGAAACACTTAAAAAAAGGGGGGGGGGCTATATTATCTAAGGTTGGTGAGGACATGGCCAGCAAGCACTTCCATATACTCATGGTGAGAGTGTACATTAATTGTACAGCTTTCCAAGAGGGCATACGCCCTTTGACCCAGCAATTCAGTTTCTAAAACAACTATGCAACAGAATCTCTTCCATATAAGCACAAGATTGTTTGTGCAAAACCACAAATGTTGGTAAGAATGTGGAGAAGTTGGTGGGAATGTAAACCAGTACAGCCGCTGTGAGAACCAGTATGGCAGTTCCTCAAAAAATTAAACATAGAAATGCCAGATGATCCCAAAAGAATTGAAAGCAAGGACTTGAACTGAATGATACACTTGTAAATGGTTAAAATGGTAAATTTTATGTTAAGTATATTTTATCTCATTAAAAAACAAAAAAGAATACAGTGCTAAGCCAAAAAGTGCCAAATTTGAACAGAATTTTGCTGCACTTGGGACTTCTTTCTTCTTATTTCACAGTGAAGACTCTTTGTAATAGTACAGAGGATATTGCAAATGTGGTCTCAAAATAGGCAGAATGCTACTGAGTTTGTCTTTTTTCGTTCTGTTTCATCTTCATTCCCATAAAAAAGTACTAACAAAAATTTGCCAATGTTTATCAAACAATTAATAATTAAACAATTAGCCCTAGCTAATTTTGCTCAGTGGATAGAGCACCAGCCTGTGGACTGAGGAATCCCGAGTTCGATTCCAGTTAAAGGCATATTCCGGGTTTCTGGCTCGATCCCTAGTGTGGGGCGTGTAGGAGGCAGCCAATCAATGATTATCTCTCATCATTGATGTTCCTATCTCTCCTTCTCCCTTCCTCTCAGAAATCAATAAAGATATATATACATACATATATATATATATATTTTTTTTTTTAAGGGGAGAGGGTGCAGTGGGAGAAGCTGAAGAGGAAGAGCAGGGTGATCAACTGAGGGGAGAGGGAGGAATGGGAGAAGCTGAAGAGAGATACTAAAGATATATTTTTAAAAATAATAATTAACAATTATAGATTGTGATAAGTATGTTCTTCACAAAATTTACAATTATGAAGATTCATTAAGATAATGTGGATAAAGTGCTTAGCACAGTTTCTTAGTTGTTATTTTTATTTCATTTAATTTTCAAATCGTTCCTATGACATAGGTATTATTGATATTCCCATCTTATTGGCAAGAAATACCAAGATTTAGATAAGTTTGGTAATTTGTCTTAGGTCACACCGCACATGGCAGAATTGAGGCTAAAAAGCTCCAAAAAATCAAACTCCAAAGTCTCTGTGTTTGACCACTGTGCTGAGAATGTTTTGTCAAATCTTTAATTTCATGAAAAGATTCTAACTGTTCCTAAAAGTGCAAAAATGCAAATTTCAATCAATTTTTTAAATTTCAAAATATAATTTACTTAGTTATTACTATAGTCAAATATATTATAGTCCTAGAGGCCCAATGCACAAAATTTGTGCAAAGTGCTCAGCCCTCACACCCCTGACCGCCTCTGGCAGCCCTCGCAGCCACAGCTTCATCAACTAGGTCGTCCGGATGGTTCCGGACAGTTGTTCTGCTGTTCAGTTTAATTAGCATATTAGCTCTTTATTATATAGGATTACTATCTTCAAATCATTAAATGAGGTATTGAAAACAATAGAGCTGGAAAGCACATAATTTTAAAGACCCCTGTTTCCTACCCTTTCCTATCATACCTTTCTTGTTCTAGTCCATAAAGGTAACGACCCTCAAACCTTATATCATTTTTTCTGGTATTTATCAGCATCCTTCTATACTGCAATTTCTTGGTTTATCAATTTTAGGATGGCTATCAGTTCATTTCTCTTACACTAACACATGCCTTACTTCTCTCCTCCTATCTCTCCAACATCATTACACAGCAATTTTGAGTGGGAAATGTTTATATTATGGCCATATAATTACTGCTTACCACCAAACCAAGTAATGCCCTCATTTTTTGTACAACCCTTTGATTTCCCTAGAGTTAACAATACACTTTTTATTTGAATTTCTACATATTATTTCTAAGTATTTTTCCAACTGCTCTGACATCTCTGCTACAGACATATCAATATTTTTTCTATAGTCAAAGAATCAAGTTCATGTTTTTTTTCTGAAGACTTGCTGTCAGAGTCTCCATTTTCTTGCTCCAATCTGGACAAGTTGCTCTGTAGACCTGGTGCATAGCTGTCATTTTGAATCATATCTTTGCTGTTTGTCTTCAGCATTCCCTTTGCCTCTCACCCACTTTGAATCTCTTCTTCGCTAGTCTTATCTTACTCTTTCTTATTTTACTCTTTCTTATTTTACTCTTTCATTTCATTGGGGCACATTTATAAAATTTTACTAAAAGAAGATAAATAGGAGATGATTTTTTAAAGTAATTACATGCCTGAAAATATCTTTGTTTTAAACTTATTCTTCAGTGATAGTTTGGCTGGGTATAGATTGCTAGACTAGGAAGCTATCAACTACTTTCCCCACAGGTATGGCACATCTGTCTCTAACACATACCTATTTTACTCCTTAATATTGTCTAAGTGGGTTTGCTGGAAGAAGCCATGTTTAACTGCAAATCCCTCCAACATTGTCTTTCAATATTTATTGAAATCTCTCATCCACTGTTGTCTCTCCTCCCATTCTCTTTGTCCTTATGGGTTAATATTTTTTTATCCTTTATTGCCCGTTAGCCAGATTATTGAAGGAAGAGGAAATAAATATGTCTCCCAATGTATTATTTTTAATTGAAGATTCCACAGTGGCTGAAAACAAAGCAAACTTATTATCTTACAATTCTGGGGGTGGAAAGTTCAAAGGCATCTTGCTGGGCTAAAGTCAAGGTGTTCATTCTAGGGGATAATCTATTTCTTCTCATATTCTATCTTCTTAAGATTGCCTGAAATTCTAGGCTCATGATCCCAGCCAGTAATCATTTTATTATAACCTCTGCTTCCATTGTCACATCTTTCTCCCTCTTTCATTTATAAGGACTCTTGTGATTACATTTGGCCTAGCTTAATAATATAGGATAATTTCGGCATCTCAAGATCTTCAATAGTGAAATATTACCATTTTCAACAGCTTGGATGGATCTAGAGGTTTCTATGCTAAGTGAAATAAGTCTGTCCATTAAAGACAAGTCCCATATGATTTTACTCATAGGTGGAATCTAAACAAACAAACAAAATTGGAACAGACACAAAGAGTGAACTGGTAGCTGCCAGGAGGAGGGGGTTTGGAGGGTCGGATGAAAATGGGGAAGGGATTGGAAAGTACAGATTGGTAGTTACAAAATAGTGAAGGGGATGTAAAGTCCAGCACAGGGAATATAGGCAATAACAGCGTAATAACTGTGTATGGGCCACGTGGGCACTGAAATACCAGGGGACCACTCTGTAAAGTATACGAGTGTCTAACCACTAATACATCTGAAACTAATACAAAATAATATTGAATGTAAACTGCAACTGAAAATAACATGTAGAGAGAACCAAGATGGCAGCATAAGATATATACCCATACGTGCTTCCTCTCACAACCACACTAAAACTACAACTAAAAGACAAAACAACTACCCCCAGAACCACCAGGAAGCTGGCGGAGTGGAAGTTCTACAACTAGAAGGAAAGAAAAAAGCACATTGAGACCTGGTAGGACGTGTAGAAGCTCATAAAAGCAGAGGTACAGAGATGTGCGTGAATCGGGCTGGCATGCACTGTTTTATTCAATTGGGAGGAAGTTACAAGTTCCCAACTCTCTGAACTCCAGTTTCTGGTGAGATTCTGGGAACCCAGACTCATACGGGAGAAACTGGACTGTCAGCCATGGGGTTGAAAAGGGAGGGTGGCTCTCTTGCAGAGATGCGCACAGAAATTGTTGTTTACTGCACTGGGGCACCGGACTTGACACAGGGAGGCGGAAACTTGGAGACCCAGAGAGGGCTGACAGGCAGTCATCGCTCTTTGCCATGCCCTAGCCTAGTGATTCCCTGAGACCCCGCCCCGCCCAATTTACAAACCCACCAAACTGTGCACAGTGGCTTTTGCATATGAATGGCTTGCCCTCTAGCAGCTTAACCTAACAAACTGCAACTGAGTTAGACAACTCCAAAACTTCCAAACTCCAAGCAAAGAGGAGAAATCTGCAGATCTCCTTTTAGCTCCTGCTGGGTGGCCTCAGACACTAGCTCAGTTGTTCTCAACCTTTCTAATGCCTTGACCCTTTAATACGGTTCCTCATATTGTGGTGACCCCCAACCATACTTCATAACTGTAATTTTACTATTGTTATGAATTATAATGTAAATACCTGTGTTTTCCGATGGTCTTAAGCGACCCCTGTGAAACTGTCATTCAACCCCCAAAGGGGTTGCGACCCACAGGTTGATAACCACTGCACTAGCTGACTTGCTCCTCTCCTTGGAGATCCAGGAACCAGTGTACTTAGAGGTCAGTGTGAGAGGACTCCAGATTTCAACTCCTCACATACATAAGTGACACACTCAAGAGGCAGACTCAGCAAACACCAAAGCCCCACTGAAGCAAGTCCTGCCCATAGGGGTGTCTCCAGCACAGCAGTTCTTCCATTAATAGACACAGATAATCCTCATAGTCAATTGGCCTGGAGGTCAATTCCTCCCAGTGTATCAATAGCAATCAAGGCTTTACTACAATAAGACTGTGAACCCAGCCCACAAAGGGGTGCACCAAGAGTGTCCACCTCAGGTGATTGGACACTCATAAGGGACAACTAGCACATAAAGCCACTCCATCAACACAGGGAAGCAGCCAAAATTCAGAGACAAAGAAACATGTCACAAATGAAAGAAATGGAAGAAAGCAAACTACTGGACATGGAGTTCAAAACCACATTTACAAGGTTACTCAAGAATCTTCTACAAACCGCTGAGAAACTTAGTGAGACCTCTGAGAAACTTAGTGAGACCTTCAAGAATCTTAATGAGAATGTCAAAAAAAAGGAAAAGGACCAGCCAGAAATTAAACATAAACTATCAGAAAAAAAGAATAATATATAGAAATCTAACAGCAGACTAGAGGACCCCAAGAATCAAACCAAAGATCTGAAATATGAGGAAGCAAAAAACACCCAACTAGAAAAACAAAAAGAAAAAAGGGTCCAAAAATTGAAGATAGTGTAAGGAGCCTCTGGGACAACTTCAAGTGTACCAACATCAGAATTATGGGGGTGCCAGAAGAAGAGAGAGAGTAAGATACTGAAAACCTATTTGAAGAAATCATGACTGAAAACTTTCCCTACCTTGTGAGAGAAATAGACTTACAAGTCCAGGAAGTGCAGAGAACTTCAAACAAAAGGAATTCAAAGAGGATCACACATCAATTTTAAAATGCCAAGGGCAAAGACAAAGAGAGAATCTTGAAAGCAGCAAGAGAAAAACAGTTAGTTACCTACAAGGGAGCACCCATATGACTGTCAGCTGCTTTCTCAATAGAAACTATGCAGGCCAGAAGGGAGTGGCAGGAAATATTCAAAGTGATGAATAGCAAGAACCTACAACCAAGAGTGTTCTACCCAGCAAAGCTATCATTCAGAATTGAAGGTCAGATAAAAAGCTTCACAGACAAGAAAAAGCTAAAGGAGTTCATCACCACCAAACCAGGATTATGAAATGCTGAAGGGTATTTTTTAAGAAGAGGAAGAGGAAGAAAAGGTAAAAGAAAAAATTATGAACAACAAAGTGCTAACAAATCCATACCTATCAACAAGTGAATCTAAAAATCAAGTAAATAAAAAATCTGATGAATAGAATAAACTGGTGAATATAATAGAATTGGGGTAGAGAAAGGGAATGCCTAACAATTCTCAGGGGAAGGGGGTGTTAGAAGTGCAGGAAGAGATTGGACAAGAATCTTACACCTATGGATGAGGACAGTGGTGGGGCATAGGGCATGGGATCAGGGGTGGGGAATTAGGTGGAGGGGAGCTATGGGGGGAAAACAGAGGAACATCTGTAATACAGTGAGCAATAAAGATTTATTTAAAAAAATAAAAGTAAGCATAGAAGAAAAAAAGAAAATGTAAAAAATATATATCTTTAACATCACATCTGCAAAGTCCCATGTGCCATGGAAAATAACATATTTACAAGTTCTGGGAATTAGCACATATTTGGAAGGCCATTATTCTGCCTACCAAAGTGACCAAATAGATATTCTAGAGCAGTGGTTCTCAACCTTCCTAAGGCCTCGACCCTTGCATACAGTTCTTCATGTGGTGGTGACCCCCAACCATGAAATTTTGCTACTGTTATGCATCGTGATGTAAATATCTGCATTTTCCGATTGTCTTAGGTGACCCCTGTGAAAGGGTTGTTCAACCCCCAAAGGGGTCTCGACCCACAGGTTGAGAACCGCTGTTCTAGAGTAATTGATAAGAGTAGCGAGGAAATCCAAGATGGCGGAATAGGTAAACACCTACACTGCTGCCTCGCACAACAATTTCAAAATTACAACTAAAAGACAGAACGGACATCATCCAGAACCACAGGAAAGCTGGCTGAGTGGAAGTTCTACAACTAGAGGGAAAGAGAGGGGCTCACGGAGACCCAGAGGAGCTGTAAAAAGCTGAGATACGGAGACGCGCGCCTGGTGCCGGAGTACCTGGCTGGCTTTCTCTGGCGGGAGGGAAACAGAGACTCTCAAAGGCATTGAACCCCTTATCCTACAACACTAAACCCCAGATCCAGCCGAAACTCATATGGGGGGAGTTTGGACTGTGAAAAGGGAGAAGTGCACGGAAACTTAGGGGAGTCGCAAAAGATCAAATGCCTGGTGGCACGCACGGCACTGCACGCAGGACAGACTGCTGATTGTGCTGCTGGCTTTCGCGAGTGGGTGGGGGATAGACCCTCCTAACTGTGCCACTTCTGACTCCACTAAGCCCCTGTTTCGGATGAAACCCTAGAGACCTAGACTCGTGTGGTCCTGCTGCGCAGGGGAGCTGGAAAGGAGGTGGTTAGAGGCACAAGGACGGCTCCAGCCATTACGCAGTCATGTGAGACTCAGGGGCCGTGGAGGGCGGGGCGACTGGAAGGCAAGGCAGTCCCTTAAGCCCTGAGACTCCACCCATCCCAAGCTCAACAGAGGCTTCTTCGGTTTTGCGTCTGGTATCATAAGGCTGAATTCCACACAGAAGTTTCCCCGGCATAGTGAAAATGCCGAGACAAGGGAAGGGATCACA
>JAAGEH010000417.1:8802968-8855314 GCA_011751065.1 Lasiurus cinereus | reverse complement strand
AAAAAAGAGTAGCACCAACCAGATGCACTGAAATTTATTGTGTACAATAATATCTCATATACATTGAGAGTTTACTTTCTCCCAAGCACTGTGCTAAGTACTTGACAAGAATATCTTATTTCTCACAAATATCTCTGAGGTAGGTACTATTTGTATAATCCTTAATTTTCAGATGAGGAATTTGAAACGCAAAAGGTTCAGCTATTTGCCTTTGGCTGACAGCCAGTAAATGGAAGAGTCCTCACTCAGACCCTGGTCTTCCTGACTGCAGAGCTGGTATCCTTGTCCATGTCTCTCTAAGCCTCCTTTGTTGCTAAGGTTCGGCCTTCAGGTTGCTAAACACAACCACCTCCCCTCACCCTATGATGTGCCAGCTCAGGGTGGTGCACAACAAAGGCTGAATGAATATTTGTTGAATTTAACTCCCCCAAAAAGTAATTTCTTGCCAGTTCCCACACACCCCATAGGGCATTCCCAAATTCCCATTTTCTCATTCTCAAACCTAATAAACTTTTATTGGGCATTTATGTGCCAGGCACTGGAGAAATTCAAAGATGAATAAAACATGTGGTTTACTTCAAGGGAGCTTAATTTCCATTGAGGGGGTTCTGTGATGACCTTGGAGTAATTTTAAACTTTTCTCCCTCCCAGCCCCTTAGATAATCAGCAATGAATTGGAAAACAGGAAGTATCACGTTATTGTCTTTCCCAACTATCCACTATAGAAACCTGAAGAACAAGATCTGGAAGCTCTTTCAGATTTCTTTTCATATTAATAGCAGTGCCCTGGTGCACAAAATTCATGCACTTGGTGAGGGGTCGCCCAGCCTGGCCTGTGCCCTGTCACAGTGTGGGAGCTCCCCACGATCTATTGCCCCAAAGAGGAAGGCCCCGCCCACCCATCCGGGGCTCCTCGATGGACTGCCCCAAAGAGGTAGGCTGGAGGCTGGGGAGACCTGTGGACCCTGGGCCAGGCTGCGGTGGAGGCCTGCGGACCCCTGGGCTGGGCCCGCAGCAGGGAGCGGAGGCCTCTCTCTACATGTGCCTGTCTAACCCCAGCATGGCCCCGCCCCCATCCCTGATGCTGTAAGGCCCCACCCACCCCCGCCTGTGGTGCATGCCGCCTGTTGAGCAGTGGTGATGTTACAGTGTCCCGGACAATTTGCATATTCCTCTATTATTATATAGGATATTTTTCCTATGCATGCGTGCACGTACACACACACACATGCAGACACAATTTTAGGTTTTGTTTTTATCTTTTAAAAATGGGAGCATGTTGTACATATTTTTCTCATGGTTTTTCCATGTAGGAATGCTCAGTGGGTATATTTCCACTCTCACTTCCTCTTAGCTGTTTTATTCTCTTACTGATTGTGGTCAAAACTGTTTCAAGTGTTTTCCCCCAAAACTGGCAGGAAAGGAACTTCCTTTTGCAGCTCAAGTCCTGTTTACAACAACCTTGAGGAATGACAGGTCTACTGTTTCGTAAAACCATCTGGCACCTGTTCCCCAGAATGACAATTCCCATGCCTAAATTGGAAGATCTCTCCACTCCTAAGTTTCCCAATGCCTGCAGGATAAATCACAATAAAAAATGCCTGGCATAGCAGAGGAGGTTTGTCACCATCTGGCCCTGGAGCTATTGAGCCTTGTGTTGTGACCGTACACACTCACATCCCATGCCCCACTGGCCTGTGTGGTCTTGCAGGCTCTCAAATGCACCCGCCTGCTTGGGATGCAGCCTTCCAACATGCCCTCTTCTCTGCTGGACAGCTTTCTCTACTCCCTCATCATCAGGATATGTCCTGCTCATTTCCTTTAGGGCCCACCTCGACCTCTCCCACCCTTGACTTCCTTTACCTTCCTTCACTAGGTTCCAGGCTTCACACTTGTACTTAACAGACTTTTTTTGCCTACAACTGTCTCTGTCCCGCCCCAGGATCTGTCTCCTTCACCTGCTGTACCCCAGGGTGTAACGCTGTCAGGGGCACGATGTAGGAGCCCTAATGTTTGCTGAATGAGTGATGAAGAGTGACTCATGGGGAAATTTCACTGCTTCTGGTTAATACACAAAATAGAGAGGGGCAGTCTCATGCTGAATATTTTGTTCCACTGACAATGAGAAGAAAGAGAAAAAATCATTTACTAAAATAAAAGCATCCCAGTTTCTTTTTCAAAAGTACTTCGTCCATTTTAAGAGCCATTCTTTTCTGGTTTGTATTAATTTATTCATGGCTTTCATTATAATTCAATTTTAAACGAGTCTCTCATAATCCAATGATCTGAGCTTACTGTTTGTTTCTGTGGTCTCTTGCTCACAGTGATGGTGTGTTTCCTTGCATGTTTTGTCCTTTGGAAGGAGTAGATCCTTATTTGGGGGAAACCACTAGGCCGAAGGTTTGCCCTTTCAGAGTCTGTGGTTAGCTCATTTCTTGGCTTGGGGTTTCCCCATAGTATAAATTTGAACCCCAAACCTATGTGAGTATAGTCTTATTGTGACCAATTCAGCAGGACATTTCTTGCTCCAAATCATCAAGATAAGCGTCCTTGTTATCTCCCAGCTTTTCTCTCTCCCACCCCCCCGACAAAGGTGGAGCTCTTTGAGGGTCCTTGATTGTGTGGAGGCTGCAGTTCCAATCCCCCCGTGTTGTCCCCTGTCCTTTGGGATCATAACAACTCAATTCCCTCCCTCTCCCCATGCATACCACCCTAGCCAACCCTCTTTTCCGACTCCTGAGGACTGTCCCTATGTTCTGGCATTTGCAGGGGTGTTTGTTATATTTTATCTAGCATTTCTAGATGACTATTAAATGTGGGAAAGTTTTTAGATGATCTAGTCCAAACTATTGCCAAATATAGAAACCTCGTAGGCTAATTTTTAGATTTTTCCCTCAGGTTTTTAAAAAGGTCACTTTGTTCTCCTCTTAGTGTCTGTATATTTACCACTTTTCTCCTATTCTCTTATCTTAAACAGTCACATTACAGAACAAAATGCCGTATGCTAATTCTTTCCTCTTGTATAAACCACTCTTCCCTCTGCCCCTTGTATTTGTCTCTTCTTATTGTTTTTTCCCCTCTCCTCTCCTAACTATTCTTTTATGTAATTTTCCAGTGAACAGGCACCAAATATAGCTAGTATTTGATCTATATAAAACCTGCTAATTTAACCGCTCTTCTAAAAAAAAAAATCTATACCAATCTTGCAGACGGGGAAAAAAATTGAGGTCGGCAAAACTTCTAGCAATGTTTCCACACGTCCCACTGTCAAAATGCTGGCAAACTTGAAAACACTGGATGGCTGTTTTTAAAAATTCAGTGCGAGGAAGGTGGAGGAGGGCATAGAGGCATAAATGGTGATGGAAAGAGACTTGACATGGGGTGATGAAAAACAATACAGTGTACAGATGATGTGTTGTGGAATTGTGCACCTGAATCCTGTATGATTTTGTTAACCAGTGTCACCCCAATAAATTTAATAAAAAGGCAAAAAAACCTCAGTACTAGTATTACATGTCATATTTAAATTATTTTAGACCTAGGTCAATTTACTGGGGACTTAGATCTAGGTATGCATGCATATAAATATTTCTATTGCTGTACAGGTGCATCAGTGTACTTTACGCGGATAGTATTTGCAGCCTAGGCAGGCTATTGCAGAGGGTGCAGTCTATACTGTTGTCCAGTCCTACTCGTGGCTTCCTTGAAAATTCTCATTTACATAATAGCCAGGGAAAATGAGGTAAGTGTTGAACTGACAACTTTGGTCACTGCTCTAATCAAGGTTACACATTAACTAACTTATAAATAAATCACTCTCCATAACAGAAACATCAGCAACTAAAATGGTTTATAAGCACAGCCACAAAGCTTTTTCAAAAGAACTTTTTAAAAATTCTCCTTAGTTGTGTCAGCTTTGGTTAATGCATATTCTACCTGGCTTTTCTTCTCAACCTCCACAAAGATATTTTTAAAATCTATTTTATTGATTTTTTACAGAGAGGAAGGGAGAGGGAGAGAGAGTTAGAAACATCAATGAGAGAGAAACATCGATCAGCTGCCTCCTGCACACCCCTCACTGGGGATGTGCCCACAACCGAGGTACATGCCCTTGACCGGAATCGAACCTGGGACCCTTCAGTCCGCAGGTCCATGCTCTATCCATTGAGCTGAGCCGGTTAGGGCTCCACAAAGTTTTAAGAGTTTGTAAATCCCAATTTTAAGGACTGGTAAAATCCTTTCTGTATTAGTTACTTATTGCTGCATCACAAGCCACACACCTCAACCTAAAGCTTCAAATGACCATCGTTTTATTTGCTCACGAGTCTGTGGGTCAGGAACACCAGCAGGGCTCTGAGGGGCGGCGGTGGGCCTCATTCCCAGGCTGGGGCTTCTGGACTGTGTGAGAAGGCAGCTGCGCCTTCTGCCTGTCAGGGGGCCTCCTTTCTGGCCATTGGCCGGGGCTGGAGTCACTTCTTTCAGCCTCTTTCTCCAGCAGGACAGCCTGGACTTTTTGACATGGCAGATGGTGTCCCCCCAGATTAACGTTAAAACTTGTAGTCTCTCGGCCCTAACCGGTTTGGCTCAGTGGATAGAGCGTCGGCCTGCAGACTGAAGGGTCCCAGGTTCGATTCCGGTCAAGGGCATGTACCTCGGTTGTGGGCACATCCCCAGTAGGGGGTGTGCAGAAGGCAGCTGATAGATATTTCTCTCTCATTGATGTTTCTAACTCTCTATCCTCCTCTCCCTTCCTCTCTGTAAAAAAATCAATAAAATATACTTAAAAAAAAAACACAAAAACTTGTAGTCACAGCTTAGAAGTTCCAGAACTGAATATCCACCACATCTATTGATCAAAGCAAATCAAAGCCCAGCCCAGCCCAGATTCAAGGAGAGAGGACAGAAACTTCGGCTCTTGAGGGCACGAGTTGCTTGCGCGATAGGGATGGGAGGAACTGCTGGTAGCCACCTTCGCAGACAATCTACCATGATCACTTTACAGATAAACAGCATTCATTCTGCTTTTGCTACAAATCAACAGATAAGTGTATTAACTATAGTTTAGTATTAGCATGAGGTAGCTTATAGTACTTGCACTAAATATGTGCAGGCATGTCCACAGTATAAGTCTATTTAGGGCACTGTTTGAATGTTAGCATCTGCAATTTCAAGAGAGAAGGTGCAATCTCGCTTGATTAATATTAAAGCTTAAGTGAAATTCACCTGGTCCTTACATGTGAAATATTACCTTTAGTTTGTCACCACTCTGGGTCTTCTTCCTGGTGGTCACTTAGGAGTGTGGGAAGACACAAACAAATTACCTGCTTTTCTTATCCTGATAATACCATATTGCAATTTGGGAATAACGTTCTAATCTCACTAATTATTTTTAAAGAAATAACACGATTTTGATTTTGCAAATTTTATCACAGCAAGTTCTCCGCAATCGGGTACACCAAGATCTTACCATCTAAACCCTTCCTGGTGTTAAGCAGATGGGATAATTTTGACACGTGTATGTATGGAATTAAGTTCCATGACTATCCAAATACGCAAAGCACTTCCATGGCATTTGGAATTATGCAATGGAAAATGTTTCCAGTGATGCCCTTTTATGTGTTAATTTTGCAAAATGTATTCTCAATTATAATTTCAAATCACCTGAGCAACAGAAGAACATTAGAAGTTGTATAAAAACCAAGGACTTATTTAAATTTAGCATTAAGAAAACATTTTAATTAGTTGGCACAAACTGAAGATAACCCATATTTAACAAGCCAGTTCCAGTTGACACTTGCCAGAATGTGACATATTGAGTATTTGTTTTTGTCTAATACTCCTTAGACTAAAAAAAAAAAAAAAAATTTAAAGCACAGGGTGTAAAATAATCTGCTCCCATGAGTCTGAGGAAACTTTAATTAGACCCCTTTAAGGAAGAAATGTGCTTTCGTTAAAAACATTTTTAATGTGTACTTTAAATGACCTTTAAATTTCAAGACTTTTTCAAGACACAATTGTCCAATCTTCATGTTAATGAACTGCCAGATATTTTAATTTCCTGCATATCTGCCAAGTCTCATCAGTTTGGAACAAGATTTAATTTTAAGGGGCCTCCCTTTAAAAAAAAACAAAACACTTTCTCGTATTTTGAAAGAGGTTTTTTAAAATATATTTTGCCCATTTATATCTTTGAAACATGTGGACTACCATCAAGTTTAAAAACTCTCCTCCATATTGACTTGGGACAGCCTTGGCTCATCCATTTTCAGTACTACTCTCTTGCTTTACTTTTCAGCAGCGCATTTATTTAAAATCTACTTTTTAAAAACCACATTGCCTTTGAAGCTGGGCCAAATGCTTTGAAAGAGCGAGTTTAGAGGGACTAGGGGAGCAGGATGAAATGTCTGAGTAGCAGCCTTAGTGTAGCATCTACTCTATAACACAGTGTTGTGTCACGCTGCCCTACAATGTGATGATGGGAACTTGCGTTTTCTTATTACTATTCATCCTTGAACTGACTCTCCAGTCCTTTGCCAAGATGAAGATCCATTTCTCACTTCGCTACATCTCCCTGCGGACAGGCAGGCAGTCCCCTTGTTTAGCATACAGATTGTACAACAGGTACTCGCCTGATGTTTTTTCAGCCTCACAAACCCAAAGGCAGTGAGACCCATGCCTAGACTTACATCAGACAGAGCCCAGAATAATGTAACTACACTCCCATCACCTTCTTGCTAACACTTTTTCTTTTTTTCCCAATCATGATGATCCCACAGAATCCAGCCCAGGGCAATAATGCAGAGAGAAATCAGGAAAGATACCAGAAGAAGAAATATTTTTTTTATTTTACCAGCCCGGAGGGCCTGTTATTAGTATGACAGAATAATGTGATTCAGAAATTAACTGGACTTGTTTTCTACTCTGGACTCATCACAAAGATTATGCACACCGCCCCCCACCCCCCTGCCCCCCGCAAGCAATTAAGTCTCACAGCATCCTGAGGTGTTGGCTTGCCTACCTCAGGGGAGCTCAGGTGCCTGGGAACTTTGGGATTTGAAGTGGAATTATCAAAAGGCCAGGCCCTTGGCAGGAAGGGGGTGGCAGTGCTGTGTGAGAGGCGTGGCCCAGCTCCCTGAAGACTTCCACACGAGGGCTGCAGAGCAGCAGCGAGGAGCGGGATGGTGGGTAAGAGCTGCATGGTGTGGTATCCAGGGCTGACCCACTGTCACGTGCACACGAATTGCCTGGAGACCTAAAGTGCAACTGTGACTCAGAAGGTCTGGAGTGCGCCCGGCGCCCGGCGTTTCTAAGAAGCTCCCAAAGGTGCCGATGGTACTGGTCCTGGGACCCCACTTTGAGTAGTAAGAGGTAAGGAGGAGTAGGTAGGACTTCAAAGGAGGCCACAGGAAAGTCTAAATTTGGAACCACTGGAAGCAATGGCAAAGTTCTGAGTGGCTGAGTTGCACCTGAGGCAAAGCACACTATTACCAAAAGCTGCCCATCTCCAAAGGGATCATTTCGGTCTGTACACAGAACATCTCTTCCAACAAACTGCAGAAGGAACTGAGCACTGACAGCCCTTCTCCAAACTTCCTGGCCTATTTCCCCACAGCCCCTTAGGGTTCTTAACTGACCCCAGAGAAGGAAAGGAGCCCAACTCCCCACAGATTGAATTTCCAGACTACCTTGGCTTGAGAAAGGGTCAGCAGAGGACTTGAGCCAAATATATTTATTTAATCTAGCAAAAATAAGAAATGTTAATGTTCTTGAGCTCAAGTATCATGGAGTAAATTCATATGAGTTACCCCTTTAATCTCAAACTTAAAGAGAATCGGATTCAGGAATCAATAAGTAACCATTGGTCAGTCTTTCTTTTATTTTTTAAAATATATTTCTATTAGAGGCCCAGTGCACGACATTTGTGCACTTAGCCTGCGCCCTCTCTAGCAGTCCGAGACTCCCGAGGGGTCTTTAGCGCTGAAACAGATCTGGGAGAGGGTCCCACCACCCAGAGCCAAGAGAGGCTCCTGCCACTGCTGCTGTGCTCGCCAGCCCTGAGCCCGGCTTCTGGCTGAGTGGTACTGCCCCTGTGAGAGCACACTGACCACCAGGGGGTAGCTCCTATGTTGAGTCTCTGCCCCTGGGTGGTCAATGGGTGTCAGAGCGACTGGTCATTTAGCCATTCAGCCAATTTGCATATTAGGGTTTTATTATATAGGACTGATTCCAGGAAGGAAGGGAGAGAGAGAGAGATAGAAACATCAATGGTGAGAGAGAATCATTGATCAGCTGCCCCCTGCATACTTTACACTGGAGATTTAGCCCACAACCTGGGCATGTGCCTTAACGAGGAATCAAACCATGACCTCCTGGTTCATAAGTCGATGCTCAACCACTGAGCCAGGCCATCAGTTTCTCAATCAACAAATGGTAGGGGCTGATGAATAGATTTCCCTAAGCCTCGGTATGGGGCATTTTGGGGCCTCTGACAAGAAAAAGTAATTGAAGAACTCAGGTGCCCCAAAAGATTTGAGGACTTAAATTCCTTTTCAGTCAGTGATTTTGCAATGGTCACCAGAGAAAATGGTCCTTCCCCTTATACACACTCTTCAAATTGTTCTTAGAGATATTTTCCTTCTTCAAGTCCTTGCTCTTCATTTAAATATGACTTCACCAGGATAAACATGTACAGGAGAAAGACTCACTTTGATTTTCTTCTGCCAGCAGTTTCCAAAGATAGCCTCGCATCCCCCTTTCTCATAAAAACAAGTCTTTTTTAAAAAATATATATATCTTTTATTTATTTTTTTTTATGGAGAGGAAGGGAAAGGGATAGAGAGCCAGAAACATCGATGAGAGAGAAACATCCATCAGCTGCCTCCTGCACACCTTCCATGGGGGTTGTGCCCGAAACCAAGGCACATGCCCTTGACCGGAATCAAATCTGGGACTTTTCAGTCCACAGGCCAACGCTCTATCCACTGAGCCAAACCTGTTTCGGCAAAACAAGTCTTAAAAAAAATTTGAAGGCAGTAAGTGCTGTGTCCAAAGCCAAGTTTGTTCCGAAGCTGACAGGAACAAAATCCAGGGTCCCTTTTCCCAATTTGATTCAAGAGCCAATGCCTTTCACTGGTCTTTTTGTTTGCAACCTCTGATCCAGCCATCTCCGCGATCTGATGTTTTATTAAAGCATTTCCAAATTTGCTGCTGATTATAGACAAAAAGTGTGTACCTGTCACAAATCCATATGGAGATACCAGCTTAATTTGCCCTCAACCCTCCAAATCTAAAATCAAAACAGAAGGTAAGAAGGGAATGGCCATAAATTTTGCCTGATCTTCTGTCCTTGAGAGACCAAAAGTCACAAAGTGATCCTACAGTAGTTTTGTTGGGCCAGCAATTTTTGTTTTTGTTGTTTTTAACTCGTTGACATTTAAATATAGGAATTTCACACAAAAATCTACATTTCTGGTTTCTCTTGACAACTCAGAAGATCTGGCAACATTTGGCTGCTGTCTCAAATGCTGAATACTGGAGCAGTGGACATTTGTGACCCTCTGGCCGCCAGCATCTGCATCCCCTCTCCCACATTCAGGAGAGGCTCCCGTTCATAAAGCTTCATGAGAGGCAGATGTCTTTCCCATCATTCAAGTCCTCTATAGCAGGTACTCCCTAGCCGATGACCCAGGCCTGGCCAATTTGGGCATGTCTCCCAGGCTTTAAATGGGGTGCTAGTTTCAGGAAGAATCCAGTGTGGGAGAGAATTGGGGGATTCTTTATGACAGTAGAAATGATGGAAGCAACAACCAGGTTCTAGGAACTGTAGGGGCAGTAGGATCCCCAGGTCAACAGCAGGGATGCCAGGCTGGTACAGTATTCACACATCAATAAACAGACACATCACATAAACAAATTGAAAGACAAAAATCACATGACCATATCAATAGAGACAGAAAAAGCATTCAACAAAATCTAACACCCATTTTTTATAAAAACTCTCAGCAGTGGGAATAGAAGAATCAAGCCTTATATGACAAACCTATAGCCAACATCATACTCAATGGCAAAAACTAAAACCATTTCCCCTAAGAACAGAAACAAGACAGGAATGTCCACTTTCACCACTTCTGTTTGACATAGTACTGGAAGTGCTAGCCATAGGGATCAGACAAGAAGAAGAAATAAAAGGCATTCAAATTGGAAAAGAAGAAATAAATCTGTCATTATTCGCAGATGGCATGATACTATGCATAGAAAACCCAAAGACTTCATCAAAAACCTACTAGACTTAATAAATCAATTCGGCTATGCAGCAGGATACAAATTAACACTCAGAAATCTATGGCTTTTTTTATACACTAATAATTAACTCACAGAAAGATAAACAAAACAAAACAAAAATCCCATTTACCATTGCACAATAAAATAAAATAAAATAAAATAAGATACTTAGGAATAAACTTAACTAAGGAGGTAAAATACTTGTACTTGGAAAACTGCAGGACATTGAATAAAGAGATAGAGGAAGACATAAATAAATGGAAGAGTATACCATGTTCATGGATTGGTAGAATCAACATCATTAAAATGTCCATAATACCCAAAGCAATCTAAAGACTCAATGCAATCCCCATTAAGATACCAAGGGAATATTTCACAGATCTAGAAAAAACTCTCCAAAAATTCATATGGAATACAAAAAGACCCTGAATAGCTCCAGCAATCCTGAGAAAGAAGAACAAAAGTTGGAGGGATCAAGCTATATTACAAAGCCACTTCTCAAAACTTCCTGGTATTGGCACAAGACAGACATATAGACCAATGGAACAGAACAGAGAACCCAGAAATCAACCGAAGCCATTATGCTCAATTAATATTTGACAAAGGAGGCAAGAGCATACAATGGAATCAAGATGGTCTCTTCAATAAATTGTGTTGAAAAAATTGGACAGATAGATGCAAAAAAAAAAAATGAAACTAGACCAACTTACACCATACACAAAAATCAACTCGAAATGGGCTTAAACATAAGACAGGAAACCATAAAAATCTTAGAAGAATCCTTAGGCAGCAAAATATCAGATATATGTCATAGCAAATACATACAGCTCCTAGGACAATGGAAACTAAGGAAAAAATAAACAAATGGGACTGCATCAAAATAAAAACCTCTGCACAGCAAAAGAAACCTCAACAAAACAACAAGAAAGTCCACTGCATGGGAGAACATATTTGTCAATGTTATTTCCAATAAGGATTTAATATCCAACATTTACAGGGAACTCATACGACTTAACAAAAGAAGATAAATAAGCCAATCATAGCTCCCCTCCAACCGGTTCCTACCCCTCCCTCTACCCTTACCTCCCCTGCATTGACCTCATCCATAGGTGTATGATTTTTGTCCATTCTCTTCATCTGGCACCCCCACAATTCTGATGTTGGTACGCTTGAAGCTGTCCCAAAGGCCCTTTACATTATCTTCACATTTTTGGATTCTTTTTTCTTCTTGCTTATCCAGTTGAGTGTGTTCTGATTCTTTATATTTCAGATTTTTGACTTGGTTCTTGCCTTCCTCTAGTCTGCTGTTAGGTCTCTGTATAATATTTTTTATTTCAGTCAGTGTATGTTTAATTTCTAGTTGGTCCTTTTCCATCTCTAGTTGGTTCTTCTTCATTTCCTCTTGGCTCTTGCTAAATTTATCCATCTTTTCTAGGATATTCTTGAAAAGCCTTATAACTGTGGTTTTGAACTCTATATCCAGTCATTTGTTTTCCTCCATTTCTTTTGTTTGTGATATCTTCCTTTCTCTCGGCATTTTCACTATGCAGGGAGAACTTCTGTGTTGGATTCAGCCTTATGATACAAGACTTGCAAAACTGCAAAAGCCTCTCTGTTGAGCTTGGAATGGGTAGAGTCTCAGGGCTTAATGGACCACCTTGCCTTCCAGTTGGCCCCGCCCTCCACGGCCCCTGGGTCTCACGTGACTCTGGGTAATCGCTGGAGCGGTCCTTGTGCCTGCACACAGTACCTCTAGACTGCTGCCTTTCCGGTTCCCCAGCGCTCCAGGACCATATTAGTCTGGGTCCCCAGGGTTTTACCCGAAACTGGGGTTTAGTGGAGTAAGAAGTGGCACAGTTGGGAGGCTCTGTCTCCTGCCCACTCGTGAAAGCCAGCAGCACAATCAGCAGTCAGTCTTCTGCGGGTAGTGCTGTGTGCGCCACCAGACTTCTGCCCTTTCGCAATCATCTAAATTTTTGTGCACTTCTCCCTTTTCACAGTCCAAACTCCCCCCGTATGAGTCTCACCTGGACCTGGGGTTCAGTGCCATAAGATAAGGGGTTCAATGCAGTTGGGAGTCTCCATCTCCCTCTCGCCAGAGAAAGCCAGCCAGGTACAGTGGTACCTCGAGATACGAGTGCCCTAACATACGAGATTTTTGAGATACGAGCTGTCGAGCGAGCGATTTTTGCTTTGAAATACGAGCAACATTTGAGATAGGAGTAATCGCGCGGATCAGCCGGCTGCATACAACCCACCAGTTTATCGCGACTCAAGGTTACGGAACAAATTAAACTTGTATCTCGAGGAACCACTATACTCCTGCACCTGCTCTCTCCACATGCGTGTCACTATACCTTAGCTTTTTGCAGCTGCTCTGGGTCTCCGTGAGCCCCTCTCTTTCCTTCTAGTTGTAGAATTTCCACTCAGCCAGCTTTCTTGTAGTTCTGGATGATGTCCGTTCTGTCTTTTAGTTGTAGTTTTGAAATTGTTGTGCAAGGCAGCCGTGTAGGTGTTTACCTATGCCGCCATCTTGGATTCCCCTAAAATCTTTTTCTTAATGAAAATAAAATACCAATGCTGGGTCCTACACATACACACACACACACACACACACACCCCACACATCACACACACACACACAAACACACAAGTGTCTAATTTAATTCGTCTGTCTGGATTTCTGGCACTGGAATTTTAAAAATCCTCAGGTACTTTTTTAAAAATATATTTTATTGATTTTTTGCAGAGAGGAAGGGAGAGGGATAGAGAGTTAGAAACATCGATGAGAGAGAGATATCGATCAGCCGCCTCCTGCACGCCTCACACTGGAGATGCACCCGCAACCAAGGTACATGCCCTTGACCGGAATAGAACTTGGGACCTTTCAGTCCGCAGGCTGACGCTCTATCCACTGAGCCAAACTGGTTTCGGCTAAAATCCTCAGGTACTTTTAATATGGCCCCTCTCTCTTGTCCAGGCCTCCACTCCTCCCCATTTTATAGGTAATACTGAGATCCAAAGAGATACTAAACAACTTTCCCAAAGGCCTATACCTTCGAATAATTGCAAAAACAAATACAAACAAAACCACACACACACATAAATGGCATTCAGTAGGACATTTTCATTTTCCCAGAATATGCATGTGAGTACCCATTCTTTTTCTTGGAAAGTGGAGTCATGGAGAGCTCAAGGACGGAGAAGCAGTAGAGTATGTGGCAGTGATTCTTAAAGGTGATCACTTCAGAATCCACTGGAGAGCCTGTTACAACACAGATGGCTGGGGCCCCCGCAGAGCTTCAGGTTCAATAGGTTTGGGGTGGGGAGAATAATAATGAACATTTCTAACAAATTCCCAGGAGACAGCTGCTGTGCTGCTGGTCCAAGGATCACACTAGTGCATGGCGAAGGCTTAGGCTAAAGAATCACGCTACCTGGTAAGTTCCAGTTCTGCCCTGAAACCTCCTCAGAACATGGACAAGCTACTTAACATTTGTGAAATGGGGCTGATATTAGTTTGGGCTTATCATAACCATCAAGTGAGTATAATAAGCATAAAGCACTTAGAACTGTGTCTGGCCTATAGTAACTACTCATTCGTTCATTCATTGAACAATTATTTTTTAATTAAATCTTTATTGTTCAGATTATTACTTTTGTTTCTCTTTTTTCCCCCCATACCTCCCCTCCACCTGGTTCCCTCCCCTCCCACTGCCCTTACCTTTCCTCCCCCATTTACCTCATCCATAAGTGTATGATTTTTGTCCAGTATCTCCCTGCACCCCCCTCACCCCCTGAGAATTGTCAGTCCACTCCCTTTCTGTGCTCCTGATTCTATTATATTCACCAGTTTATTCTGTTCATCAGATTTTTAATTCACTTAATTTTTAGATTCACTTGTTGATAGATATGTATTTATTGTTCATAATTTTTATCTTTACCTTTTTTTTCTTCTTCCTCTTTTTAAAGAGTACCTTTCAGCATTTCATATAATACTGGTTTGGGGTTGATGAACTCCTTTACATTTTTCTTATCTGTGAAGCTCTTTACCTGCCCTTCAATTCTGAATGACAGCTTTTCTGGATAGAGTATTCTTGGTTGTAGGTTCTTGCTATGCATCACGTTGAATATTTCTTGCCACTCCCATCTGGCCTGCATAGTTTCTGTTGAGAAATCAACTGACAATCATATGGGTGCTCCCTTGTAGGTAATGAACTGTTTTTCTCTTGCTGCTTTTAATATTCTCTCTTTGTCTTTTGCTCTTGACATTTTAATTATGATGTGTCTTGGTGTGGTCCTCTCTGGATTCCTTTTGTTTGGGGTTCTGTGTGCTTCCTGGATTTTTAAGTCTATTTCTTTCACCAGATATGGGAAGTTCTCAGTCATTATTTCTTCAAATAGGTTTTTAGTATCTTGCTCTCTCTCTCTTCTTCTAGCACCCTCATAATTCTGATGTTGGTACACTTGAAGTTGTCCCAGAGGTTCCTTACACTATCTTCACATTTCTGGATTTTTTTTTCTTCTTGCTTTTCCAGTTGAGTGTTTTCTGCTCTTTTATATTTTAGATTTTTCACTTGATTCTTGCCTTCCTCTAGTCTGCTGTTAGGTCTCTGTATAATATTTTTTATTTCAGTCAGTGTATGTTTAATTTCTAGTTGGTCCTTTTTCATTTCCTCTTGGGTCTCGCTAAATGTATCCACCTTTGCTAGAAAGTTCTTGAAAAACCTTATAACCATGATTTTGAACTCTATATCCAGTTGTTTGTTTAGGTGTTCACCTATGCCACCATCTTGGTTTCTCTTGAACAATTAATTATTAAGTGCTTCATTTGAGCCAGGCACTGTTGCTGGCACCAGGAGTACAGTGGTGAATAAACTCAAAGCCTAGCTTCCCAAGGAGCTTGCAATCTACAATGGAGGCACACAATAACCTTGCAAATACATAATATGTCACACAGAAGAATGCTGCACTCCAAGCGTACTGAACAGCAGGCACACACAGTCTTGTTCACATCTTCCAGCTCAAGGAAGTGGCGGCATCATGTTTCTAATGCAAAGTCCCCTTAGCAAGATGGCTCCTACATGGTGCCTGAAGGAGCCCAGGCTATGGCATTTGATCAAGGTTCTCCACAGCAATAGAACCAATAGAAAACTAAAATATATATATATATACGTCCATGTGTCATTTATACTTATGTTTATATTGATGCAGATTTAAAAATGTATTTCTATATTCTTCTATATTATACAGTAAATATACATTAATACATATACAGCATTATATATTAACCTAGTTACATAAGAGTTACTTATATATTATAGAAATTGACTCATGTGATTATGGAAACCAAGAAGTCCCACCCTGTGCCATCTGTAAGCTGAAGACCTGGGGAAGCGGGAGGTATAACAGTCTGATTCCTAAGGCCTGAGAATCAAGAGCTCAGGTGTCCCAGGGCAGATGCCCCAGCTCAAAAAAGAGGGCAAATTCACCTGCCTCTGCCTTTCTGTTCTAGGCAGCCCCTCAACAGATTAGATGGTGCCCAGTCACATTGGAGATCTTCTTAGTCTACTAGCTCCAATGCCAATCTCTTCCAGAAGCATCCTCAGAGGCACATCTCATAAATAACACAAAAATTAACCCTCACAGGCACAGTCACACCAACCTTAGGGTTTGTTTGAGAGGGAACATTGAAAACGATAACAGGAAGAGTGGAGAGAATGTTGGAAGCAAAGAGAAGGTGGCCATGCACTGGATGCTTTCTAGATCTTATTTCATTTAATCCTCAGAATCACTGAGGGGCAGACATTGTGGGAGGAGAGAGGAAGCAACCTGCCCTAAGGTAAGTGGGGAAAGTGGCATGCTAATGGCCTGAACTATATTAGAGTTGGCCTGGCAGCAAGCAGAGCGAAGGGCCACTGTCATACCACAAGCCACATCTGACCCCCTTCTTCTGAAGCCCCAGGCAGAGGCAAAGGTGAAGCCATAACTGCAGCTATGTATTTGCCCACTGTCCCTCTACTCTGTTCCTAAAGCAAGTGGCAGTGATGTAATAAGATGCCAGGAGCAGCTACAGCTACTTCTACGCCAGAACACTATGACCCCAGGCCAGCCTCATACCCCATATTGTCTTCCTGAACATGTAAACAAACAAACAAAAAACCTTTATTAAATGTGTAAAAGACACTTATTGCTGGGAAACACAGACCAGTAAATCAGAAGAAAATAAAAGTGGTCCATAATCCCCTCACCTCAGGGAAGAAAAAAAAAAAACCTAAAATTTTGATAGCAATTCCCCTCTTACCTTCAAATCATAGGGAGCCTGTCCTCTGTGCCTACTACCCTGTTTCCCCGAAAGTAAGACATCCCCCGAAAATAAGACTTACTTCCAGTTTTGCCTCTCGCTGTAATATAAGGCACCCCCCCCGAAAATAAGACCTACCCGATAATAAGGCCTCCGGGGAACATAAGGCCTCCCCGGAATATAAGGCCCCTGAAGCTTCCGTAAGGCGTCTGATTCTTTTTTTCCCAATTTCCAAGGTACTACTTTATTGGTAAAATAGGTTGATTCTTGATTAAAGAGACCTCGCACTGCCTGGACAGCGCCGGCTGCGCTGCGGCCAATCAGTGAGCTGGTTTGTGATGACAACTACTACCATACCGTATACAGGTAATAAATTTCCTTTTTTTTTTTTTCAACAATAAATGTGTACCGTATTCTTCTTCATGGAAAAATAAGACATCCCCTGAAAATAAGACCTAGCGCATCTTCGGGAGCAAACATTAATATAAGACACTGTCTTATTTTCGGGGAAACAGGGTAACTGCCCTTTCCAGTTGCACATGTTAACTAACTGGAAGTCCTTTGTTCTGTTTTCACTCTGGACTTGTTTCTGGAGGGTGGTTCTACATTTTGCCGGGTAAGGGGCATGGGTTTGGGACACATTGGAAGTGTGTTTGTTTGGAGTTGCTTTTCTGTTCGTAGTACTCACCTCACAGCTTTGGGGCCAAAAGGTTTTTCGAGGTTCTTTTCAGATGGCATCTACATTCAAGAGCTGGCGCATCACGTGGGGATGTTTTCCCTCCGGGTTTCATAGCGCTGGCGGCTTTCTGTTCCTTTGAACGGAAGCGTTCGGACTCTGGCGGCGCCTGGACTGGGCTTCGGCCGGGAGACTGCAATGTGCGATGATGACTGGCAGCTGCAGGGTGCCCTTGCCTCTCCCTGCGGCCCCTCTCTCTGGGTTCAGGGAGGTTCCCAGCAAGGCAGAGAGGGCAGTGCAAGGGGGGGGTTGAGGGCCCGCGCTTCACGGTAACTAGGCAACAGGCGCCTTAGCAACAGAGAGGGGGCGGGACCTACAGAGGAAGCCGGAAGCAGCGGCTAAATCTCGCGAGAGCTGCTTTTGCGCGCGAACTCTAAGCGCGAGGGTCCCAGGATTAGGTCTGGGCGGGGCTCAGTGGGACCCCCGGGGACGCCGCGACTCCAGCGGGTTGGGTACCTTCTTCGCCCGCCATGGAAGCCTCGGCGCAGCAGCAGCAGCAGCAGCAGCAGCCCTCGGCGTCCAGGATCAGGAACCTGCCCTGGTAGGAGGAGGCCTGGCTGCCGCGGGAAAGGGGTTGGCCTCTCGGGGAGGCGGTGGTCGGGGTGGGCAAGGGACCTGCAGCCGGGCCGGAGCCCCAGAGGTTCGCCTGGACCTCCCCCAACCCCCCAGTCTCCCTCCGTTCTTAGGACGCTGGCCAGGGCTTTCGCACCGGGCTGACAGCACGGGGATTTGATCCCGCGTCTGGACATTGCTTCGGCCACAGTGCCAAAATGTCCGATGCGATTACTGGTCAGATTCTAAACTAAAATGATCACACCCTCTAGGTAACTTTTATTTAAGTGGCTTTCCGTTAGATCAGCGGAACCCGATTAGATGTTTGATCTTTACCAAGGTGCCAGGAGGTAGGTATTCCTTACTCCAAGTTTACAGTTGGAATAATAATACAGCCAAAGGTTAAATGATTTGCATTAGATCCAGAACTAGAAAATGGGTTTGGATTTGAACGCAAGTGGTCTGAATGCAGACTTGTACTCACAACTATGTCCTAATGATGTTTTAAAGACCACAGGGATTTGGCTCATTGCAGCAAATTCCAGGTTGTTCTTGTCTGATAATAACTTCAGTTTGCTTTATCATTTTAAAAACATGTCACTTATCATTTATAGTTGCAAGCATTCTAAGGTGCACAATTCAGTGCCATTAAGGACATTTAGAATGTTGTGCAACCATCCCCCTATCTCGTTCCAAAAATTCTCATCACCCTAGATGGAAACCACATACCCATTGGCAGTCACTCCTCATTTCTCCCTCAGCCCCCAACAAACACTAATCTGCTTTCTCTCTCTATGAATTTGCCTTTTCTGGATATTTCCTATAAATACAGTCAATATGCGGGCCTTTGTGACTGTCTTCACTTACCGTGTTTTCAAGGTTCATCCATGTTGGAGTGTGTAACACCATTTCTTTTTATGGCTGAATAATATGCCATTGTTTGGATATACCATCATTATGTGTTTCTGTATATTGTGTTTGAGTTCAATTTTGAGTTCACCTTGAAATCATAGGTGCCCATCCAAGCTGAGGTTATAGGCAGACAGCTGGAAAGGTGAAATTAGAGTTTATCAACCTTAGCATTATTGACATTTTGGGCAGATACTTGATTGGGAGGGCGGGGTAAGAGGGTTGTCCTGTGCATTATAGGATCTTTAGCAACATTCCTCGGGCCCACCCACTAGATGCCAGTAGCAACCTCCACTCAACTGTGACAACTGAAAATGTCTTCAGTTATGGCCAAATGTTCCCTGAGAACCACTGGTCTAGATTCAAACATAAAGGGTTTTGTTTCTCTTCCTCTTTTAGTTAGGATACAAAAGGATTCTTTTGCACATAACAATATGTTCTTGCATTTATGTGTGGTGTAACCCATGCTAAATTGTATTTCAGGGTTGAAAAATATCGGCCACAGACACTGAGCGACCTCATTTCTCATCAGGACATTTTGAGTACCAGTAAGCATCCACATTATCCTAGTCGAAGGACCTTTCAGCTTTCTTGGTGGTGCTGTCTCTGCTGAGTAATCACTTGGAAGAGTCTCGTTGAGCTTTATGGGAGGTTGCTGTAAGCGTGGAGTCCTTCAGGTCTTTTATTCCTGCCTCTGCCTCTGATTTAAACATGGGGTTGCAGTGCCTTCCGCCCAACTCGAGAGCCTACAGTGAGTGAGGCTCTCAGAAACTGATGGAGTCTCTTTCTCCCTAATCCTCAGTTCAGAAATTTATCAGTGAAGACCGACTGCCACACCTGCTTCTCTATGGTCCTCCGGGGACAGGAAAGACGTCCACCATCCTAGCCTGTGCTAAACAGCTGTACAAAGATAAAGAATTCGGCTCCATGGTCTTGGAGGTAAACGGGGTTATTCTTCCTTGACAAAGGACTCCAGTCTCTCTTAGTTTTGCTACTTTTGTTTTATTTTACAAGGAAGTTGTCCTGCTGGTTGGGAAAGAAGCAGACATAAGATAGATCAACTCACTTTTTTCTGTAATTGACATTTTGGTCTGGATTGGCATTAGTTAGAAGGCAGTTGTAGGGCTCAGTACCTTCCTTGCTGTTGCCAGCTTGTACCCAAACACTCCGTGGTCACTCAGCTGCTGGCTGCCTCCATGCGCCCCTCCATGTGTTCTCCACGTTGCTGCAATGGGTTCTTGTCCGGATAGCTGAGCTGTACTGACTGCAGGCTCTCTTACCCTCTGGCTTCTGGTTAGGTTTGGCCAATAGGGACCCTGGCAGGAGTGGGGAGGGGAAGAGAACATCCCCCTCTATGGGGCACATCGCACTGCCTTCTCAGGTGGCATCACCACGGCCCCACCAACCCCTTAAGACCTGCGGTGGAATGGGCCCAGTAGTCCCTGACCTGCTGCGTAGCCCTATGGTTTCCCCACACCCCTCCAGTACCTTTTAAAATATGTCTTCATGTAATTCTCTTTAAAGCACTGAATTTGAGTATGCCACCTCTTTACTGCTGGGACTCGACTAATACACTTAGATTATAATATTCTAAATCTTGATTGCAAGAAAAACATTTAGGTTTTTTTGTTTGAGATCTTAGAACCTTGCTGCCACACCTGTTCTCACCTCAATGTATTAGACACTTGGTAACTTCTGGGTTACTCTAGGTTGTGGTAGCTAATATTAGTATCATTCTGCTCAGGTCGGAGGTCACTGAGACCAGGCCATTTAGCTATTCCTCCAGAGTTTGCCAGTGATTGTCCTCCAAAGGGGAGAAGAAAGTCAGTCTTTTGCCTTTCAAACTGAAGGATCTAGTGAGCTAGGAGTTTCAATACAAACGTGACCTTGTTTTTTCAATAGTGATTATCTCTTAGTTGTTATTAGACTTGGATACCTCGCTTGCTGAGCTAGATTGATGAAAAGGTACATTAATTCATAAATCATCCACCAACATCTTTTTTATTTATTCTGGCTTCTCTCTTCCACATATAGCTGAATGCTTCAGACGACAGAGGAATAGACATCGTTCGGGGACCAATCCTGAGCTTTGCTAGCACAAGGACAATATTTAAGTAAGAAATATTTGCATAATTTCTCTCCCCCAAGATTTTTTTTTAATATATTTTATTGATTTTTACAGAGAGGAAGGGAGGGGGATAGAGAATCAGAAACATCGATGAGAGAGAGACATCAATCAGCCACCTCCTGCACACCCCACACTGGGTATATGCCCGCAACCAAGATACATGCCCTTGACCGGAATCGAACCTGGGACCTTTCAGTCCACAGGCCGACACTCTATCCACTGAGTCAAACCGGTTTCGGCTCCCCCGAGATTTTGATCAGTGAAATTATACAGCTTAATTTTTTTAGCTTCCCTTTGCCAGTTTATAAAGGCCAGGGGAAATGACTTTCTCAAAAACAGCCATGAAAAAGAGATAAAGTGCAGGGATGATGGTAAAAAAAAAAAAGTTAAAATGCAAATATTAAAATAAGATGTTACCTAAGTCTGTATTAGCATTTCTTGGGGGAAGCATTAACTTCATTTTACTAGTTAACTGAGGACCGATTCCATTCTAAGCCTAGATGAGCAAGGTTGTTGAGTTTAGACAAAAATGAACTGAGATCAGGATGAATAACTAGGATGGTGGCTGAAATAAAAAAGATAAAAAGACAGGCATGAGTGAAGGAGGTAGGGGGAAACGCACTAGAGTAATAGGATACTGTGCGGAAGAAAACTGAAGGTGCCAGAGACCGTAACAGAAACACAGACATTAGACCTTTAAGAGCTGAAGGAGAACTGGGGGCATTTCCTCTGAGACCACAGGTGTCAGCGTTGGTCAGAGTGCTGGGAGAAGTGGCCTGAAATAGGGCCTGATGGCACACATGTGAGATATGGGTTTGGGGCTGAAGCTGAAGGGACATTGAAATCTTTACGTGGTGCCATTTGTCTTCCTAGGAAAGGCTTTAAGCTGGTGATCCTGGATGAGGCGGATGCCATGACTCAGGATGCCCAGAATGCCTTGAGGAGAGGTCAGGAGGGCTGCTAAGTGCAGCGTGTTGGCTGATGAGCACATCCAGGGAATTGGGAACTTGGGGCATGAGATATGACGTGACTCATTTCCATTTTCATTCCTTTCTGGCCCAGAGAAGTCTCTGTCTCCCTTTCTCCATGTATCCCACCTGACAATCTAGGCAAAATATCTCCCTTTCCACAGCTTAAAGACATAGGCCTTGTTGGGGTTCGTGGTGTGTCATTCTCTGTTTCAGCTGGCTTCAATTTAAAGATCAGGGATTTTGTATCATTTGATGGAAGGTCATTCCTAAACTGCTGGATGGACATCTGTTGTTGGTACCCTTGGATACAAAATAGCCAGGAACATTCCAGAAATTTAGACAGCTGACACTACTTTGCTCCTTGCCAAGTAAATGATTTGGCAGGGAAGGGAGCATATCCTGTGGTGTCTGTCTGAAGGGGCCTAGGGCAGCTCATTTCTCTGAGATCCAGAGGAGATCAGCTGACCTTTAGGCATTCGGGAGGAGGGGAAGAGGAGGGTTGTGGAGGAGGAGGAAGGCAGAAGATCTGGTCCTGGAGCTTTGGCAGTCTTTCTCTGGCATCTAGTTCTGCAGAGTGACTGTCCCTCTGGGCAGATCCCTGTGCAGAAACGCTGGGTACCTACCCAGAGAAGCTGGTGTCAAGCATCTCTGAATTCGGGTTATTCTCTCGTCAATGCTCTAAGGCTTTGAGACAAGGTCCACTGGGAAGTCTGCAAAAAGCCACCCCCACTCCACCTGGTAGAAGGTGGAGCATCAACCTGCCAAATAGAGTTGTATCCAAAGGGCAGGAACACTGGCTTTCATATCTTAATGGAACTGGATGGCAAGAGCACAGGAATCATGGTGCATCTTAAACAAAGAAGCATTTTGTAAAGCCTATGGGGTGACATGTTGGTCAGATTTTGGAAAGAGAGTGGGTGATTTCCAGTCCTGACCAACCCAGTGACATCCTCTTGTTCCTGTAGCATCCTCATTTGTTTGCATTCTTGAATTCTTGTTACATTCCTGTTCCCTGCACCATTCATGTGACCATTCAGTATTTCTGGGTCCTTTGAAGAATTACAATGGACATAAGGGGGTTTTCTTTTCCTTTGCCAGTGATCGAGAAATTTACTGAAAATACCAGATTTTGCCTCATTTGTAACTATCTGTCAAAGATCATCCCCGCTTTGCAGTCCCGGTGTACAAGATTCCGATTCGGTCCTCTGACCCCTGAGCTCATGGTCCCACGCCTGGAACATGTCGTAGAAGAAGAGAAGTAAGTATGGCAAAGCAGGAAAGGCGGGGCTCGGGAACGGAGTGTGGTGGAAGGTGGTATTTGTAAACTACTTAGCGGGTGCCTCGCTTCAGGGTCTGTTAGTGGGATGTCCGGGACATTGTTCATGAAAGTCATTCGTTTCTCCTGACTCCATCCTCCTCCCTGGAAGCTGTCCCAGTTTCCTCCTCCTCTTTTGTCATTGGAAACTGCACGCTGCCAAGTCCCTTCTGCTGAGATGCCTCTCGCCTTGTTTGTCTGGAAGGGAAGGTCCTGGGATAATACATTCTGTGTAATCAGATGCCGAGCGAGAAACCAAGCTGAGCTGCTGCTTATTTGAAAGGTGCTTTGACTCTGTGATCACACCTCTCCAGTGCTTTCCTCCCCAGGAAGCACGATTCAAAGCCAGCTGCTCAACATAACGATGCTTGGCCCTACATTAGGGTCATTCATTCTAGTCTTTGCGTGGGCTGTGAGAACTAAGGTGAAGCCATCGCCCCGAAATACTAGAGTGAATTCTAGATCCGTCCTCCCCTTTTTTTCTTTCATTGTTTCCAAATCTTAATCATTTCAGGCCATCTTGTTCCTTGGGGAATGCCTGGGCTCTCAGGGGCCTCTCATCTCTGCCTGTTTCCTTTCAGAGTTGATGTAAGTGAAGATGGAATGAAAGCACTTATAACTCTCTCCAGTGGAGATATGCGACGGGCTCTGAACATTTTGCAGGTACAGTGCTACTCGTAGTAAATCTCAAGTTGTGGCTTTGGAATCGTTTTTCAAGAAATACATAAACAATAGTACAGCCAATCTGTAAATTCAGAAATCTAGAACTGGAAAGACCTTGACCTCCTAACGTGTCGAGATCTCCCCACCCTTTCTGTTTTGATTAATTGAAAGAGTAATTTGTTGCAAACAAGGGGATAGGGGAGGATTCTGCAGCTGTCATGCCAGCAATCTGCGGCACCCTCCCTGAGGCCGCCTTACCAGTGTGAGCGAGTGCAGGATCCCAGCTCCTGTGCCGGGTGATATTGCTGCCCGCCTGCATGCTGCCTCAGCAGTTTCCTCCTGACCTGCCTGCAACTTGGCAGCAGCTGTGGCAGCCACTGCGATTCTCTCCCTGTCTGCGCAGAGCACCAACATGGCCTTCGGGAAGGTGACGGAGGAGACTGTCTACACCTGCACAGGGCACCCGCTCAAGTCAGATATCGCCAACATCCTGGACTGGATGTTGAATCAAGACTTCACCACGGCCTACAGAAGTATCCTTTCTCATGTCCTGCCAACAGCACGTTCAGTTCCCAAAGCCTGAACTTGACCCCAACACCTCCCCGCTCTGGCAAGACAAACAGCTGTACTGAGATTAGCAGCTGTCAGTGAGAGACTGCTCAGCTTGTAAGATGTAGAAGAAAGATGGCTTGGGTGGAGTGGATACATGTCTAATGCCCAAGTTCTTCCTGAAGGACTGACCTGGAAGCCACCTGACCTTCAGGCAGAGAGATGCAGCTGGGCTGTGGTGGGAACTGCAGTCATTTTCAAGGAGTCGGTTAATCTTGTCTTGCTGTGAAAGTGAAAGCTGGGTGCAGTGACATGAAGCCACCTGGGGAGAATATTTGGTTCTGTTCTCTACTAGACAGCTGCCACCACTGCATCTTTTAGAAAGTCCTGATTGAAGAGGGGAATGAGAAAAGAATTGGGGTTCATGTGGTTTCACATCGAAACAAACAACTGTACTGAGATTAGCAGTTCTGCTTTCTAAAGTCACTCATGAGGGTTTGGATTCAAAATTATCCCTAGCACATTTGTTCTGGAACTTTCTCCCTTTGCCTTAACTGCTCTTCTCTAGATATCATGGAGCTGAAGACTCTGAAGGGGCTGGCATTACATGACATCCTGACAGAGATACACTTGTTTGTGCATAGAGGTAGTTTACATCATTCTTCAGTGTAGAAGCCGTCAGAAGTGGGTGTGCTTTATGCTTAAGGGTGATTAGAGAGGGAACATGAGGCTTCATTTTTTTTCTCTATTATATTCCATGGATATATATGTCTGTTCTTGTGCGGCTTCATTTTTGAAGCAAAGAAACAGGAATGAAGAATTATAAACAGAACCCCTCATTTTTAGTTTTGTCTTATTACTTAAAACTTCATTCCAAAAACACTCTGAACTCCCTAGAGCTGCTGAGGAGAGTGGACACTCTTGAGGGCTTAAACTTCATTTCCTCCCAGGGTTTGTGTTGTACAGCAGTAAGTAGTATGTTTTAATTCACATTTTCCCCAAAAGGAGAGGGAGAAGGCAGATCTATTTTCACATAAACCAACACAGTCTTAACTAAACCATCTTAAGTTCCACACTAGGTTGTTCTATAGTATAGAATCTATACAGACTTGGGTCTCCACACAGGAATCTCTCCCAGGCCAAGCAGTTGGCCACGGGGAGAACCAGGTGACCGGTTGTGCAGCCTTTTGGATGAACTCTTTTCTTTAACAGCCAACTGCACAGACGTTTGGGTCCATGAATGTTGCTTCTACCTGCGCCTTTACAGGCCTCTTTCTAGCTGGCTGGCATGTTAACTTCTGCCGAAGAATATGGTTGGCTCAAGCCCAGTTTTGCACTTTGTGAAAACTGAGCATAAATTTACTTTAAAAAAAAATCAAGTTTGTTTGTTTTTAACATTGGGAGAGGAAGCAAGACCAGCTTTTACGGTAACTTACAGAGCTACCCAGTTGCTAAAAGAGCAGTGCTGGAGATTCCTCCAAGTCCTTCAGATCACTCTGGAATCCAGTGGGGTGGGGCGAGGAGAGGGAGGGGCTAAGATAGACACACAAAATGGAGGGCATGAAAACCTGTCTCCTTGTTACTTCCTTAGAGGAAGTATCTAGTGATCGATGCCGAAAGGAAAAGTGTTTTCTATCTGATCTTTAAACAAACACTTGCCTTCTAAGGAATGACAGGCTCATTTGTGTTTTTCTCCCAGTTGACTTTCCATCTTCAGTTCGAATACACTTATTGACCAAAATGGCAGACATTGAGTGAGTATTTATTTCCCAATTTTATTCTCTTCCTTCTTTTCCCCTGTAGTGGCTTGGTTCCAAATTTTTTGTCTAAATCATTCCTGTACAACTGTGATCCAGTTTTTGGTGGGATTATTGAATGAAAGATGGGGAAGGGTGTGAGATGCTTATTCTAAGAACATGAGTAAACCAAGGACAGACATGACTCAGTCATATACTTGAGACAAAGACCTCAGAGGCTTGGTCTGCACTGGCTGTTCATGCTTCTGTTATTTGGGAGCCTGCCCCAGTGCAGACCTCCAGCTGTGAAGGCCTTCTGCATACACAGCATACTGGCAGGCAGTAAACAAACTCGATTTTCCACTTTGCCTTTTTCAGTGAGCTGTTATTAGCCCCCAGTGAAGCTGGTTGCTGTCATTCAAATAGACAAAAGCATTGGTTTCAACATCAGATGGTTAGCATAGGCCAATCCCAACTGCCCTCATTGGTTCCTGGATGCACAAATTAGGTGACTTACCACTACTTGTGAATATGATCTTGCTTTCAATGGCTTAACCGCTTAAAAGGTGACAAGATGAGCCCTGGCCGGTTTGGCTCAGTGGATAGAGTGTTGGCCTGTGGACTAAAGGGTCCCAGGTTCAATTCTGGCCAAAAGCACATGCCTGGTTGTGGGCTCAATAAACCCCAGTAGGGGACATGCACGAGGCAGCCAATCAATGATTCTCTCTCATCATTGATGTTCCTATCTCTCTCCTTCCCTCTCTGAAATCAATATATAGATATGTATTTAAATAAAAATAAAAGGTGACAAAATGAAATAGCAGTGTCCTGCCTACTGACTACACCCCAGAATCACAGGCATATCAGCCACACTTCCTAGTGAATTAAGAGGAAGGAAATCTTGATTATAACTTCTCAGTGCATTTTGAAGGTGAAGAAATAACCCTTAACCACATGAACTCTGCATACTAGAACCAAGTGAAATTCAGAACACGGCTAACAATTTTTGGTGAGGAAAATGATGAGTGTTGAGGACAGAGAAGGAAATGTTAGAGGACACATAAAGGTTGCCATCCAGGATAAATTCTCATTACCTCTGAGCCGCCTTCAGATGTTCTGTCTTTGATCTTTTTTCTTGTCAAAGGGTTGCTATCTGTGGTATTCTCTGCTCTTACCTTTTGGTTTCCTTTAGGTACAGACTGTCTGTGGGCACCAACGAGAAGATTCAGCTGAGCTCCCTCATTGCAGCTTTTCAAGTCACCAGAGACCTGATTGTCTCAGAGGCCTAGGCGCTGAGGACCTTTTGCTGCAGTCTCAGACCCAGCAGCCACTAGAGAACAGGGGATTTGGTTACAGCATGAACTGCTTCCCGTGTCAGGGGATGAAGCCACAGTCACCCAAGTCTTGGAAAATTCTTGTTCCAGGCATGAGTGAGCAGACATATAAAAAGTACCTTGTTTGTGGCTGTTTGGAGCAGAGTGTACAGAACAATTTTAGTGAACAACTATCTCATAGCACTGTCCACTTGTGTTTTATAGGTAGGAAAAGGTGAACACTTTTATTTCAACTGTAAGGTTTTACCCTCTAGTTGCTTGGATGACAGGAAGCTAGCCTACTCCAGGTCATTTTGGACTATAAAGCTTTCCAATCTAACATGACCCATGTGTCTTCACACTCAAGATAAAAACAACATCTCCAAATCATGTATAGTCTGGGACACTATCTACTTTGAGAGTAGATGTTAACAGATTTCTAGCCCAAATTGTTATACTCATAAAATGGACTCAGTTCTCTTCCTTTCAAAACTGGTCTTTTTATTTCTCCTCTTGAAGCAGAGGGACTTACTAGCAGGTTCCTAATTGTGGGTGGACAGTAAAGAAAACTTTCATTTTTATGCCATTAGGGGCCAGAAGTTACTGCAGAGGAGGGGGGAGGAAGAGGGCACAAGATCGAACCTGACTCTACACCTACCACTGGGAAGGATAGGCCTGGGTGCATGTGTGGCAGCTCACTACAGCGTCAACGCTGCATTGGTATCACTTGTCAGAATTAAAGCAGCTTTCTTGTTGGTTGTGTTACAAGTGACTTCTTTCCTTAGTTATAAAGACACTGGTTTATTCAACTTGCTTCTGTATGAAAACTTGCACCTCTGATATCACAGAATCAGCTTTGGAGGCTGTTCTTTAAAAGGGAGAAGTCGGTTTTTCCATCACTCACGTGAGAATGGCTCCCCAAGGATGCCGGCAACGTTGGAAGCTAATGGTTAAGTGAGGCCTCAAAGAAGCCACCCGGACCTCCCAGACTACACTATTCGCAATTTTGCAAGATAACCTCAAAATTAAAAACTTGCCTACTTCATTCCCGGCTGTCCTGTTGTACTCACTTGTTTTAAAGGTGACTTTTTTCCCTAATGGAAAAAATGAAACAGCCACAGCTTTTAACTTTTCCTTCCATGAGTCTCTCATCTTGAGATGTTTTCTTCAGCAACAAAGGCAATAGAGGAGAGATTTCTCTCCTTTTTCAACATGTTTTTTATTACCCTGGCCTCCATAACGCACCTAGTAAGAAAGCCAAAGGATAAGATGTTGCATTTCTTTTAAAATTATTTAAAATATATTAAATTTTTCAAAGGCAGATTATGTTTGAAGGTGTCCTGATTAGATAACTACATCACTGAAGGAGGACAGTACTTTTAAGGAGCTATGTTTGTGTAGGGGTAGAGCTGAAACTGGCTCACAAGTCCAATGAGGAGAAACAGCAAAATCAGACCTCGTACATGAGAATATTGGCTGAAGTGATGACAACACCAATGCTTTACACAATTAAGGAGACATCTTCACAAATGTTCGACTTCAGTACTATGGTTTTTAGATAACAAGAAAAACACAGCTGTACCTTAACATCTGTTGAGAAAATACAAATAAATATGCTAATGAAAGGCAAACAACCAACAGCTCAGCCATCGGAACAGTCATGCAGTTTAGGAGTAAATCCATGTGTAACCTGGCATATAAATTTGTCATCTGCACATGCACACCATTGTTTAAAAAAAGAAAAAGCCAATTATAGTGTATTAGGAACACAGCCTCTGAGTCACCTGTAATTTAGTTAATACCTCATACCAGAGCCTGCTCCATGAAAACTGTCCCGCTGCTCAGAGAGAAGCTAGAGGAAAGAGAGACTTGCCAACATCAACTCTGACACAGGAGAGAAGCTGAACAAGGCGGCGGCTGCTGCATCTGCAGCGGCCTGGGCTAGGCGGGAGGCACGCTTCCCAGCAAAGGGAGCGGACACCCCTCGGCCACTACAGAGGCTCGAGAGGCCTAGAACTCTTCTTACCAAAACATTATCTGCACTTTGAATCAAAACTACTAGAAAGAATTCAAGACTGTTGTTTCTCAGTGGACTGAAGATTTCAGATAAGGCTCTGTGGCCACGGAAGTGGAGTCCCCTCCTCTATGACTGAGGATCACATGTTGTGGGGGAGAAAAGATCCTGCTGGAATCTGGTTTTGCTACATTCTGTTCACAATTCCAAAGAGAAACTATGTCCATCTAAGACCAGGTGTTTGGCCCATTATCCCAGCTACTCCTTTGCCAGGGAGATGTATCTGCCACAGAAAACATACAAGATGGTGTGGCGTTGCTTACAAAGTCCTGTACGTGAGGAACTCTTTCATTTTCTTGGGGATTGGCAGTGCCAGCACTTGGTAGGTGGTGAGGAAACTCCGGAGGGCTTTCCGGCATAAGTGCTTCAGTGATGACAGGACCCGAGGAGCTGTCCAGAACTGGACGTGACCATCCCTTGTCCTGAAACAAAACAGAAACCAGTGCATTCAGACAGACCTTGGAAATAGTTGTTTCCATTGTGATGGATACTAATGTTTCTACTCTGACCTGCACTAGCAAGAGACTCCAGAGTGAAATGGAACTCTGGCTGCTAAAATGGATGTAAAAGCTGTGGTACTGAATAATTAAGGCTGCTAAGAGGATTATAAAAACTCCAGACACCTCTGACACCCAAGTGCTATCTCTGCCAGCACAGCCCTTGCTCAATCATACCTTGTGTTCAACAGAAAGACAGATGCCACCTACTGAATTACAGATTGTTCCTGAAAGGTGGTCTCTGCCAGGAAGGGTTTCCTTGTAAATTCTGCATCATCATAATGTATGTGGGCTTGGCCTATGTGTTGTCATGAATTATAACTCTTTAATTACATTGATATTAAATATTAAGAATAAATGATAATCTATATTGACAGAATAGGATATTAGAGTTTTATGTAATCTTGAATTTCCTTAAAGCCTTCCTGGCAGGCAGGAAAATTCTAAATGCTTTCTTTCCTTAAAAAGCTAAGTGGTATATCAGCAGAAACTGCTGCCCATCTGGTCAGCTAACAGATACATACCCTGTGGCAATAACTCCACCATGTGGAAAAAATGTGCAGCAAAGACCATTGGTCATAGGAGCAAATGCAATTGGAGTTTTCAGTTCCAGGGCCCAGATCCTGAGGAGTCTGGATAAGAAAGAAAAGCATGTTTGCACATTAGCAGACCTGGGGCCAGACGCTACAATGATGTGAGAGCACCTGCTCCGAGGCCACATAAAGAGCCTCTTGTTACCTGTCATCTGCCACAGTGGCCAGGTACAAGCCTTCTGGAGAGAAGCACACAGACCTCAGGGAGCTAATGTGGACATCACTGTCATCCATGGGGGGCTCGAGCTGGGTGTGGCTGAGGAGAAAGAAACAGGACAGTAAGGGGTGATGGCCACCCCTCACCCTTCACCTTCATCCCCAGCAGGAGGCCAAACTACCTGGCTATGAAAAGGCTCAGGACGCATCTTGTACCCCATATGGAAAACCTTGGGACTTGCAGACTAGAAAAGAAGACTGGAGAGAAGTGCATTTACTAAGGCTCCAAGTGTATTGCAGAGGGGCCTGAAGGGTTGCTAACACTCCCTGTGCCAGTTTCCTTATGCAAAGTAGGTCACCCTCACTTGAATGCCACGGTACAAACTGAAAGTCTTTTTTAGGCTAAGATACATGATAATTATAGGCCTACCTATTATTCGCTCCATAAAACAACAGAGATAAAGGAGAAAAATAGACCAAATTTGTGAGAACATGAAAATTCATTATGGAAATAGCAGTTTCGATAAAAGGATTGTTCTGAACTTGTTACTACAGTTATTAGTAAGTGGAAAAAAAGAGTCACTTTGAGGTTTCTTAATGCTGAATCCAAAGTATAGTCTCACTTAGCAGGAGAGTTGAAGGCACTTGGATCTAATTTCAGAACTTAATTGACAAGAAAGTATTATTGTACACCAGTCTTAGAATAAGCACTGAATCCGTGTCTTTTACCCAGGATGCCCCGACCTCTAAAAGGGACATGTCTCATCCAACACAGGTTTTTCACCAGTCACCCCACGAAGCCATAAGCAGGGATTCGGGTCCTTACTGGAGTGACCTCAGCCTCTCGCCAGTGTAAGGGTCCCACATGATCACGTTGGTGTCGTAAGAAGCCGTGACAAGCAAGGCAGAGTCAGGGGAGAAGTCACAAGAGACAACACTGCTTTGGTGGCCCTCGAGCTTCCGGATTAACGTGTAGGACCGCATGCTCCATAGGAAGACCTGTGGAAAGCGACAGGGGCCTGGTTAGGGGCAGGAACACAGTATTAGAATGTGAGCAGTGCCCACGTCAGGCCTCAGGGCCAGAGGAAGCCATGTTCTTCACCCGCTTTTCTACAGCTCTTCCAAAATGTATCATATAAGCTTAAATAAAGTAATAGTTCCGCATTCTCAAGGTGCCTAGTCAATGGACACGCTCAAGGAGTGAACCTTAAAGAAGAGCAAACCAGGCCAACCTCCGGAAGCTGCCAGCTAATATGGGTCGGTAGAAGCGTCTGAGTCCTGCTTCTGAGTGCTGTTACAAACATGTAGTATGTGTGGAGGAAGACCTAGGCCCCATGCTAGCTTGTCCTTTCATTTAATACCAACAAAAGGGCCAGAGTGAACTCCAGGCCTACCAACTCCTGTATCTGCCGTGCCATTTTACACCTGTCTGTTCACAGGACCATGGAAATCGGCCCCCACCACTGCACATCGGACACAGCTCATCACTTTAAACCTTCCTGAGAGTCATTATAAATAGGATTTTATTTTCTTTCCTTTAAGAAAACTTGCACTTTCACATAGTTCCAAACCTCAAATGAATGATTAACCATCTGGGCGGCACCAAATAGTGAATTCTTAACTTTCCCAAGTCAACCACAGCAAACAGCTCCATGCAAAACTATTCCCAAAGTATCCTTGGGTTTCTAATACTTATTAAAAATAACAGGCAGGATGACAGGGCAAAATTCAATAAGTAGCTGTACATTTTGTAATCTGAAATGAAAATCCTAATTAGGTAGCTATAAACTAGATGGTTCAAAGGCAATCTGGATCCATATATGGGTTGCAACTTTTAAAATCGTAGACTCTCCAAGGGGAAAAGAAACTTAAAAAGCATCCCTTTCCCATTTGTAAAGACAAACAGGCCTCCAATGAAGGTAGCGATCTACGTAAACTTAACCACCTCTTTTGGCTCATGTCGAAGTGCAAATCGAAAGGGAGGCATGCGGGAGGCAAGGTTTGAGACAGTTGGTTTACTTACCTTCTCACACACAAGGTGGCTACAAACCTCCAGGTCTTGCTGAACTAGCGCAATAGAGGAAATGGCACCCGATGTGTGAGACTCACCGACTTTTCTCCAGCTGCAGAGCAAAGCATGCTGCAGTCCGGGGAGATGGAGCAGCAGTACACCCACTGCAGATGGCCCGACAACACCTGAATCTGCTTACCTGGCAGACAAAGGGGCAGACAGTGAGCTGTCACAAACCACGAAGCAGAAAGACTGAGGAACGTCATGATGGGCCACCCAGCACTCTAGTAACTGAGTGCCACCACCCACTTTTTAATGCAGAGAAAGAAATATGACAAAGCCTGTCATTTAAATACCTGAAATCAATTCGTATAATATTCTAACACGCAAAGGAAATTACTCCCCACTGTTACACCAAACTCCACAGGATCATCAGGATAAACAGAGCAGACAGATCAGGTTCGATAGTTCCCTTTGATAGCAAAGAACATTCTTTTCCAGTCCCACCACCACCTCAATTATACTTGGAAGCATCCTTACAAATCCGAGAGTGTATCTTCACTTCTCTCTGTAATGGTCCCCCCTCATCACAAGGTTCCCACTCTACACCCTCCCCCGCTCCCCCACCAAGTGTCTGGATGAGCAATGGTGGTTACTAGGGCCATGTGCTCTGGAGTGAGATGAATGTGGGTTTGCACGCTGGCTCCACTGTGCACTTAGCACACAATCCTGAACCACTCATGTAATCTCTCCAGGTTTCAGTTTTTGAAACAAACTGCCCATCCATAGGGAAATGAGTGAATAAAAAGTGTAACAGATAGATCCACCCTGTTAATTCCTATTAAATTAAGAATCTAGATTTCCCATGGAGTATCTTTAATGAAAAAACAAGATTCAGAAAAAAATCTGAAGACTATGATTCCATTCTTATGAAACATAATGACTCTAAAACACATAAATGTAAGAGGAATAGGATCATACAAGTGTAAGCAAAACATGGAAAAAAAATATGGAAAATTCTTAGCATGGGTTACGCAAGATTACAGGAGGATTATGGAGGAATTCAACAGACGGGAGAATTAGAAAGATGGCAAAGCTGGTGTGGGCAGGAATCAAGCTAAAATAAAAGGAAAAACTCTTTAAAAATGTTTTTGTTTGGTTAATCCTCACTTGAGGATATTTTTTCCATTGCTTTTCAGAGAAAGTGGAAGGGAAAGAAGATGGGAGGAAGAGAGAAACATTGATGTGAGAAAGTCACATGGACTGGTTGCCTCCCACACATGCCCTGACCCCCAATCAGGGGCAGGGAGCAAACCCACAACCTAAGTATGTGACCTTGACCAGGAATCAAACCTACGACCCTCCAGTATTTGGGCCGACACTGTAACCACTTAAAAACCCCAACCAGGGCAGGAAAAAAAAAGTGCATATATATATTCTATCTAATAAAAGAATAATATGCAAATTGACCATACCTCTGCTTCACCCACCAGCCACGCCCACCAGCCAATCAGAGCAAGTATGCAAATTAACCCAACCAAGATGGCTGAGGCAACAGAGAGAGCAGGAGGGAGGCTTGGGTTGCCCCTGGCAATGGAGGAAGCCAAGCTTTCTGCACATCCTGGCCCACCCAGACCTCCACTTAAGGCAACAAAGTTTCAAGTGCTGTGTGAGCAGAAGGCTTGGCTCCATTCTAGGCTACAAAGTTTCAATTGTGGTGGCCATCTTGTGTCCACATGGGGGCAGGATCTTTTGACCACATGGGGCAGTCATCTTGTGTGTTAGAGTGATGGTCAATCTGCATATTACTCTTTTATTAGATTGGATAGAGGCATGGGTGGGGGCCAGCTGGTTTGGCCTGAAGGTGTCCTGGATCAGGGTGGGTGTTCCCTTGGGGTGTGAGGTGGCCCAGGCAAAGAGCCTGTGGTGGTTTGCAGGCTGGCCACACCCCCTAGCAACCCAGGCGGAGACCCTGGTATCTGGAATTTATTTATCTTCTACAATGGAAACTTTGTAGCCTGGAACAGAGCCAAGCCTTCTGCTGGCACAGCCACTGAAACTTTGTTGCCTTAAGTGAGGGTCTGGGCAGGCCAGGGTGTGCAGAAAGCTTGGCTTCCTCCATCGCCAGGGGCAATCCAAGCCTCCCTCCTGCTCTCTCTGTGGCCGTAGCTATCTTGGTTGGGTTAATTTGCATACTTGCTCTGATTGGCTGGTGGGTGTAGCAGAGATACAATCAATTTGCATATTACTCTTTATTAGATAGAATACACACCCACACACATAAAGGATATATATGGTCATTTATAAATTTACTAGAGGCCTGGTGCACAAAATTCGTGCACAGGGGGAGGTGTCCTTCAGCCCAGCTTGCACCCTCTCCAATCTGGGACCCCTTGAGGGATGTCTGACTGCCCCTTTAGACCAGATCCCACTCTCACAATCCAGGACTGCTGGCTCCCAACTGCTCGCCTGCCTGCTTTCCTGATTGCCCCTAACCGCTTCTGCCTGCCAGCCTGACCACCCCCTAACCACTCCTGACAGCCTGATTGATGCCCAACTGCTCCCTTGCCAGCCTGTTTGCCCCTAACTGCCCTCCCCTGAAGGCCTGGCCACCCCTAACTGCCCTCCCCTGCAGGCCTCGTCCCTCCAAACTGCCTTCCCCTGCAGACCATTTTGTGGCAGCCATGTTGTGTCCACATCAGAGCAGCCATTTTGTGCAATGGAGTGACAGTCAATTTGCATATTACTCTTTTATTATATAGGATGGGTGTGTGTGGATAAATATAAATTTTTTAAAGTCAGTCATGGTTTCTCAGCTATCAAACAAGAATAGTACACCTGCTCTGAGGTCATTGTGAGTATTGAATAAATTAAGATACATCATGTAGGGCAGGGTCCAATATCTGGGAACACTACATTATTCCCCTCCTCTTTAAAAAGCCCTAATAATTGGTCTAGTCCAGTGGTCACCAAACTTATTAGTCAACAGAGCCAAATATCAAGAGTACAACAATTGAAATTTGAGAGCTGAATTTTTTAAACTTAAACTTCTTCTAACACCACTTCTTCAAAATAGACTCGCCCAGGCCATGGTATTTTGTGGAAAAGTCACACTCAAGGGGCCAAAGAGCCGCATGTGACTCGCAAGCCACTGTTTGCCGACCACTGGTCTAGTCCATTCTGCCCACTCTGTGTCACCTGCAGCTTCCCAACCAAGTGATTTTCAAAGTCACTTGAAGAACCTTCCTTCAATGGTGGCAAGCTGAATCAGGTCACACAACAGAAATGGCACTGCCTTTGACTAACCCTTCCGGTCAGCAGGCCTGGCTTGGATTGTATGACTGAGTCCCACAGGAATGGGAAGGAACTGTACAGAGTTCTCTTAGTGACTAGGGGCCCTCAGGTGAGGAACTACAAGCACCTTCTCCTCAATTGTTTGAAAAAATGATTGGGCTCATTTCTAAGAGGGAAGCAGACAGGGCCTCTCTTGCGATTTGGGGAACAGCCATGGCTCAGGTCGAAGTGCAGTGCCTTTGCATTATCAGGAATGAGTGTGTCTCTTCATGAACTGCCCGCATCACCATTTCCTCTTTCCACCTCTCTCCAGCCTCCGCGTGCCCACCCAGGTGGGGAGAAATGACCTGTTAACCAATTTTCCTTCCCTCTGTCACTTTCCAGTTTGAGGATCAAACGGGAGACGTGTGGAACTCTTCGTTGGGCTGCTCCTCTATCTAATTCTGTTCAAGTCAGAATCGCAAGCCTGAGAGAATTCTTCTAAACCTAGATTCTACTTCACAAGAAACTCTGTTTCTAACAGGAAATGCCCAAGGAAGATGACTTCCTCTAGATCAGTGGTTCTCACCTGGGGAGACTGTGCCCTTCACGGGGACACGGGCAATGTCTGCACACATTTTGGTTTGTCACGACTGTAGAGGGTGCTGCTGGCATCTACAGGATAGGATGCACACCCCATAAGAAAGACTTATGCAGCCCAAAATGTCAACAATGCCATTGTGAGAAAGGCATTCTCCATCACGGTATTTTCAAAAAGGTTTTCTATTGGTTTTTAAACATCTTTTTCCTTACAGTATGTAAATACGTATTCAATCAATAGACAGATATATACACATAATTTAAATCTTCAAGGGATGAAGGGGGAGTGATCAAGAAAGAAATATGTGAAAAGGCTCCAAAAGAAACAATAATAGAAAAAAAGATAGAAAACACTATTCTGGGTAAAAATGACACAGGTAAAGTAGGGAAAGGGGCAAATATAGTGTTTTAGGAGTTCCCCGGGAGTTCCATCACCTCCATACCATGATTATTCAGGTCCCAGATGCGCAGAGTCTTGTCCCGAGACGCAGAGACCAAAATCAAACTGCCACTGGGTGTGAAGCTCAGATCTCTCACAACATCTTGGTGGCCGGAAAGATTCAAAAGCAGGAGCCCTAGTGGGGCAGCAGGAGCACTCAGTCAGTGGGAGAGATGGCACCTGATCTGCCCGTCACGGCTGCACCCTTAGCGAACTGGGGGGCTGGAGCCCTTCAAGCCGATGAGGACATGCACATGACCTTGTGCCAGACGGAAACGACCTACCTGTCTGCACCTCCCAAATCTTGATCTGCCCATCATTGAGTCCTGTAGCGAGGATCAGGCAGGAGACGTCTGGCCCTGGGGGATGGGGGCGTGCCCAGAGCTTCCTGCTGGGTGGAGAAGGCCATGGGCTGAAAGCCAAACCCCAGACAATCTGCCCACAGTCCAGAGTCTTCTCCTTCGGGCTGCCTCGCCCCTTTGTATCATTTTTGCTGCTTCGGCTTTTGGCTTCAAACCCTTTAGGGGTGCTGGGGAAGTAGAGAGATCTTAATGAATATGAAACTCGCCAGGTCAACCCACTTTTCATCCTGGGTATCTAAGACTTGAAAGTCCTAGGAACAAACTGGGCTTCGGTGAATTCTGGTGTGACTTCTTCTTAGAACCTGTGTAACGAGGCTTCCCTGGCCTTGGCTTATCCCATCTGGGACAGCCCTGCCTGGGGGACCTGCCTGTGGGATACAGTCCTCTAGGGTTTGGTGTGTGAAAGGAAAGTGCACTCAGTTTTTCCCACGGGAAAGAAGGCACACTGCAGGTGTGGAGCCAGGACAGCACTGAGAGCCTCACTATCCATCTGCAGCTCTCCTGCCTGAGGAGACTCCCAGCTCTAGCTTAGAACACTCCCAAGAAGCAGGGAAATATGTCCTTTTCTTGCCCACACTTAGCTTGGTACACACTGATTTCTGCCTTCACTTGCTATGTTCCAACCAATAAGTAAGGCTCTATCATTTACTTCCAGCCAGCAGGATAGTCACCAGACAGAAAGAACCCACAGAACTACTCAGGAGTGCACTGAGCAACCTGACCCTCTTCCTTTAACATTCTACTTTAACACTCGGTCCCTAACTACTGGGCCTTCCACCACTCCGCCTCGCAGCCAGGATCGCAAAGGCTTGAGCAATTAGATAGCCAGGGGTTCAGCCAGAACACCTGGCTGTTTCCTGCCTGTGGTGCACTTGATTAGGGCAAGCAGGAGTCCTACTTTCCTGTGTGACACTGACCACACCCTGGGGTACATCAAACTAGGGGAAATGGAGATGATAATGCTAGAACTGAGTTCCATGAGAAATCCCGTATCACATATATGGACCTTTTTATGTACTACATTTGTCCCTCAAAGTAAGGAAATCACATGTTTGTCAGTTGTTTGGTTGAAATAGACTAAAACAATTGAACCAAGCTTCCTTATAAAGCGAGGAGGAATTGAAGCAATGTAGTCTCCTTTGGCTCTAAAGCTCTACTAATGTAAGTCAGAGGTTTGCAAGCTCTGCCTAGGCCAGCAGCCTGTTTTTATAAATAAAGTTTTTTTTACTATATTTTATTGATTTTTTTACAGAAAGGAAGGGAGAGAAATAGAAAGTCAGAAACATCAATGAGAGAGAGACATCTATCAGCCGCCTCCTGCACGCTCCACAGTGGAGATGTGCCTGCAAGCAAGGTACATGCCCCCAACTGGAATCGAACCTGAGACCTTTCAGTCCACAAGCCGACTCTCTACCCACTGAGCCAAACCGGTCTCGGCTATAAATAAAGTTTTGATGGGTATACCACCACGCTCATTTGCTCCCCTGTTTTCTATGGGTGCTTTGATTCTGTAACGGCATAGCTGAGTGCCCTTGACAGACATATGGCCTATAAAAGTGAAAATACTTATTTTCTGGACCTTTTCAGAAAAAAATTGCTGACCCCTGTTCTCAATAGCCCAATATAGTCTGAGATTTTGTTATTCTGACAAAACATAAGGGTGTGATAATGAATATCTTTTTGGTTGGGCTTGCCCAACCCACACATGGCCCCACACACATCGCAGACCTGCCTGGCCCTGCACAAGAGCCTGAGTTTGCCACCTGGGGAAAAAGCGTGTAAAAGGCAGACCATGGAAAAACTTCACAGGACAGTGTGACCCTCCACAGTTAAATTTGTTTTATTTTTTATAAAATCCTAATTTCTGTATTTGAATTAAGGGTAACTATAAAAGTAACTAAAAGTATAGTTACTTTATTCCAAAGAAATTAAGGCACATTAATATGTTAAATCATTTTAATATCACACATTTAATTTCTCTAGAAAGATACTAAAATCTCCACCTTAGGGTAGAGTTGACTTTCCTGTGGTCCCCAAATCAGGGGCAGATCTGGAACCAGAACATATATAAGTCTTGGGTACCTTAGCCTACTGCTCAACAGATGCCCTGGACTTCTGAGTTTGTCAATGAATCAAGAGATGAGTTATATGGGAGGTGGGGAGGTACAGCTTGAAAAGGGGTAACAAAGGGCAAGGTAGATTCATTGGGAGAACTTAACTTCACTGAAGTTTCAAAAAATTTTATTTCTAAAAGTAGTATAACTATTTGGTTAGTATCAATTACTTGCTCCATATCAAAAGCACATATGATATTTTAAAATGTGTAACAATCCTGGGTCCGCCCAGCGTGGCTCAGTGGTTGAGCTTGGCCTAAGAACCAGGGAATCAAGGTTCAATTCTCATCAGAGCACATGTCTGGGTTTTGGGCTCAATCCCCAATAGGGAGCATGCAGGAGACAGCCTATCAACGATTCTCATCATTGATGTTCCTATATCTCTCTCCTCCTCCTCCCTCCTTTCTGAAATCAATAAAAGTATTTTTTAAAAAGGTGTAACAATCCTAAGAAGATCATAAATACCTCAGACTCCTCCCTTTTTAAAAGATTTAAAGATTATTTTTAATTATAAAAATAACTAAGAAATGTGAGGAGAAAATTTGGAAATGAGGCAATTAATAGTTAATATGTGAAGAATATATTAACCTTTAGTACTTTATATACTTAAGTACAAGAATGATTTTTAGGGGAAAAAACATATTATTTCATTTTATGCTTTTAAAAAAATCCTCATCTGAGGATATGTTTACTGATTTTTGAGAAAGGAACTGAGAGTTACAGAAACATCGATTGGTTGCACCAGATGAGGGACCGAACCTGCAATCTAGGTATGTGCTCTGACCAGGAATCAACCCACAACCTTTTTGGTATACAGAACGACCCTCCAACCAATTGAATCACCTGGCCAGGGCCATTTTATGCTTTTTTAAAAACTTTTTCAGACTATAGATTTATATCTGGTTGTGAAGTTTAGTCCCCTGTACTTAGAGTGGATCAATAAACAATGAATGGCCCTATCCAGTTTGGCTCAGTGGATAGAGCGTTGGTCTGTGGACTGAAGGGTCCCAGGTTCAATTCTGGGCAAGGGCACATGTCCAGGTTGCAGACTCCATCCCCAGTAGAGGGCGTGCAGGAGGGAGCTGATCAATGACTCTCTCTCATGACTGATGTTTCAAACTCTCTCTTCCTCTCTCTGAAATCATTAAAAATATATCTTAAAACAACAACAATGAATGACCTTGGCATTATCATTAAACTGACTATATAGAACAGTGGTTTTCAACCTTTCTAATGCCGTGACCCTTTAATACAGTTCCTCATGTTGTGGTGACCCCCAACCATAAAATTATTTTCATTGCTACTTCATAACTGTAAATTTGCTACTGTTATGAATCGTTATGCAAATATCTGTGTTCTCTGATGGTCTTAGGCGGTCACAACGCACAGGTTGAGAATCACTGCTATAGAGCATAAGACCATCAGAAAACACAGATATTTACATTATGATATGTAATAGTAGCAAAATTACAGTTGTGAAGTAACTGAAAATAATTTTATGTTTGGGGGTCACCACAACATGAGGAACTGTATTAAAGGGTCGTGGCATTAGAAAGGTTGAGTTTCACTGCTATAGATAGAACTGAAAATCACGCCAAAACACACACACAGAAAGCTACAAGATATTGAAAAAAGTTATTGGGGAAGATATACCCCAGTGGAAGAAGATACCGCCGTATTCATGGATTGGTAGAATCAACATCATTAAAATATCCATATTACTCAAGACAATCTCCAGATTCAATGCAATCCCTATTAAAATACCAACAGCATATTTCACATTGCTAGAACAAATACTCCAAAAATTTATATGGAATCAAAAAAGCCCCAAATAGCTGTAGCAATCTTAAGAAAACAAAGTTGGAGGAATCACAATATCAGATTTCAATTTATACTACAATGCCACCTAACTCAAAACAGCCTGGTACTGGCATAAGAACTGGTATATAGACCAATGGAATGGTACAGAGAACCCAGCAATTGACCCAACTCATCATGCTCAATTAGTATTTGATAAAGGAGTCAGACAGTCTTTTCGATAAGTGGTGTTGGGAAAATTGGACAGATGCACGGAAAAAAATGAAATTAGACCACCAACTTACACTATACACCAAAATAAACTTAAACTGGGTAAAAGACTTAAATGTAAGATGTGAAACCATAGAAGAAACCACTGGCAGCAAAATCTTAGACATCTATCTCTTGTAGCAATATGTTTATGGATACATCTCCTAGGACAATGAAAATTAAGGAGAAAATAAACAAATGGGACTACATCAAAATAAAGAGTCTCTGAACAACAAAAGAAACCATCAATAAAATAACAAGAGTGCCCACCTCATGGGAGAACATATTTGGGTTAACCTCCAAAATCCACAGGAAACTCATACAACTTAACAAAAGGAAGATAAACAACCCAATTAAAAAATGGGCAAAGGACCTAAATAGACACTTTTCCAAAATGGACATACATAATGCCAAGAGACAAATGAAAACCTGTCAAAGTCACTGATCATCCGAGAGACGCAAATCAAAATGACAATGTGGTACCATCTCACACCTGTCAGAATGACTATCATCAACAAATCCACAAAGGACAAGGGTTGGCAAGGATGAGGAGAAAAAAGAACCCTCATGCACTGCTGGTGGGAATGCAGACTGGATCAGCCACTGTGGAGAACAGTATGGAGTTTCCTCAAAAAACTAAAAATGGATCTCCCATTTGACCCAGTAATCCCACTCCTAGGAATATATCCCAAGAAACTAGAAACACCAATCAGAAAGAATATATGCACCCCTATGTTAATAGCAGCACTATTTACAATAGCTAAGATTTAGAAACAGCCTACGTGCCCATCAGCAGATGAGTGGATTAAAAACTGTGGTACATGTACATAATGGAATACTACACAGCTGAAAAAGAAAGAATTCTTATCATTTGCAACAGCATGGATGGACCTAGAAAGCATTGTACTAAGCAAAACAAGACAGTTGGAGAAAGGTAAGTGTCACATGATCTCACTCATTTGTGGAATCTAATGAACAACATACTATGTAATAAAGAGGGAATATGCAAATTGACTGCCATGTCATCACAAAGATGCTGGTGCCCATAACCACAAGATGGCGGCACCCAGTCCCCTCAGCCCTCCTTGAGTCCCCCAGTCCTTTCAGCCCTGCCGGAGGGAGCAGGGGGGAGCAGATGAGCAGTGTGGCCGGACCTGCCCTCAGGCGGGTCCAGCCACGCCCTGCGTCGCCTCCAGGGTCCCACAGTCCTTTCAGCCCAGCAGGGGGGCAGCATATGGTGTGGCCAGACCTGCCCTCAGCCTTCCAGCCGCTTAGGGCCGGTTCAAGGCACAGGCAAGCCTCGGATGGCAGCTGCCCAGCCAGCCGCCCAGGGCCGCCTGAGGCTCAGGTAACTAGGGCTGGCTGAGGCAGCAGCAGAGTGTGATGGGAGTGTCGCCTTCCCTGATCACCAGGTCGCCTCTTACTTCTGAGGGCTCCCCAACTGTGAGACGTGGCAGGCTGGGCTGAGGGACTTCCTGTCCAGTGCATGAATTTTCATGCTTCGGGCCTCTAGTAAACTGATAAACAAAAACAGACCCAGAGACATAGAAACATTAAACAGACTCAAACCTCAGAAGGAAGGCAGGAGAGGAAGGAGGGGGGAAGAGATAAACCAATGAACTCATATGCGTATATGCATAACCCACAGACACAGATGATAGGGTGATAAGGCTTGGGGGAGAGGCGGGTGGGAGAGGGCAATGTGGGAAAAAAGGGACATATGTAATACTTTCAACAATAAAGATTTTAAAAAATACATACAATCTTTGACAGCTGCTAACATACATAAAAACAAGGGGCCCAGTGCACAAATTTGTGCACCTTGAACAGAACTGTGGGCCAGGAGGTTTTGGTAGGCACAGGGCCGGGTCTTGGCCCATCCTCCGTGCTCCCACCCAGCCCCTCCTGCCATGGCCCCCAATCGCCACTACCACAGCCACTGCTCCCACACGCTGACAGTGTGGAACAACTGGGGTTGGCGCCAATAGTGGGTGCAAGTGGGGCTGGTGCCGGCAGTGGGTACGAGTGGCGGCTGCTACCCCGATCACCCCTCAGGAGCAGAGGAGGTGGAAAAGCCCTGTGGGACGATCGGGGCTGGCAGCAGCTGCTCACACCCCCTGATGGCACGGCATAATCAGGACCCGCATCGGTGCCGGCAGGGGGTGTGAGCAGCGGCTCCAGTGCTGGCAGCAAGTGCAAGCAGCAGGCAAAACTGCAGTGTGCAGGAGCAAAGAATTTTCAGTAACCACCAAAGGCTTGCCCCGATGATAGCGACCGGCGCCCTGCCTTGGTCTGGTGCCTCTGCTCACCTGCTCCATCATCCCACCGAGGCCAATGCCTGCCACGTTCCCCACTCTGCCACCTGCTGCTGACAGCCACCACGTTCCCCACTCTGCCACCTGCTGCTGATGCCCGCCACGTTCCCCACTCTGCCACCTGCTGCTGATGCCCGCCATGTTCTGTGTGTTCCCCCTGTGGTCAGTGCACATCATACCAACCGGTTGTTCAGTTGTTCCACCATTCCGTCTATTTGCATATTAGGGTTTTAGATATATAGATATAGATACAGATACAGATACAGATACATAGATATAGATATAGATATATAGGTATATAGATATATAGATGCCACAATGTCATTAACCATTCTCTCATCACTCAAATGGAAGGACATTTTTAAGGTCTTTGATGCCTACTGTCAAATACACTTCCAGAAAGAGTACACATTTATCCCCTTGATCTCAACAGTATACAGAGTACCCATTTTAGCAAACTCTCATCAGCTTTACCTATTATCAAGGCAATATATTTCAGACTAAACTTCTAAAAAACTTAAATCTAATATACAATTTATAAGAAATGCCTAAAGCAAAACAAATGAAACCCTTAAGGGCACAGGCTGTGTTTGATTTATTTAGGATTCTCACCCCTCACTCAGTTTTAGGCAAAGAAGATTTGCAACAAATGTTGGTTGAATACATAAATGCAGACAGAGTTACCCTGGGACAAATGAAAAAATGCAAATGCTGGGCCAATTGACTAGGGGCTCAAGCTTTCAGACACTGGGACCTGTCCAGCCCAAAGAAAGAAAAATACAGAAACTAAACGTGGTAGATAATGAAAAGATAATACCCTATTTTAAAATGGGCAGAGGATTTGAAGAGACAATTCTCCAAAGCAGATATATAAAGGGCCAATAAGCACATGAAAAGGTGCTCAACATCAGTACCCATCAAGGAAATGCAAATCAGAACCACAATAAGATGCTATTTCACTCCAACCAGGATGGCTATGCTGTAATCAAAGACTGGCAATAAGTATTAGAGAGGATGTGAAAAAATTTTTAAACTCACACACTGCTGGTGGTATTGTAAAATGGTATAGCCACTTTGAAAAAGTCTGATAGTTCCTCAAACAGTTAGGCACAGAAAACATATCAAATCGTACTGAGACAGGCTAGTAAGCCAGGACAAGTGGAATAGGGAAACTGAGGCAGTTAGCTGACCAACTAGCAAAGCAATTTACAGTAGATACAGAAGGTCGCCTTCCTAGGAATAACATCTAGGCTTCAGTTGTATTTCAGCTCCAGACCAAGAAAAGCAGCAAAACCAGATGGGCGACACCAGGACCAGCCACAGTAACAACCCCCAGCCCTAACACGGACCAGTCAAGACCAAGAACCTGGATGGGCACACCTAGAAGACTGATGAATATTCTGTAGAGACCTGCCCCTGAGGCCTTCCTGCCTTTGAGAAAGAAATAAAGTCTCAAGAGAAAGGACCCAGGGCATGCTCTTGATCTAAGGCAGTGGTCGCCAACCGATGGTCCGTAGACCACTGGTGGTCCTTGAGGTCCGAAAAGTTGGCAACCGTTGGTCTAGGGAGCAGCCCCTGCCATTTCCTTACCCTTATTCTTCCCTGTATTCTTTCCCCCATGAGCATGCATCTCCTACACCCCAAAAGACCCACAAGATTTGCACCTGAGGAGCAATGGGCAATGGCAGCTCAGTCGTCAAAGGCTAGTCCCCTAAACCTGTTCCCAAGGCGCTCTTTCGCTGACTTCCCAGGGAGCTAAGGCTGCCTAGGCGCTCCTGTTGCTTCTTCAGTGCTGAGTCCTTTCTTGTTTCACGCCCCCAGCTTTAATAAATGTCCCCTCAGAGTCATCTGGGCTTGGTTTGTGAAATTTTTCCTGCACCAAGAACTGCCAAGGGCCAGGTCCCCTTTCTGGTAACAGTATGTTCACACACAGACTTGTACATCAATATTCACAGCAGCATTCTTTATAACAGTCAAAGGTGAAAACAACCCAAATATCCACCAATTGATAAATGTATAAACAACATGTGGTTATCTCCATACAAGGAATATTATTTGGCAATGACAGGAAATAAAATATTGATATATGTATCAATATAAATAACTGAAAATATTATGTTATGAACAAAGCCAGTCAAAAACATCTACATATTATCTGATTGATATGAAACGTTCCGAATAGGCAAACCTATAACGACAGGAAGTAGACTAGTGGCTACTCAGGACTGGAGAGTAGAGGGGTTTGAAGGGTGCCAGCTTAGGGATGTGGGGTTTCTTTTATGAGTAATGAAAATGTTCTAAGATTAATCATGGTTATAGATACACTCTAAATGGGCAAATTGCATGGTGGGTAAATTATATCTCAATAAATGTTTTTAAAAACTTGGGGCTAACACAATCTCGATGGAATTGGTTTTCCCACGTCCGTCCTGCATGTGGGGCTCTGGGGAGTCCTGAGCTGTCCCGCCGTTTTCCCTCTCCTGTTCTTGGGCAGGAAGACCCAAGAGCAGGTAGTAGTTTGAATAAGCGCTCACGTTCCTCAGGGCGTGAGGACTCCCTCATGCCTTGGGATACAGAGTACTTACAACTGCTCCTCCAGTGGCCAGGGGATCAGCTTGACAATGCAGTGTCCTTGAGACCAAGCAAACCAGGAGCCATCTGGGGAGAAGGCGACACTCCAGGTTTCACAGCTCGACTTCCAATCGAACTGGTGGGGGCGCCCGGGCTTGAGTTCGGCCAGCAGCAGCGGTTCCTCTGGGACAGGAGACAGCATGCTTCAAACAAGCACTCTCACTTCCTTCTTCACCTCCCTGACTCAGACGCTGAGAGCCACTGTCTCACCATGGCATGGGGTAGGGTTCTGGGAGGGAATTGTCCCTTAAGTGACCTGGGGCAGTAACAGTAGCCAAAGGCCACATTCCACCGTGGTTACTCAGTTCTGGCACTCCCCTCTGTTGGTTAACCATGACTCAGTAACCTTTGGAAGGGTAAACCCAGTGACCAGAGGCCTCCTTTTCCTATGAATGCCTAAAGAGGAAGAAAGGAGAGGGCTGGATCAGGACTAGACCAAGCAAGGCTGTTAGATGGTGCAGATTAGGAGGCTTTCAAATATATTTAAATTCTCAAAAGAACCCGCTCCTGGGAGAAAAGGGTTATCTGAAACTCACCCCCCTCCCTACCATCAAGACCAAAATAAAATGTTCAGCACTTGCCCTGCTTCCTCTAGCTTAGACCAGTCATGCCCAGAGTAGCGCATGCTCATTCAGTTGGACTCCTTTTCTGCTTTTGAGAATCCCACCTAGATTAGCAACTGGGAAGCATACCCTGATCTCACAGGATCAGAGCAGAAATAAGTCCCCTCTGCTTATTTCTTCTCTCCAGTGATAGCCAATCTCCCTCCCCTCCTCCAAGAATGTAAGCATCTTTATTCGAAAACAGCAAGTTAATCTTTGTATCTGTCAGGCCTAGGAGAGCACCTGGTGAGGAGTTAAGTGCTGGAAAGATGCGTCTTCGTCAACAGGAAGGGCAGTCCCTGGTTATGTTTCCTCCTCCACTGGAAGGTTGTCCGTGGCTGGTAAAGCTCCTAAGTTAAAGGCCCTCGGAATTGATTTCCTGACCACAATGATGTGTAATGGTGATACATACTAATATAATAACTGGCTTCCCTCCTGCATGAGGTCACTTCCTGATCTGTATGTTCCACTTTAACAGTTCTGAGACTTTGACCCTTTTATAGCTATTATCAGATAGAAACTAATTTAAGCACCCCATTGTTCATATATTCTAAGACACATCTTTATGTCTTCTCACATTTTGACCTCCATGAAATCAGGATGTGTCTTACAAGTGATGGCGTTTCATGGTTACAAAGGCAGTATCTTTTTTCTCAGTGATACATAGGCCAATATGACCTGTATCCTGAATTCAATGAAACAGGTGGTAAAGATGCACATATAAGTGCATTTATGCATATAATCATATCAAAGCTTTGGTGGCTTTGCTATTTAAGGAAGTTTCCTTTATATTAAATCCCTGAGGTTCTATATGTAAATCTAGGTTTTAAAATATTAAAGTCTAAACTGGTGTTTGTACAGGCCCTGGTCATTTCTCCTAGAAATGTGTGTTTGTGCACGTGATACTTTCATTTATATCATTATTTTTCTGTAGAAGCATATTCCTCTGGATGTGAATGTTTACATGACAAGAATATTTTACTGCATATTTTAAATCCCAAACAGACCTCTTAATGTTATGCAGCAATCCTGCAACAACTCCTTCCAGATATTTCCTTATGGTGACACAGCCTTAATCTGTTAATGCCTTCTACATGTAGCCCAGTAGTTCTCAACTGGGGGTAATTTTGCTCCCCCGAGGACACGTGGCAATGTCTTGAGACACTTTTGTTGTCATAACTGGGGGTGGTGCTACTGCTATGTAATGGGTGGAGGCCATGGGTGCTGCTAAGCATACTGCAATGCAGAGGTCAGCCCCCACATGAAGAACTTTCTGGCCCAAAATGTCAGTAGTGCCAAGGCTAAGACCCTGTATGTACACAATACTAAAAGACATGGACAATGACAAATTTCATTATTCCATCGGACTATATTTACACAGGGTTCACTTCCTCCACATACACACTAGCCATCCTTTGGAATACCAGAGGCTCCACATAATATGAAAAGGGGTCATCGTTCATTTTTCTCTTTTCTTCACCTCCCAATCCAAATCCATTAGCAAGTTCTATCAAATCTGTTTCCAAGAGACTTGGCAAACCTAACTTCCCCTCATCTCCATGGCTACTATTCTAATCTATGCAACATCATCATCTCACTAAGCAGCCTTCCAACTGCTCTCCTAGCTCCCACTCTGGCCCCTACCATCCATTCTCCTCACCCTCCAAAGTAATCCGCTTCAATCAATAAAGTACAAACTCCTCACCCTGCCCTCAAGAGTCCTGAAGAAACTGGCCCTGTCTTGTCTCCCACCTGGCTTATCTCTCTCTTCTTGCTCCTGGCTCTAGCACACTCACTAGCCTTCTCTCACATCTTCATGGTGCTCCATTAGTTCCAACCCCCAGGCCTGTGCACCAGCTATTCTCATCCCCAGGAATGCCTCTGTGGCTGGTGCCTTTTCTTCATTCAGGTCTCAACTTAAATGGTAGCTCTCTAGAGAGCCCTTCTCTGACACCCGAGACAATCTCCTTCACAATCTCTCACTTTTCTTTCTTTTTTTAGAATTCTATTATTATTGTTGTTGTTATTTATTTCAGAGAGGAAGGGAGAGGGAGAGCTAGAAACATCATTGATGAGAATCACTGATGGGCTGCCTCTTGCACGCCCCCTACTGGGGGTGTCAAGCCTGCAACTGGGCATGTGCCCTTGACCAGAATCAAACCTGGAACCCTTGTCTACAGGCTGATGCTCTACCCACTGAGCTAAACCGGCGAGGGCTTCTCACTTCTTTACAGCACAATCACTAATTTGATTATTAACTATCTTCCCCAACTAGAACATCCACTCCAAGGGAGCAGGGACTTTTTACCCCAGTTCATAGCAGAGTTCCTGGCAGAGAATAGGCAGACAGTAAATATTTGTTGAATAAATATACATGCTATACCTCCTTAAATATAAATAAAATGATGCCTCCTAAACTATTCTGATGCCTGTGCCAAACATTTCACATGAAATGTTCTTAAACATGAGCCATTCCCAGATTTCACATTCTATTTCTGTGATTTGAGGATTTAATTCTTGCTATTTTAGGCTCAGGAATCCAGGAGCTAAAAGAAGAAAGAACCCAGTGACTCCTGTCTCTTCTTCTATTCTAGAATGAAGGAAATTCTGAAGGGGGAGTCTGGGCCCCAACTACAATTGGCTGCTGGAAAAGAAAGACGTAATTAGTGCAGAGCTTACAAACCAGAGCCAAGGGCATCCAGCTTCATTTGGGACTGCACCTGCCACGGCCCTTCTTGGTGAAAAAGCTCAGGGTTTTCTAATTAAACACTGGGATGTGTGTGGACCCACGGGCTGAACAGAAAGATATTTTATGATGGGTCTTGTCTGTGAAAGGAGATTGCCTTAACACGGAGATGGAAGCTGACTCCAGGCAGCAGAAAGCAAGGCGATTTGTTGTGCCTCGGGATTATCACATTATTCCATCGGCCTGGGAAACGCTGCCAGGTGGACTCCAGATCTCTGCCTGCTGTTCCATCTCACCCTTCAGGGCTGGGTGCTGATATTGCCTTCTCAGAAGCCTTCCTGGCCTCACAGTCTAAAGTGGCCCAGTTAGGCTGGCTGGTGTGGCTCAGTGGTTGAGTGTCGATTTATGGACCAGGAGGTCTTGGTTCAATTCCTGGTTAGGGTACACGCCCAAGATACGAGCTCGATCCCCAGTATGGGGTTCACAGGAAGCAGCCCATCAGCGCTTCTCTCTCATCAGTGATGTTTCTCTCTCTCAATCTCTCTCTCTGTCCCTTCCTCTCCAAGATCAATAAAAATATATTTAAAAAAAATAAAGTGTCCCAGTCACTTTCCTCTCACTCCATTAAATTTTCTTTATAACTATTGCTCATCTATCTTTTCTTAATTGCACTTGTCATTTTTATGTATTTATTGTCCATCTCTTCCCCACCCCAGCCAAACTTTTCTGTTCACTGCTATTGGGCTGTGCTGTCCAATACAGTAAGCACTAGCCACACGTGGCTACGGACCAATTAACATGTGGCAAATCCAAATCAAGATTATATATATAATATACATCTTATCTTGAAGACTTAATCTCGAAAAATAAATCTAAAATATATTAGTAATCATGATTACATATCGAAATGATATTTTAGACATGTGGGACTGACAAAGCTATAGTTTTAAAATTAATTTTACTTGTTTCACTTTTTTATGCAGCTACTGGAACATTTTAAATTATATATGTGGCTCACATTTCACTTCTATGGGCCAGTGCTAGCACACAGCAAATACTCCACAAATATTTGTTGAATGAATAAATGAACTTCAACCACTGCTCTGAAGATACCCACTCTTGTCCATTGTAACCCCATTACAATAGGCTTTATTCAGTTTAAAAGAATGTAAAACTCTCAGGCTTTTTTTTTTTTAACAGTAGCTTGGCAGCTCTCAACAGGTCTGTCCACACCCCCAAACACAGTGGTCAATCATTAGGAAAAACCCAGAACTGGAAACAGATTCTTGCTAAAAAGAGAGGCTAGCTCAGATCACTTTCAGATTTAACTATTAAGGGGTCAATGAAAATGACAGCGGAAGCTATAAAAAGATTCAGGTAAGATTCTGGGGAACAGTAAGGGCCATTTATAGAGTCCTGTGGGTAACAGGCACTGTAAGAAAGCCCTTATCTAGATGGGAAGGCAACGAGAGTTGCCTCTACACCTTCCACTGAATGCCTGAGTCCAGCAAACAAAGAAATGTCATTTCCCAAATTAAAAAGTTACACCACCCCAGGGAATACCCTGGGGTTTCAACCTACCCACCCACAACCCCTGCCCCATCCAACAAGCCAGGGAAGCGGGCGTCAACAATCAGAATCCGCCAGGGCGGGAGGAAGCCGACCTTCAGTGGAAGAACACAATGAGGTTCTGGAACACATGCTGAGCCCTAGGCCTGACCCCTTAGAACTGTTGCTCTGGGAGCTGCCTTGAAGTAAGTATGGGGGTACACCAAAGAGTTGGGACTCTCACAATAAACCCCGAACCACACCCAGTTTTTACATGGGTGGGTTTTCGGGGCAAGGTGGTTGGGAGGGAGAACGAGGGACATGTCTGGAGGTTTGGCCTCTGCACAAGGACACCCTTCCCACGGAGGTGAAGTTCGTGGGGCGGCTCGGGCGCAGCCTACTCCCCGAGTCCACACTGGCCTCCGATGACAGCTGCCCCCAAGGACGGAGCAAGTGCAAGCTCACCCATCCGGCCTCCTAAGCTCAACCTGCCGCCCACGCCCCGGGGACCCGCCCCCGGCCCCACCCAGCCCTGCGAAGCCCTCTCCACTGGGCAAGGCTTGGAATATAAGCATTTACATGTTACACATATGTCTTCTGTGTGTTACATATTTTTAATGTATTTACATTTACTTTGGCTTTTTAAATAAGGACCCAGACCCATTTTTACGAGTAGGCAAGTTTGGGAAGCTCCCAACCGCCCACGGAGGCAGGGATTTTTCCACCCATTCTGTGAATGTAAAACTGACACTTGGGGGGTCAGGGGGTCCCCGGCCGCACAGTTCGTAAGGAGCAGCGCGACTCCCTCCAAACCTGCGCGTGCGGCACCCGGCAGCCACCGCCTCGGGTATCACCCGTGAGGGCTAGGCGCACCCCGCGTCCCACCCGGGACCCTACTATGCGGGTGGGAGTCCCCGCCAC
>JAAGEH010000417.1:8720054-8797968 GCA_011751065.1 Lasiurus cinereus | reverse complement strand
AACGGGAGCAGGCTCCGGTGGCCGCCAACCAGTGAAAATGAGGGGGGCGTAACATGCGGGGAGGGTAAAGCCCGAGGGGGTAAGGGACGGAGCGGGGGAACCGGGGCGGGGGGAGACCGAGCGCGAGGGCTGGGCAATAACACGGAGGAGGGGGGAAGGAAGGGGAGGGTGGGTAAGAAGATCTGGGTGAAAAAGTGGGGTGCGGCAGGGTCAGGGCTGAGGGGAGGGGTACTGAGGAGAAAGCCAGGGGAGCTGGGGCTGGGGAAACCCGGGGGAGGGGGGCGAATAAAAAAAGGATCCGAAGCCACGGGGGGGACCAGGGGTTGGGGAGACAAAGCGCGGCCTGAGGAGAGACGGGGGGCGGGTGGGTCCCCGCGGGAGAAGGGGCTGCGGCTGCGGCTGGAGAATCCGAGGAGCCCGCAGCGGCGGGGACGGGGGGCGGCGCCGGTCCCTGCGCGGCTGGGGCGCGGGGCCGGGAAGGGTGGAGCCAGCGGGTGTTTTCTAACAACACGGGAACCAGACCGACCCATGCACTTGTATGCACCACCCGGGGTGCCACACGGACCTGCGTGGCGAGGGCCGGGGCGGGGGGCGGGCTGGGAGCGGTTAATAGGGGGGCCTATGTAATACTTTCAGTAAAGACTTAAAAATAAATAAAATGTTTAGAAATGGGAACCAGGAGGACCATGGAAGGACCAAGGTTAACGTGGGCGGTGCAGCGGGGCGGCTGTCAGAGAGCAGGGGGCACGGAAAGGCGGGGCACAACGGAGAAGCGGCGGGACGTGGGGCACCTCCGAGGCCCTGGCGGCGAAGGGGGGACGGGCGGGCGGGCACGAGGCCCGCAGGGACTGGGTGTGGAGGCCCCCGCCCTCCGCGCCGCCCGGGAAACCAGGCGGAGGTCAGCGGGGCTCCGAGGACGGGCTTGGGGTAGACACACATCAGCAGGGGGGCACGGGTGGGAAAGACACCCCCGGGAGAAGGGGTGAAGGTAGGAAACGAGGGTCTGGTTAGAAAGCAAGTGCATTTAAAACGGGGCAGCCTTGCTAGAGCCAGGGAGCTTGGAGTTCAGAAGAGGCGGGGGAGGGCCGCAAGAGGGAAGGCCTAGCACAGGGTAAGAGGGAGCGGGATTGGGCCACCTCGGATGGGAGGTGGGGGAGACATTGTGGGGACTGCAGCTAGCTGAGCCCAGGCGACAATCTCCAAAGCCATCAACAGCGAGGACCCACGGGACCGGAAGGCTCATGTGAATTGTGTTGTCAAGCGGTCCATCAGTTCTGTGTTTTCCATGGTGACTTCTGGCTCTTTAAAAAGCCTGCCGTCTGAGCCAAAAGAGGCAGAGGTAGGGAGAGGGGAAAAGGAAGAACACATTTCTCAGGTAGATTTTAAAAAGGTGAGGGTGTCTCGGTAGGTGTAAGGGTGGGTAGTACCTACAAGCCAAGGAGAAGAAGAAAATGGCAACGAGGACAATATTGTTACCCACAGTGGGAAAGCTAGTAAAAAATTGGGAGAGGTAAACCCATTTGCCCAAATCTTTCAGGTTACTAACCAGTCTCAATCAAGTACACTAATGCTTTTATTTAAAAATAACTTTATTCCATAATCTTGTTTTAAAAATCCCTTATAACCTCAGAATGAACTTCTCCCAACCCACCTCCCCACACAAATATTAAAATGTAAAGAATGCAGAAGATCTGCTTATTTTTCTTTGCAGCAGATCCTGGCCAGCCCCCTGGTGAGAAATACCGGTTGGCACTTATTGCATCATCATAGCTTTTACCCAGCAAGGCGGCTTCCCGGGTTTCAGTGCATGGGCTGTGGAAAATTCCCCTCATGTGCTTTCCTGCTGCAGGAATAGGGCCTGGCTGTGCTTGGGAGAACTGGAGCTAATATCAAAGCCACAAGATTGCAGGAGCCCTTTCCCCAATGTCCACCACGTTTTGAGAAAAAAGCAATGTCAGTTGTGATAGCCCTGAATTCCTTATCTCCCCGGTTCTGATAAGAGACCAGGTCTCCGGGTTTAAAATGCATTCAGATAAGAACGCACGTTACAGTGTGATGTGACAATGTGGACTTTGCCACACAAAGTCCGTAACCATTGTCAGCAGGCTTGTTGATGGTTGCTCACTTCTAGTGACCTGCTCATTTGGAGATGGGTCATCTTAAAAGAAAAAAGCCCCAATTCTTTAAAAATCTTAAAACTTGAAGATCCCCCAGGACCAGGGTTCTTAACTGACCCAGCCATGTTAGTGTGTACACAGGGCTCAGATGTCAGTGAACAGTCACAGCTCCATTAATCAAGGGTTTATAGTATTTGGCACCAACATCTTGAAGCTCCCATTTGCTAGTGGAAAAACTCCGCCTCGAAGATTTTGCTACGAAGATTTTGCTACCTTTCAGGTACGTGTGCAAGAGAAGAGGAAATGGCAGAAACATCTGTGATCTTGAAAAATCACCCATGTTCCCAGCTAGGGAATTTTTTCCTACAGTTTTCTTTTTAAAAAATATTGTTGCCTCTGCATAGTAGACACCTAGATTCAGAAATGGAATTTTTAAAAAAGTGGAATTCATCTAAAGACTCTAGCTTAGTGTTCAGTAACTGTAGAAGCAAAAAACCTTAAGACTGATTAGGATGGTTACATACACGAGATACCTTGCAGCAAAAGACCCCGCCCAACGAGACTGCAGAGGTCACAGCTGGTCCTGAGGGGTACACATGTCAGCCAGCTCCTGAGCTCCCCAGTGTTCTGAGCTTGGGCGGAACTCCCTTCTAGGGACTTGCTTCATTTAGTCCCTTCAAGAAAATGGACCAACCCCAAGCATACCTTTAGGTAACCAGTGTCTCACTTTACGAGTCCCAGTCCGTTCCTGGAGAAGGTAAGTTCTCCTTTAAGCTCTAGGTCAGTGGTCAGCAAACCGGGGCTCAAGAGCCACATGCGGCTCTTTGACCCCTTGAGTGGCTCTTCCACAAAATACCACGGCCTGGGCGAGTCTATTTTGAAGAAGTGGCATTAGTAGAAGTTTAAGTTTAAAAAATTTGGCTCTCAAAGGAAATTTCAATCGTTGTACTGTTGATATTTGGCTCTGTTGACTAATGAGTTTGCCGACCGCTGCTCTAGGTCTTGCCCATCAGAGCAGATTGTGCAACATTCAAGAATGCAAATTCAAGTCAGATTTTTACACTTAGCACACACTCTTTGCACCTTTATAAGGCCCCTGACATTTTTAAGAGAGATCTGAGTGAAATCGGGAGAGGCGGAAGATAGCTCTACACTATACAGGTTCTACTGCAAGTATCGGCAGCTTAAATCATCATATGATAGTTTCATGAGAAACTCGGCATTGTTGATCCGTGTATCTTCATAACATCGTTAAAGAGAAGATGGAAACCAGCTCTCATCCACGGCCGGATGAGCTGGTCTGCCCAAGGAGTACTTCCTACCAGGTACTCCCTTACAAAACACTTGCCCTGCCTTCTTGCGAAGTCCCGGGAGAAAGGAAGAATGGGAGAGGCCGAAAGCTAACAGTGTAAGAGGCTCTTGTACAAATACGAAGCTTTGCAAAATGTGAGGGTCTAATGAAAGGCACTTTATCTGATGGGCCCCTACCTTTTCTGAAAATAATTCTCTCTCCAGGGGAGCAAACGTCGTCAGGAGAGCTCTGAGAAAGCCCTCGCCTGGCACCATTCCACAAAGGATGGCGGGTCAGGGCAGGAGCTCGCACCAACTTCCGCCAGGGAAGGCAAAGGAGAGGATCACAAACATCTCTGGAGCACCTCTTAGGCACCTCACAGTCCTCACCACACCCCTGTGCTAGGTGCGATTTCACCCATTTTATGGATGAGGGTATTGAGGCCCAGGGGAGAGGCCAGCAACCTGGCCAAGCCCGTGAAACAAGGAGCCCAGCCTCAATCCTGGGTGTTTCCAACCCCAGCAGCCTGACCCACATGCTGACACCGCCTCACCTTGTCCAGTGAGCTGTCCTCTCCTTGGTCCGTGGCTCACCTGGGCAGTGATGAAGGCAGTGTCCCTTCCCCCCTCACCATGCCCTGTGTGCTGAGGTAAGCTGGTTACAGACTTCGCTAGTGGCAAGGGCATTGTGGCCAAGGACCTCCTCCCACACCTGCTCCCCCAAAATCAGCATCAGTCGACCTGGATAAAGCCTAGAGTCACAGCAAAAAGGGCATCACTGATGCCAAAGGCAGCTTTCCCACACACACTGCCCCTGTTCCCAACGTTTTTCAGCATCATTAAGAAAAGTTACAGCAAATCAAACCAGCTTTTTAAAAAATGGAGATGTGTGTGTGCGTGCATGTGTGTGTGTGTGTGTGTGTGTGTGTGTGTGCACGTGCTCGCGCTCATATGCTCACTTGCTTGCTGAGAGCCCCAGTTTAAACCCTCAGGCAGGGGTGCAAGTCAAAGCAAAAGGAAAAGCTCATCTTCCATGAGGATCCCCAGCTCTTCAGGCCCGATACAAGGACAGCTCTCTTGCTCACACTGGCCTGTCTTCTTCATGGACCAGGTCACTCTGCTGCTCACTGGTCTCATCTGGAGAGAAAAGGGGACCAGGTGTGGAATGATCTCAACAGACCATGTTCCCATCAGCCTTCAAAAATCTCCATTTCAGGTCCTTTCCTGTGAGCCTCAGAGCCCGATGTTCTGCAGGAGCAGGTGAGGGGGCTGTGTGTTCCCTTTTCACCTGTTCTTCCCGCTCAACATCCTCTAGACATGCTTGACGCTGTCCATCCTTCATACCCATGGCTCACGGACCCCCCTCGCCTGGGCCGCCCTCTCTCGCCTAGCTTATTCAAATGGCTATCCTGAGAGGCTTGCCTCAGAGCCACTTCTTCATTAAGCCCCTCCTGACCAAGGAACCCTCGAAGCTCTTGTCTTTCTCCCGAGGTCCTGTGCTTGGTAAGCCAGTCATTCATCGGGCAATCAACCCAATTCCTCCTGCAACGGCGCCCACAGCTCCCGCAGAGCGTTGGTTAAGTCTTGCCTCTGTTTTCACTGTCCCCACGTTTGAATTTGTTCGCTTGAGCTGGTCTCACAAAGCTCCCTGCCTGCAGGTAGAACTGGCCTTCCTTTTCTATTCTCCTACCGCACAATGCCATGCTTTCCCAGAGCGGGCCGCTGGTAAATGTTGGTCAGTTTAATTGTTGCACTGGTAGCTGATAATGGATTCTCAGATTAAACGTTAATCGTCTTCTCCAGCCGTCAAAAAACCAAACCTAGCAGAGGTTTCCCCCCCACAGCTTAGCAGCAATGCTGCGAAGAAAACAGCTCACCTTGCAGAGGCGGGAGCCCATTGGCCATCCAGTCGATGTTGCCGTTCACCAGGGCGGTCACTCTGTGGATGTGGCCATGCTTGTGTATTTCTTTTGGGAAGGCCACCCTCTCATTGGCTTCCTCCTCCTCCTCCTCTCCCTCCTCCTCCTCTTCCGGAGCATTTTCTTCCTCCTCCGCCTCTTCTTCCTCATCTACCAGAACCATGACGTCACCCATGTCTTGTCCCCTAATTGCCAAAGGGAGAGAAAGGGTCAGGAGACGCTCTGTTTTGCAACATCAGCCCTTGCTGACTAGGAAACACTGGATTCTTGGCAACCCCTCGGTAACATGGGAAATTCGTCTGGCATCTAACTCGGTATGTCACGAGGTGACAGTGGGACTGTGACCTCTCCAAGAGACACACCAACAGGGGGCTACCTTGTTCTGGGCCAGTTTTGTCATTCCTCCCCTGCTTCTGGGGACGGTGACCTCATTGTTCCAGACTCCCAACATTTTACTACCTTCACAGCACACACTGAAAAGCTCTGTTCCTTTCCCGAAGTGCCCTTATTTCTGCTCCACTCCCTGAAATGTCTCCTCCTCCTCAATGTTTGGAGCCCAGATAAGGTCCTCCCCTGCCCCTGAAGTCCAGTCCTGCACTATGACAGCATTTGGAGTCCTTGCCCAGGGGTTGGAGCGTGTAATAGCTCTGGTTTTGCCTCCGCAGTCAGACTGGACGTTTCTCTAGGAAAGAGCACATGCCACGGGCCAGGGCCAGTCCTGGGAGCATCACATCCTCATTTAATCCTCACAGTCTCCCTCCAGGACACAGAGGCCACAGGGAAGGTCGGGGTTTGCCCCGAACCCAGGGCTGGGGAATGGCAGAGTTGCGATTTGAACCCAGGTCGGCTGACCCCAAGGCCTTTCCCCACCGTGCCTCACTACGGCGTCCTGGGAGAAGGAAACCTGTGGAGTGACAGACTCACTGGGAGGAGGGTCCGCAAACACAGGCATTTGAGGTAACATTTTTCCCACGGAAAAAAGGTCCCAAAACAAGAATATCTCCTCACTATGGATGGTGGGCTGAGAACAATAACATGCCCTCGCTATTAAGGGGTAAAGAGGACCAAAGTCCTTTGCTCCCGCCCAAAATCTCCTCGGGGAACAAAGTACACGTTCCATTCAGTTGCTTTGTCCCTCCCGAGGTGCCCTCTTGGGAGGGGCTCCAAAGCGTGCTCAGACTAGTTTCCCCAAACACGCTGCAGGACCACGGCCTATTCATCCTTTCTGCTCTTTTTAGAAGAGCAGGTGCGATAAATGCATGAATAACTGGGCTCGACAGGTACACACTGACTTTCCGCCTCCACGACAGCCCAGCAACGCGCCTGCCCCACCCTGCGCTCCAGCGCTGTAAAAGGAACACAGACTTTGGAACCGTCAGGCCAGGTCTGAACGCCAGCACTGCCGTTTACTTCCGGGATGAGCCTGCAGAAATTCCTTCTCGGACCCTTTGTCTCCCTGTCTGGAAAATGGAGATGCGCCTGCACCCCGAAGAGTTATGGAGGAGTTTATAAATAACGCCGAGGGAAACCCCAGCACCGCGCTGCCACGGCTGGCTGCCGAGGGGAGTAGCTATCCTTGTTCTCATGAAAGGAAACATGACAGCAGAGAAGGCAGATCCTGGAAACGGGTGTTTGACATGGCCTGGGGAACACTCACCTGATAGTGTTTCCTACTGAAAGGAGAGAGGAAAAACAATTAATATCAAGTAACAGCCGCTTCAGCCCCCAAACGTTCTTAATCTCACATCGACCAAAGGAGGGACAACAGAACATGGGCCCAATGGGAGAGGTGACAGGGTGTTCTGGAATGGTGCTGATGGAACATCTGGGCCCAATGAAGAAGCCTATGGGGTGCGACTCCCAGTGGGAGCCTCACAGGGGCCTCCGTCCCCCACAGCCACACCCTTTCAAAAAGCCCGAAAGAGAAGCAGCAGGACCCGAGAAGAGCTTACATTTCCAGCAGAACACGGGGCTGTAATAGAGCAGGAGCCCCGAGATAATGGCCAGTCCCAGCAGGAGGAGGCTCACGATGGTTCCCACGATTCCCACGATGTTCAAGGGTTCTGCAAAGGCAAATCACACTGTTGACTCTTCTTCCCGCGGCACACCTGCAGCCAGCACAGGCCCTCCTCCGTCTGGGTCCTAGTCTTATCTTGGTTTCATGATATTGGGCAAGGCATATGACCTCTCTGTAAAGCAGGATCGATATCTCATCTCCATACCTCAGACCATGTGTGGGAACCAAGGGAAGCATGTGATATACAGGAACACTGGGAAGTTAACATCTCTGTGTGTCTACCACACAGCAAGGCTGTCTAGAAGGCCACAGTAATTAAGAGTGCGAACAGAATAGAGAATCCAATAGCAGGCCCACTCATAAAAGGAAACTTCACAGGCCCCTGCATGAAAGGAAACCTGATATATGATAGATTCAGGACTAAATAGAGGAACTATTTGAGAAATGGGTGCTGGAATAAAGTAGGGGATAGGGGAAAAAAGACTTGATCCTGACCTCACGCCATTCACAAAAAGCAACCCTAGGTGGATTAAAGATTTAATTGTGGAAGGCAAAACAATAGAACATTTACTCTCATTGTGATTGTTGGACAGTTAAGGATTTCTAAGATAAAAATTGCCAATGATATAAAAATAAATTTGTGAAATAATCTACATTAAGGTCAGAATGTTTGCTAATCAGAAGATACCATAAAGAAAGTGAGAAGGACCAAAGAGGAACTGAAAGAAGATACCTCTAACATAAAACTAACAAGGAACTGGCATGCAGAATTTCTAAAGAATGCCTACATATGTATAAGAAAGGGTAAATATGTAAGAATTTCATAGAAGAAATATAAGTAGCAAATAAACATGAAATAATGCTCCTGTCTGAGTAACCAGAGAAATTCAAATTAGAACCACAATGAGGTTCCATGTTACACCTACCTGAGCACCTGATGAACAATGACGCTCATAAAATACTGTTACAAACGGAAACTGATATAATCGCTTTGTAAGGTAATTTGGTTACCCCCAAAAGATAGATAATGCACATAACCTGTTACCTTTCATTTCTACTCCTTATACATATCCTAGAGAAATATTTGCCAGGGGGACCCAGTGTATATGTACACACAGGAGTTGCAAAAATATTTTCATAGCAACACTCTTTGTTCATCAAAACAAAACAAAAGAAAACAATCAGAAATAACACAATCCATCAACAGGAAAATCAGTAAGTAGTTGTGTAATAATGACACAATGGAAGGTTATACAGTGTTGAAGAGACACATTGGCATGAATAAATCCAAGGAACAAAATGGGGAGTGAAAAAAAAGTCACAAAAGACTATATTTGTATGGTAACCAGCATTTTTTAAATAAAACTCAAAACCAAAAATAAACAGCAATACTGGCCCTTCTGGAAGATGACATTTAGTAGTGTGTACATATATAACAAAATTTTTTCTTAAATCAGACATGAAATTCAGGATAGTGGTTACTTTTATTTTAAAAGGCCAGGATCAAACTAAAACAAGGCCTACAGGTGTGGTTGCAAGATAAAATACAGGCCCTGGCTGGTTTGGCTTAGTGAATAGAGCGTTGGCTATGGACTGAAGGGTCCAGGTTCAATTCCAGTCAAGGGCACATGCTTGGGTTGTAGGCTCAATCCCCAGTAGGGGATGTGAAGGAGACAGCCAATCAATGATTCTTTCTCATCATTGATGTTTCTATCTCTCCCTCTCCTTTTCTCTCTGAAATCAATAAAAATATATGTTTTTTTAAAAAAGATAAAATACAGGATACCCAGTTAAATCTGGGTTTCAATAAACAACACATAATGCTTTAGAATAAGTATGCCCTATGCAACATTTGGGACATATTTATACCACTTAAAATTATTCTTTGTTTCTCTGAAATGCAAATTTAAGTGTGTATCCCATTTTATTAGTTTTGATGTTGTTTTCTAAATCTGGCACAATGCCTACCAGTAACTTCAGCAATGCTGGCCTATTCTACATCTTAAGTAGGATGCAGTTTCTTGGGTGGGATGGTATTCATTTTGCTATTATGCTTCACAACTTATATAAGTTTTCTCTATATATTATTTTTTATTTTTATACATTTCATATTTATATACATTTTCACAATACATATTTATATATATTTTCAACATATAGAGATTTACATATAGTATAGATCGGTAGATATTCTTTGGTATATAATAGATATTAAGCACTCTTATCATCATGCAAATATTAGAGATTTAGGACTGGACACTCATTTTTCCCGTCCATCTTGTCAAGCCACAAGCAAGCAGATCTGCCTTCTCCCAAACGGCAGAGACCCACCCGCAAGGACGCTCCAAGCTGAAGCTCTCAAACTTCCGCATTTGGCGCCTCCCCTCTCACTCACCTTTCACGCTCAGCCAGATGGCCACTTCCCTCACCCCCACGGGGTTCTCAGCCCGGCAGACGTAGTAGCCCTCGTCCAGGTCCTGGGAGCAGTTTTGGATGGTCAGGGTGGAGCTCTGGCCCTTCTGGGAGATGACATAGTGGCTGCTGGGCTGGATGACCACCTCAGGCTGGGTGAGGTTCCTCAGCCACAGGATCTTGGCAGAGGGGTAGGCTCCAGACACCAGGCAGGAGAGGGTCACATTGCCCCCCACGAAGCAAGTCTTCATGGGCTCCGAGAGAAGGGAGGGGCTCCCTGGTGATCAGAAGATAAAGAAAGACAAACGATTAAGAGGATTCAAGCGGTCCTGGCCGGTTTGGCTCCGTGGATAGAGCATTGGCCTGCAGACTAAAGGATCCCGGGTTTGATTCCAGTCAAAGATATATGCCCAGGTTATGGGCTCAATCCCCAGTGGAGATTGTGTAGGAGGGAGCCAATCAATGATTCTCTCTCATCATTGATGAATCTATCTCTTCCTCTCTGAAATCAATAAAAATATTTTTTTAAAAAAGAAGATTCAAGTGGTAGCCTAAGATTTTCAAGAATATTATCTCCTTTCTAATGAAGCAACTTCAGGAATTTCTGTACCACACCTAGTCTTATCTACATATATAAAAGGCTAAGTGACTGTCCGTCCATCCATCTGACTGGCCAACCTGTTGGTACATGAAGTGCACTGGCAATCTAAGATAATAAAAGCGTAACATGCTAATTAGACCAGACCTTCTGGACGACCTTCCCGATGAAGCTAGGACTGCGAGGGCCAAGGGCAGCCGCAGCAACTGTAAGGGATGAGCTCCTTGCATAAATTTTGTGCATCAGGCCTCTAGTTTAAAAATAAACATTGACTCACACATGCGTGATACATATAAAGCTCCCAACGAATTTCGTAATAGTATTACTCCTTCGGGAATGTCATGTCATGAGTTAAAATTGAAAGTGGGTGCAATCATTATGCACTGAGAAATCTTAGTAGTAAATGGGGTCTTTGTAATGGTACAATCAAAAGATTGTGACCTGAGAGAAACCAAGATGGCGGCATAGGTGAACATCTAAACTGCTGCCTCGCACAACAATTTCAAAATTACAGCTAAAAGACAGAACGGACACCATCCAGAATCACAGAAAATCTGGCTGAGTGAAAATTCTACAACTAGAAGAGAGGGACTCATGAAGTCTCAGAGGAGCTGCAAAAAGCTGAGGTACAGAGACATACTCATGGAGAGGACGGGCGGAGGAGGGTCTGGCTGGCTTCTTCTAGCACAGTGGTTCTCAACCTTCCTAATGCCGTGACCCTTTAAGACAGCTCTTCATGTGGTGGTGACCCCCAAACCATAAAATCATTTCCGTTGCTACTTCATAACTGTAATTTTGCTACTGTTATGAACTGTAATGTAAATATCTGACATGCAGGATGTATGTTACAAATTGAACATAATTAAAGCATAGGGATTAATCACAAAAACAATATGTAATTATATATTGTGAAATATTTATTTCTAATTACAAATAAATGAAATTTTGTCTTGAATCATGGTGTTAGCATGGGCAACAGTCTTCATATAACAACAGTAAACCACATTGCTACATTTGGCTACACTGAGGAGCGATGTGTTGGTTCCTAAGACCATGGGAAATAGGTGTTTTCCAATAGTCTTAGGCGACCCCTGTGAAAGGGTCATTTGACCCCTGAAGGGGTCAAGACCCACAGGTTGAGAACCGCTTCTCTAGCGGGAGGGAGACAGAAAATCTTGACTGCACTGAACCCCACTTCTGACTGCATTGAACCCCAGTTCCAGGTGAGACTCATACGGGGGAGTCTGGACTGTTGTGAAAAGAAAGGAATGCAGGGAAACTTAGGGGAGCCGGGAAAGGCAGAGGTCTGGTGGCACGCAAAAGTGCACACACAGAGCACTGACCGCTGATTGTGCCTGGCTTCCTCTAGCGGGAGGAAAACAGAATCTCCCAACAGCACTGAAATCCAGGACCATTTGCACTGAACCCCAGTTTCGGGAGAGACCCTGGGGACCCAGACTCATGTGGATTCCTAGAACACATGGAAAATCAGGGGAACCGGAAAGGCAGAGGTCTGGAGTCAAGCGCCCATGCGTAGACACAGCTGATCCTCACAACCAATTGGCTTGGAGGTCAATTCTCCCCAGTGATACCAACAACAATCAAGAATTAACTATAACAAGACAGTACACACAGTTCACAAAGGGGTGCACCAAGAGTGTCCACCTCAGGTAACTGGGGAGGCAGAGCTACAGGGCCACATAGAACACCTAGCACACAAAGCTACTCTACCAACTCAGGGAAACAGTGGAATATGAGGAGACAAAAGAATAGATTACAAATGAAAGAAATGGAAGAAAACAAATGAATGGATATAGATTTCAAAACCACGGTTATAAGGTTTTTTTAAGAATTTCCTAGAAAAAATGAATAAATTTAGCAAGACCCAAGAGGAGATGAAAAAAAAAACAACTAGAAATTAAACGTATACTGACTGAAATAAAAAATATTATACAGAAAGCTAACAGCAGACTAGAGGAAGGCAAGAATCAAGTCAAAGATCTGAAATACAAAAAAGCAGAAAACACTTAACTGGAAAAGAAAAAAGAAAAAAGAATCCAAAAATGTGAAGATAGTGTAAGGAGCCTCTGGGACAACTTCAAGCATACCAACATCTGAATTATGGGGGTGCCAGAAGAAGAGAGAGAGCAAGATACTGAAAACCTATTTGAAGAAATAATGACTGAAAACTTCCCCACCTGGTGAAAGAAATAGACTTACAAGTCCAGGAAACACACAGAACCCCATATAAAAGGAATCCAAAGAGGACTACATCAAGACACATCATAATTAAAATACCAAGAGCAAAAGACAAAGAGAGAATCTTAAAAGCAGCAAGAGAAAAACAGTTAATTACCTACAATGGAGCACCCATCCGACTATCTGCTGATTTCTCAACAGAAACTATGAAGGCCAGACAGGAGTAGCAAGAAATATCCAAAGTGATGAATAGCAAGAACCTACAACCAAGATTACTTTACCCAGCAAAGCTATCATTCAAAATTGAAGGGCAGATAAAGAACTTCACAGATAAGAAAAAACTAAAGGAGCTCATCAACATCAAAATAGTATTATATGAAATGCTGAAAGGTACTCTTTAAGAAGGGGAAGAAGAAGAAAACAGTAAAGGTAAAAATTATGAACAACAAATACGTATCTATCAACAAATGAATATAATAGAATTAGGGGCATAGAAATGGAGTGGACTGATAATTCTGAGGGGGAAAGAGTTGAGGGGGTGTGCAGGAAAAGACTGGACAAAAATCATATACCTATGGATGAGGACAATGTGGGGGAGATAAAGGCAGAGGGTGAGGTGGGAGCCAGGTGGAGGGGAGCTATGGGGGAAAAAAGAGGAACAATTGTAATAATCTGAACAATAAAGATTTATTAAAATTAAAAAAAAAGAAAATAACTACCAGATGAAACAGCTACATGAATTCTTCTAACTAATTGGCCCAGGAGAGTACAATGGAGCTGGGGAGTAGGCTGGAGACAGCTGTTTCTCATTATGTGTCTTGTAGTACTCTCATTTAAAAAAAAAAAAAAAGATTGTGACCTAACATGATAGAAACTGAAGTATTAACAGAATCTGCAGAAGGAGAGATTATTCTGATTCCAAGAACTGATTTGTCCCCGTCTGACCCTGGCCTCCCATTTGAATTAATTCAAAGACAGTTTCCCGTGATGCCAGCATTTGCGATGACTATTAATAAATCACAAGGATAAACTCTCCACAGAGTAGGAACATTCCTACCTGAACCTATTTTTGGACATGGTCAGTTATATGCTGCTTCCTCTCAAGTTCAAAGAGCATGTGATGTTAAAGTTAAAGCTGTAAATACTTCATCACTAGGGAAATCAGTCAAGCACTCTGAAAGTGTTTTTACTCTTAATGTGGTATACAGGGAGATATTAGAATAAGTTTAATCAATTTGTCAGTCATTTTTATCAATGTTTTTATATCATGTTTTTATAACATGTCTTTATTGTTGTTATATCCTGTTGTTTATTTGTTAATCAACTTATATATTATTTTCATATACATTTTACTAATTTTATTTCATCTCTGACACTTCTATTATAGAGAAAGGGCAAATGGCAATATTAAAAATATGTATTCTAATTAATTTCCTTTCAATGTGCATGAATCCATGCACTGAGCCACTAGTTTATAATAAAACACTAACATTTACTGAGCACTGACAATGGGCGAGGCACTGTTATACATGTTAATCCAATTAGTTCTCATAACAACGCTGTCATTAGTTCCATTTTGCAGATGGGGAGACTAAGGCACAGAGAAAGTTAAGTAACTTGCTCAAAGTCACACAACTAAGTAAGTGGTGCAGCTAAGACTTAGGGTGACGAACTGTCCTGGTTTGCCAAAGACTGAGGGGTTCCTGGGCCATGGGCTTTCAATGCGAAACCATGGGAAGTGATGAGTTGGTTCCCCTATGTAAGACTGGAACCCAAATAGTCAGGCTTTCGTAGACCACATTTCTTACTTCTATGCTGTAGGCTTTTATGTGTAATAACCACATTGATCATATTTTTTTTTTAAAAGAGCATATAGCCTGACAAGGGTTTTCAAGGAGATAATAAGGCAGCTGTATTAGTTTCCTATTGCTGGTGTAATGAACTGCAGCAAACTTGGCTTACAACAAAGAAATGTATGCTTTTACAGTTCTGGAGGTCAGAAGTCCAAAATGACATTATTGGGCTAAAAGCAAAGTATTGGCAGCGCTGGTTCCTGCTGGAGGCTCCAGGGGAGAAGCCATTTCCTTGCTCTCCCACCTTCCTGAGCCACCGGCATTCCTGGGCTTGTGGCCCCTTCACTCCAACCTTTTGCATCTGTTGTCACATCACCTACCACTGAGGGAGACTCTCCAGCCTTCCTTTTGTAAGGGTTCTCGTGATGACATTGGGCCCAATCAGAAATCTAGGACAACCGCCCCATCTCAAATCCTTAATCACATGTGCGAAGTCCCTTTTGCCACCGGAGGTAACCTAATATAGGCTCTACAGACGAGGAAATGGCCATTGCTGGGGACCTTTACTCTGCCCACCACGGTTCTGTTCTAAAAACGCACAGGCCTGGGGCCTTGGGTCTGACTGAGCAGGACATGAGGATCTGTAAGGTGGACCCTAGTGATCCATTTGCTTTCTCTACACAAGAAACCCTTTCCCCCAAATGCACACCAAACTCATCTTGGGGCTTATTAAGACCATATTTTCGGCAGCTGGGAGATACAGAGGGCCCGGGAGGGTGAAACAGCACACTTCCCCTTGGCAGTGGTTCCCAGAGAGAATCTAGGGTTTCATTGCTGGCATCCTGGGTAGAAAGGTGAGGGAAGGAGGGAGTGGGGGAGGGAGGACAGACCAGGTCAGGTCAACAAAAGAGAATCCCACAAACCTAGGTTTGCTAAATCGTACCTTCCCCTGTCTGTGATTAATTCGAATTTCCTTTGGGGTCATGAAGCCAGGGGCAGTGTCAAGCCTTAGTATGTTTGTATTTTTCAGGCCCCCAACCAAAGTTTGAGAAATGGCCTCCGATCCTTTATTAAAAGCAAAACAAATAATTGGCTAGTTCCTCCAAACTCCCAAACAAAAATCATATACATACACTTTTGACAAACACAGCATTCACCCCTCAAAAAGCTGAGTCACCCATCCATCTATGAATTCAACGAGTTTCATTTAAGAGAATGCTGTGAGCAAGGATGGGGTCAGGGATGGTGGGGTGGGTGGTGCAAAGCCCTCAGAGATCTACAAAAGATGGACCACTCACCGGGTCCTTGACATTCTGGGCTGGCCAGTGCTGCAGCTTATCATGGGCTAACTTGGGTTTTTGTTTGTTTGTTTTTCAATTTAGGGACCTACATGCTGTTTAAAGAGACATGTGAGCAGCAGGACTCCCCAAAAGTATTACTTTTCATGGTTTGGGGGGCTACACTGGTCTGCATCCCTAAGGTGGACATTGATATTACCTCTCAATGACTTACTAGTCCCTCCAAGTGAAATGATGACCCAGACACCTCCCTCTCTCCAAGGGCGTTGCTACTGAAAGTGGGGTCTGTGGACCAGCAGCAGTAGCACTTGCTGGGAACTGATTAGAAATGCAGAGTCTCGGGCCCCCCTCAAACCCAGCGAGTCCAAATGTGCATAGTCCCCAGGTGACTTGTGTGCACATCAAGGTTTGAGAAGCGGTAGGCTTGAGAGCTCATGAGGGAATAGGAGAAAACTGGACAATGTCAGAGTCCAAAAGGTTCCAGGTTCTTGTGCTTGCTCCCTAGGCTCCTGGAATTAGAAAAACTCCCGGTCAGCTCCCTTCTCCAAACACATTGCCTAATCCTGAGCACTTACAGGGTGGGACACGCGTAGGTCTCTAATTGTTCATATGGAAAATAATACAATGATCAACAAACAATAATACCAGATGTCATAAAACCATGTCTTAATTAGCAAACAGAAAAAGCCTGAAAACTGTAGGGTAGCACTTACTGTCAGGAGGAACTCTGGGAAGTGAGTATTCTCACAGTCTTTCTAGAGAGTGACTGTCCTGGATACAGGGCTTCTTTTAGGGGATGGAAATTTTCTGGAATTAGGTTGTGGTGACAGCATTGTGAATATAGGAAACGAGCAAGCAAACACTGGATTAGCCCTGGCCGGGGTGATTAGACATGGAAAGGCTGCCTGTTTGATTTCTGGTCGGGGCACATGTCCAGGCTGCAGGCTGGATCCCTGGTAAGGGGCATGCAGAAAGCAGCAAGTCCATGTTTCACTCTCACATTGATGTTTCTCTCCCTCTCCCTTCCTCTCTCTAAATATCAATCAACTATTTTTTTTAAATCGCTGAATTAATACATTTTAAAATAGTGAAGTTTATGTTATTATGTAAATTACATCTCATTTTTTAAAGTTTACAAAAAGCCACTTGGGCCAGATTTGGCCCGGGGGGCATAGTTTGCTAATCCCTGTTCTAGCATAGAAAGTAAGTCTTGGTTTGTCCTATTGCCCCAAGCAGGTACAGTATCTGACACAGAGGGACCCATGGGGCATGTTTGCTTAATGCCATTTGAATGGCACTGAGGAGGAAAACAAGCACCTCCTGGTACGGCCAGGCTCACTTCTCAGCATGTCAGCTCTCAGCCGGCACCTCTGAAGATGATCCTGATAAACTAGGAGGAAAATCTCACCCCAGCCAAAAAAACCCAACACGCTCTGGTCCTGGCATACCCGAGGTATTAGTTTCCTGAGCTGTTATCATAAAGCTACTGGGTAGCTTAAGGCAACAGACAGTCTCCACAGTTCAGAAAGTCAAAAGTTCAACGTCAAGGGATCAGCAGGCTTGGTTCCTTTAAAGGCTCTGAAGGAACACTATTCCATGCCTGGTTCTTAGTGTCGAGTGGTTGCCAGAAGTCATTGGCATTCCTTGGCTTGTCGATACAGCCTTAATCTCTGCTCCACCATCATCTGGCGTTCTCCCTATGTGTCCATGTCCAAATTTCCCTCTTCTTGTAAGGATAGCAGTCATTGGAATAGGGCCCACCCTCATCCAGTATGACCTATGACCTCATCTTACCATAACAACACCTGAAAGACTCTTATTCCATAGGTACTTGGGTTAGGATTTGAACACAACTTTTTGAGGGGACACAATTCAACCCACCACACCCACCTAGGCTCATTGGTACCTCAAGCACAATGCTCTGGCTATACTGATCTCTAAGTTCCTCAAATGCCGAGTATGTTTCCACCTCAAGACCTTTGCATTTGCTGTCCTCTCTGCCACGAATATTCAACCCACAGTCAACTTCACCTGGTCAACTCCTTCTCGTCCTTAAAGTCTCAGCTCAAAAACTGAACAGGATGGAATAAAAGTAGGTCTACAGTTATTCATATGGAAAAGAATACAATCTCTATGTATAAAAGCCTAAGCGACCATTATGACCAATTGACCGAATGCTCAATGCAGGAGCTGCTGCCCTGGTGGTCAGTGTACTCTCCCAGCCAACCTCCCGTGGTCCCTTCCCCCCCCCCAGCCCAGGCTGGCCCCAATCACCCACCAGCCCAAGGAACCCCACCCATACATGAATTCATGCACCAGGCCTTTAGTAATTAATAAGCAATGATACAAGAATAAACTCCGTGTTTCCATACTCTCAACTGTAAACCTATTTTTGCTCAACCCTGTATTGCTGCCCCAAGGAGACCTCCCTGCCACCTTCCCTAAAAGAGACTCTCTTACAAACACCATTTTATTCTCATAATTATTCTCTGAACCTATCTTATTTATTGTATTTTTTGTTTTCTTCCCACCTCCACTCCACCCAGAATTTAAGCTCTGTAAAAGAGGAATAGTAATGTGTCCAGAAATTCTTTGACACTTATCCCTTCAGGAACTAATGCCTAAAAAAAAAAAAAAAAAGTGCCTAATTTTCCCCACTCTCCTTGAAAGTGAAGCCAGACTGAGTGACTCACTTCAATGACAGAACATGATACAAGGGAAGCCACATGACTTTGGAGGCCTGGTCAGAAAAAGGATGCCATCTACCTGGCTTACTCCTCGTGTATCACTTGCTGTGGGGGAAACCAGCTGCCCTATGGTGAGGACACCCAAGTAACCCTGCGGAGGGTCCCACCTGGAGAGGAAGCGCCTTGCTAGGTGTGAGAGTGGATCCTTTGGATGACTTCAGCCCTCCCAGTGCATCTTGCAGCTGAGACCCAGGCATGGTGAAACCAAGACAAGCCATCCCCCCTGTGCCCTCTCTGAATTCCTAGCCCACCGAAATCCTGAGATGATAAGTGATTTGTTGTTTTAAGCCATTAAGTTTGGGGGTAATTGGTTACATACAGGAGACAGCTAATAAAAATCCTTGTTTGTCTTGTTCACTGGCCCATCTCCAGCACCGAGAAACTGCCTCGTGTACAGGGGGCTTAATTAATATTTGTCAAGTGAAAAACAGTTCAGACTAGGACCAAGAAGCTTGGTTAAGCTTCAAAGGTTGAAAGGAAGGAAACCCAAAGCAAAAGAAATGAAGAAAGGGAAGAAATTCGGTTCATTCTGACATCCTTAGATTTCTTCCCTAGACCGTCTTCCAAATGGTTCTTCCAGAAGAAGGCGAGTAGACCCCAACCCCAGGACAAGGCAAGGCAGACTCACGGATCTGTACCACACAGCTGGCTCCCGACTCCGGCCCTGCTATGTGGCTCCCAACACACTTGAACTTCTTGCCATCTGACAGCTGGGATCGGTTCAGCATCTCCACTCCCAACTTCGACGTCCCCACAACCACACCTCCTGGCTCTTCTGTCCATAGGAAGTCAGGGTCTGGGTATCCCCCAACCCAGTGACAGGTGAGCTGCAGCATGAACGATCTTGGTGACATTTCTGCCCAGCACACAAGGTCTGACAAAGGGGGAGCTGCAAAACACCACAGGGGAGAACGGGCTTACTCACAGATGCCAAGATCAGCACGGGGCTGCGTCTACGCGGAGCCAGGCGAGCAGAGACGCAGGTGGTATACTTGACTTAGCTCCTGGCACCAATTAAGGCCTGACAACAGTCAGGTTTCCTCTGCTGCGGTTCCATCTCTGAGGCCAGGGGCCTCATTTATCTTTGTATTTCTCACTAACGGCGTGTGGCTTTATTATATGTTTAAATTAACAAAATAAAATGGCCAATTTAGTGCCTCCATCACACTACCTCCATTTCAAGTGCTCAGTAACACGTGTAGTTCCCACATGGTAGGTGGTTATTAGACTACACACTATAGAACATTTCCATTATCACAGAAAGTTCTAGTTGGTCCCTAGAGGGAATACAGGTGGGACTTATTCACTCCCACCCCCAACATAGAATTCCTGTTTACCGTGTGCACGTATTACTAAAAACACATTTTAACAAGTTATAGACCTATAAATCCAATGTAATCCATGTGCTAATAACTATATATCAATTTACATGTACTATACAGTATATGCGTATTATATTATGTATGACCATATATTTTAAATAATACACATAAATAGGAATAACTTTGGATCTTATATTAATGGGTATATATGTGGCATCTATCCGAAAAATGATTGGACATATGCCAAAATAATGGCTAGAGTACAAGTGATTATTTTCTTCTTTATGCTCATCTGTGTTTCCTACATCACGCATGTTTGACTTGATATGCAATAAATGTCACTTAGGGTAGAGAAAACAGAGGTGTACGAAGGCTCTGAATAGCGCACGGATGAGTCATGTGTCATCATCCTGCCCACTGACAGTCTGCTCTCTTGCTCCCTCTCATTGGCGTGGAGTGTGAGTGCACAGAGCCGCTCTGCAGAGGTTTCTATCCGGAGATGCATGTGGTGTAGTGGTGAACTGCTTGTCCCTAACAGTGCTGGACGGCCACAGTGGAGAAGCATTCGGTCCATACAAAGGAACGACGTACTGACTCATGCTACAAACTGGGCGAACCTTGGAAACGGGATGCTCAGTGAAACTGGTCACAACAGGGAACATGCTGTGTGATTCCATTTATAGGAAAAGTCCCGGATGGGCAAAGGCATTCATACAGGACGCAGATCAATGGGACGGGAGTGAGAGGAGTTAGGAGGAGGGGACGGGAGTGGCTGTTTAGTGACACAGGATTTCCATTTGCAGTGATGAGGACGTTTTGGAACTACACAGGGTGATGGTTGCATAACACTGACAATGTGCTAAATGCCGGTTACACATTTTCTCGTGGTAAATGTTACTGTATGTACTTTCACCGCAGTGAAAGAGAGAAAGGGCAGCAGCGAGCTGGGCAGGAACCGCCCACTGTGGCTCGCAGGGACTCTGTGCCTTACTTGGCAGCGATCGTCTAGAAGAGGTGCTTCCCTCCCTGACATGCAGCCCTGGGTGTGTACACGAGTGTTGAGGGAGCTGCATAAGCATGTTAGGGCACACGCAGCGGGCAGCCTTTGTAGACAAAGGGCAGAGGCACACACGTGTAGTTCACAAAGGGTCGGGCAGGGCGCGGGGAGGGGATGCTTCTTACGCACAGTAGACCAGGAGCTCGGTGGTCACGTTTCGCTGCCTCCCACTCAGCAGGTTCTTGGCCTGGCAGGTGTAGTTCCCCTGGAGGTTTCGCGACATCAGCAGCAGCGTGAAGCAGCTGGCCGTCAGGTTGTTCCCAAAGGGCTCGCTCTTGGAATCCGGGTTCCGGAACCACCACTCGATCATGGATGGAGGCCGGGAGCTGCTGGTGCAGCTGAAGTCCACCCGGGAGCCGCGGGTGGTGTAGAGGGTGCCATTGGGGAGCACGCCAGTGGTGGAGATGTTCACGTCCACCTGGTAGGGGCCGCCTGGGAATGACAGAGGGGGTGGGGAAGGCTGAAGAGGTCATTGGAGCCCCTGACCAGCTCTCACTGGTCTCATAAATGATCAGGAAGCAGCCAATAAGGATAACAATATCTATCAAATACTTCCTCTAGGACAGCGGTTCTCAACCTGTGGGTCTCGACCCCTTTGGGGGTTGAACAACCCTTTCACAGGGGTCGCCTAAGACTATTGGAAAACACCTATTTCCCATGGTCTTAGGAACCAACACACCGCTCCTCAGTGTAGCAAAATGTAGCAATGTATTTACTGTTGTTACCCACGATTCAAGACAAAATTTCATTTATTTGTAATTAGAAATATTTCACAATATATAATTATATATTGTTTTTGTGATTAATCACTATGCTTTAATTATGTTCAATTTGTAACAATGAAAATATATCCTACATATCAGATATTTACATTACAGTTCATAACAGGAGCAAAATTACAGTTATGAAGTAGCAACAGAAATCATTTTATGGTTGGGGGTCACCACCACAAGAGGAGCTGTCTTAAAGGGTCGCCGGCATTAGGAAGGTTGAGAACCACTGCTCTAGGACAAAGGCTACTCTAAGGGCCCCAGTGATTATGTCTGATTTACAGAAGAAAGAGAATGCAAATTGCTCCTTTTTAAGAACACTGGTGAGTGGAAAGGACATCTGTGCACTGAAGAGCAGCCCTGAGTCTGTTTCCAAAAAGGCCAGGTTGTGAGGTGACTGGGAACTTGGATGTCAGGGGGTTCCCACCTTTCCCAGAACTGGTAAGAGTGGGGCTCATTGTGCCTAAACTGCTGGTACAGACAGCGTGGTTTATAGCGAACCCCAGCTTTCCTTCTGAGAGTCTAGAGTTTGGGTACATGCTAGAGGCGGCCAGAGTGACCGGTCCCCAATAAAAACTCAGGGTGCAGAGTCTCTAATGACTCCTGGTAGACAGCATTTTCGCTCGTGTTGCCACACTTGTTGCTCAAGGAAATAAGCACGTCCGTGTGACTCCAAAGGCAAGGACTCTAGGAAGCTTGCTCTTGGTCTTCCCTGGACTTACCCCCAATCAAAGGCACCTCAGGGACCTTTCCCCTTTGCTGATCTTGCGTTGTGTACCTTTGCCATGACCAGGTTACATGCGGAGTCCTGTGAGCTCTCCCAGAGAAACCCCCAGCACAACCCCACACTCAAAGGCAAACTACTCAACCTCTCTTAGCCTCCCTGCCTCATCGAGAAACGGGGGATACCGGAACCCACTTCGTGGGGTGGGGGTGACGATTACATGAGTTAGTCTAGTTCAGCGCTCAGAACAATGCCTGATTATGGGAAGCACTTGACAAATGCTAGGTCTTATCTGGATTCCAATCACGTCTCTGAACTTTCTTGTCCCCAGAAATGCCCTCCCACGGTTGGTACACAGCGCTCCTAAGATGCCACGTCGCCTTTGATGGAAAGAATATTTCTAACATCTACTTATACTAAAGTCATTTTGGGGTTTCCTCTGAAGAAGAATCCAGGAAGGGCAATGCTTGGCCAAAGGAATGAAAGAAACTATTACTACAGAAAATTTTGAACAGAAATAGGCCAGTGGGAAAAATTATTGGGGAGAGGAAAAGGCTTTTTCAGAGCCCCTCACAGTACAGCATCTATTTCATTTATATCTGAAGCATGGTATAAACTCTAGAAATTGTGGATTTTTGAGGACAATATCCTTGATCATATGCTTGTCAAGTTGGGACTGGTTCCTAAGAGTCTCAGCAATCTGTTAGAATCGTGTCACCTCCCACAGAAGGCCGGGGGGGGGGGAGGGAGGGGTATACTCTGGTTTGGGAGGTGCCCAACTGTCCCATTCACTGCGGCTGCCTAGTTGGTTAGGTATGTGGACCAGCAGGTCCGAGGGAGTGCCCACAGTTGGCAGACACCCAATTAAGCACAGAGTGCCTCCGAAGTCCTGGCAGCCAAGCCTGGCCAGAAAAGGTAGTGAGTTAGATTGGCCAGCCAGGTCTTTCAAATTGTGGTCTCGTGGGCCACAGTAGCCTGGCATAGTCAATGTGGACTCCCAGAAACTGGCTGGGAGGAGCTTTTGACCAGCACAATTCTCGGCAAGAAATGGAGCTGGGAAAAGGGAATAGATGAGAAGGACGCAAGCGGAAGAGTTCAAACAAAAAGTTAAATGACAGGCCCTGGCAAGCGCGGATCAGTGGGTTGGGCATCTTATCAAGGCCTTGGTCAATGTCAGTTGCAGGTCTTGACTCTTTGTGGGATGGATGCCTTAGTCTAGTAGTTATAAACTTGTACTCTGAACTCAGACAGATCTGGATGTAAATCCTATAGCAGCTTATAAATGGACTGCCTTAGGAAAGTGCGCGCCCTTCTCAGTCTCACTTTCTTGTCCTTTTTTATGAGATGAAAAGAACAGGAATAACTTCTACCACTAGGTTTTCAAAGGATCCAATGAGACACCCCGTAGGCTGGTGTTTGACCGGAGGTCAGTAATCTATAGGTGTTTATCTGATAGCATCGGCAGTAGTGTGTGTACCTGCAGATTGATTCTACACCACGCATGGCAGCAGATGGCCCACTATCGGTTTTTATCTGGCTCACAAGCTAAGAATGGTTTTTAAAGATGGATATCAGCAATCGATTTGATGAGGGAGAACACTAACTTTGAAACCCAATTAAGTGAAATGTTATCTCCAGAAAGAATTGTCTTCTTCTCATTAATAGGCCTGTACTACAAAAAAAAGCACTCAATTATCACTACATTTTGAATTTTGTCAATAATATGGTGTAAAGTTGGTTTTCTTTCTTTTTATATAAGTATTACGTATATAATATCCTCAATTTTACCCATTGGCCCATAACGCCCGAAATATTTACCACCTGGATCTCTACAGAAAAAGTCTGACTCCTGTTTTGGCACAATCTACCACTGCTGCTACTTTTCTCTTCTCTGCTATCATTCTTGACATAGAGCTCACTTCGTTCCTTCCCCCATAGCTACAGGTTGGCCAGTCAAGGATCTCAAATGGTTAATCTGCATCTCAGGCGTCCACATCTCCGCGTGTGGGTTCCTCGCCAATAGGAAAAGCAGCCTTCAGATATTTGCTCTTGTTCCCAGCATTTTTATTTGAAAATGATCTAAGAATCCACTGGGCAGTCTCTGCTAGCAGGTGGGCATATTGATAGTTCGACAGCAGGATAAGATCCTGGGAAAACTTACAAAAACTGTTTTCATGTCACTTTTAGAGACTGAACATAGACACAAACACAACCATCCATTGCCACCCGATCTCCCCAGTGACTTCGATGCTGTCCGAAGACTGGGAATCCAGAGGTCTGCAGCCTGTTAAAAGCACCGCCTCTGCTTCTGATGACCTTGGCAAGACTGGGATGAATCAATCTCTGGGCAAGGATCACCTGTCTTGCGAAGGGGTCAATGAACTGTCTTCAGTGTGCCCAGCAGTCCTTTCTCTGGGACTTCAGGTTGTGATGAGACCCAGTGTCACCACCACCCATGGAGAATGAGCACAAATGGGACGGGCCCAATTAGCGAGGGAAGCAGGGGACTTTCTTGAGATTCTGTCTCCTAAGTCTGGAGTGACAGCCACATCACTGGGTAGAACAGAAGCACCCCCGTCCTCCAAACCCCACCTAAATCCACCGGGGCTCTTGTGCCCCCAGCTCCAACGCTCCCTGTACACTGGCTTGGCCTGAGAGAAACAGACAGAGTCTGGCTCTGTGCACCTTGACTGCGGCCTTTCACGGGCTAATCTCTAGCGGGATCACCCGGCTCCCCAAGGCATGAGAGATGATATCTTGAGAGAAGCACAGAGTCTACTGGAACGTGTTGAGTCTGTGCCATGTCCCCACTCCTCCAGCCTGTCTGCAGGTAGATGCACAGCTGTCCTGACCCTACACCCGGCCGATTTGGAGGAAGGTGAGGATGGATGAGTCAGTGACAGAAACTGCCATGGCAGCCCTGACTGCTCTGGACCAGGAGAGAGGTAGTCCCAACCCTAACGGCAAGACTCCTCAACGGCACCGTTAACCGGTATTAGCGCGGGGACTTTTTGTCCTGAGACGAATAACACGAACCACATCATGGTGCCCATTCCAGACAGGCGGCACCAGCCCAGGCTGCAGAAACCCTGACTCCTAGAAGGCAGACTGGGCCCAACGCCCACCGATCAGTAAGCAAAGATCCAAGCGGGAAGGAGGGAGATGCTGTCGCCCTCACACGGCTGGCTTTGTGCTTCTGCAGACACACACTCAAAGTCACTGACAGATAACAACTCGTCATATCTCGAATATTTTCTCCCGAGCATGCAAGGCCGTGTGAGAATGTTTCCAAACTTCTCTCCTTAAGAGACTCGGTTATCAACCATGTCAGGAAAAGATGGGACAGAGGAGATCTGGGCACACAGAGTTCCCGACCACAGCAAGTCACTGGTGGCTGGGAACTTGAGACGCACTTTTTCCCACAGGAATCCATCACCTGCCGAACCAGTGGATCAAAGCGGCGTGGACCAAATCTCTCCTGAGTGTCTAGCTCTGTGCAGGTTTATCTCATGAACAGGTGCAGTGAATCTGTGCTTAGGTTCCACAGACGATCAAGTTAAGGTTGGACGAGTTCAAGTGACTTCCCCAAGGTAACAAAGACAACAGCCAGCAGGACCTAGATTTAAACCTTGCCCACCACCTGCCCCCAACTAGAACTTTGGCTCTAGGCGGGTGGGGACCTTGTCCCCTGGCCAGAGTGCCTACAACGGTGCCTGGCATCAGGTTCTCAACAGATACGTGTTGAATAAAGGAACGAGTAAATGCTGTATTTTACAGAGGAGGAAACTCAGAGAGCAGCAATGTGAGCATATGGGTATTCCTACTACACTATACAGCCAACTTCTTCTGTACAGGGACAGAGAATAAATATTTGAGGCCTTGCAGGCCATACAATCTGTGTCACAGCCAGTCAATGCTGCTGTCGCAGCGCAAAGGCAACGAGATAATATGGAAATGGACAAGTGTGGCTGTGATCCCATAAAACCTCATTTATGGGCCCTGAGATTTGAATTTTATATAATTTTCCTATGTCACGAATGTTATTCTTCTTTTGATGGTTTTTTTCCAACTGTATAAAAATGTAAAATAGTATGGCAAAGCAAAAATAGGCAGCAGACTGGATAAGGCCCACAGGCTGTACTTACCAACAACATGGTCTAAAATCATGCATGTATATGGACACTACTTCTGGAAAGCACAGTCGTAATAGTAGTTCATGCTAAGCCCTGTGCTAAGCACCACAACCTAAGAGCACATACCTGGTAAGGTATGCGATGTATTATCCCCACCTAATATATTAAAAAACAAACAAACAAAACAAAAAAAACGAAGCTCAGGGATATCAAGCTCCTTATTAAAAATGGTAAGTGGCCGGAACCGGTTTGGCTCAGTCGATAGAGCATCAGTTTGCGGACTGAAAGGTCCCAGTTTCAATTCCGATCAAGGGCATGTATCCTGGTGCGGGCACATCCCCAGTAGGGGGCGTGCAAGAGGCGGCTGATTGATGTCTCTCTCTCTCTCATTGATGTTTCTAACTCCAACCCTTTCCCTTTCTCTCTGTAGAAAATCAATAAAATACATTTAAAAATAAATAAATAAATAAATAAAAATGGTAAGTGACAGCCATAGGACTGGAACTCAGGTAGTCCAACTCCATTATGCTGTAATCTGACTTTGTTGTATAATAAAATGATATTAACAACAAGCTCAACGGAATAGCTAGGTATTATGCCAGGAAACATTTATAGCACTTTATATAGGTCGATTGGTATCTATTCATCACGCAATTCTATGCGGCAAGAATTCTTTCTATCCCCATCTTACAGATGAGAAAATAGAGGTCACTCAGCTTGCAGGTGGCAGAGCCCAGAATGAAACCCAGGCCCTTGACTCCAAAGCACTCCTCCTGTCTACTGCTCTATGCGCTGCACCAGCCGGTCCCAGGCCCTCCCACTCCACTTACTGGCCACCTGCAGCCACACTTGGAACCACCGAGTCTCGTTCAGGGCCTCCCAGCAGGTGTAGTTCCCCTCGTCCTGCAGGCTCAGCGCCTCGATGTGCAGGGAGCTGGCATTCACCAGGGAGAAGCGTGGCGTGGCTGGCGGGCGGCTGGAATTGGAGGACAGGAGGAAGATGGGCTCCGAGTCATTCCGGTACCAGGTCACTAGGCCCCTCGTTTCCGAGATGTTGCCACAGTGCAGAGTCATGTTCTCGTGAACCTCTCCGATGGCGACAGCCTGCAATCCTGCACAAGGGAAGGTCAGGCTATTACCACCTTTCTTGGTGTCTGAACAACCTCCTTTTTTGCACAGTTCCTCCACATTAGGAGTTTTAAAAAAAATCAGCTGTCAGTTTTTGAGATGCAATAACACACAGAGCCCCCACCCTCTTGGGACGGTTGGCCAGTACTTGACATGAATCACAAACAAAAGCACAATAAGATACCTGCCACTTCCTATCCACTAAAATGGCTAAAATCAAAGACAATAATAAGTGTTGGCAAAGATGTGGACAAATTGGAACTCATAGATTGTTGGCAGGATTTTTAAATACTGCAGCCACTAGGAAGACAGTTGGGCATTTTCACATAAGATTAAAGTTATCATGTGACTCAGCGATTCCACTCTTAGGTGTATACCTAACAGAAATGAAAACATATGTCTACACAAAAACTTGTATGTGCATGCTCACAGCAGCATTATTCATAACAGCCAAAAGGTAGAACCAAATGCTCATCAACTGGTGAATGGATAAATACAATGTGGTATACCCATACAATGGGAATATTATTTGAACATAAAAAGGAATGAAGTACATGCTACATCATGGATGAATCTTGAAAGCATTATTTTAAATGAAAGAAGGCAGTTATAAAAGACCACATCCTGCCCTAGCCAGTTTGGCTCAGTACATAGAGTGTCAGCCTGCAGACTGAAGGGTCCTGGGCTCAATTCTTGTTAAGGGCACATGTCTGGGTTCTGGGTTCGATCCTCAGTGTGGGGTGTGCAGGAGGCAGCCGATCAATGATTCTCTCTCGTCATTAATGTTTCTGTCTCTCTCTTCCTCTCTGAAAGCAATAAAAACATATATATACTTGTGTGGTTCCATTTATCTGAAATGTCCAATACAGGCAACGTTATGGAGATAGAAAATAATTAGCAGATGTCTAGGTCTGGAGGAAATAGAGTAGTGGGAGGGTTGGGAATGACTGCTAATGAGTATAGTGCTTTTTTAAAAAATGATTTTTTAAAATTTTTATTGATTTGGGAGAGGAAGAGGAAGAGAGAGAGAGAAACACCAATGATGAGAGAGAACCATCAATCGGCTGCCTCGTGTAGCCCCCTACTGAGGATTGAGCCCCAAACCCGGGCATGTGCCCTTGACTGGAATCAAACCCAGGACCCTTCAGTCCACAAGCTGGTGCTCTCTCCACCCAGCCTAACCGGCTAGAGCTAGGGCTTCTTTTGGGGGTGATAAAAATGTCCAGGAATTAGTGCTGATGGTTGCACAGTCTCATGACTATACTAAAAACCATAATCTGTGCACTTTAAAAGGGTGAATTTTATGGTATGCGAATTATATCTCAATAGAGTTATTATTAAGAAAAAACAAACAGCCGAAACCGGTTTGGCTCAGTGGATAGAGTGTCAGCCTGTGGACTGAAAGGTCCCAGGTTCGATTCCAGTCAAGGGCCTGTATCTTGGTTGCAGGCATATTCCCAGTAGGGGGTGTGCAGGAGGCAGTTGATCGATGTCTCTCATCAATGTTTCTGACTCTCTCTCCCTCTCCCTTCCTTTCTGCAAAAAATCAATAAAATATATTTTAAAAAAACAAAGAAAAAAAACAAACACCTGCCAACTACCTTTGGGAATCCTTCCCCTTTATAAAATAAAGAGTAACAGTTATCTGCACCCCAATCTTTTGTCTGGTTACATGGGGCTCCATTTGAATGATCTGAAGCCAGCCTAGAACCACAGGATTTCTGATTCTCTCCCCATTTTGGCCACACCATGCCCAAAAGTCAGGACAAGATGAAGAAAAAAAACACAAAAAAAAATCTAAGCTTCTTGCTGGAAGGCAAAGAATAACATCTAATGCTAGAGATTCCAAAACAGCAAGAAATGCATCTAGGGAAAAAAACACTTTAAAAAGCAAGGGAGAATTATGTTTAAACAATTAGGCCTGGGAACCCAAGTTCTCAGGGACAATTCCCACTGAGGAGAGAGGGGCTGTAGAATGACAGATGCAACATGTGTTCATGAGGCCTAGAGACCTGCCTCTTTCCTGGCTCCTGGCAAAGGGATAAAGGAGCTTGGGAAAGCCCGGGTGAAACGCTAGTCTGGGAATCTGAGCTAACAATGGTCTTCTTCTCCAAGGGACAGGGTGACACAATCACAGAAGAAACCATCTCAAGGCACTTCCACCACCCCTCCTGGCTTTGCTCACTCCATTCTTTTAAACTAATGAAGCTGAAGTTGACCTTGGAGATCTTTGAGATGTGGCAGCCCTGTGGGCTGGGTTAAAGTTGAGGCAGGCTGAGTCCTGGCTCAGGGCAGAGAGTACAGTCATCGATTAGTGATGTCTGTGAAACAGACACAGAAAGGATAGTTCCGTGTGTTGGGGTTGGGGGGGGGGGCAAAGGGAGGTCCCCTAGGTCCATGCCTGCTTGTCCTATAGCCCTTCATTTTCCGTTGAGAAAACTGAGGTTCAGAAAGCGTTAAGGAATTTACTTAAGGTCCTGGGGAGTCACCGGGAGAGCTGGGAACATTCAGGTGCTCATGACTCCAGGTCACAGGGATTTACTCTGGTCCCCAACCAGACAGGGCGAGACAAGATGACATGGTCAGTTTGCATGGTCAGAAGTCATCCACCTGGTGTCCAGAGGGCCGGGTGTCTCCCAGTGGAACAGAAGGGAACGCAGCAGACACGGTCATTTCCCATCGCTGCCCTCAGAGTATCATTGATAGAGTTGGGGTTGCACCCAAACTTCTTTTTTCTAGCAACTTTCCCCCCAAGAATGACCCAGGATTTACAATCTGTGGCAACAGGGGAGGCATGAGCATTGTCTGGAGTTAAGGGACAGAAAAAAAGACAATCATCACCCCCCACCCCAGAAAACTCTCAATTTGGAAAACAAACAACAAAAATATCATTACTGGGAAGCCCTCAGCCCTGTACACAGAGGTGAACTTGGCCGGGGCATCAAAATAACTGGGCCTGAGCGCAGAGGAAGGAAGCGGTCCTGCCAGGTGAGCCGCAGCCCACCTGAAAGTGGCTGGCTCCAGGCGGATGATTCCAACCGGGGTCTGATGTCCCCAGGCCCCGGAGTTCACCAGCAAGTAAATGGGCAAATCGCTGGGGAGAGACAGCACGGTGACCACTAAGTCAAAAGAGGGCCGGGGTGAGTGCTACCACAAGGAAAGGAGAAACAAACTTGGGGCCCTCAGCCCCAGGGAAAGGGGTGACCCCGGCTCAGTTCCCGTAGGAAAGCAGGCTGTGCGCAGCCAGAGCTTCAGAATATTTTCCAGATAAACTGGAACCTAGGTTACGGGAGATGTGACTGTTTCTAAATAATTGCTCAACGCAAAACAAAATAAAAACTTGTGCGAGCCTAACAGGAACTTTTGGCACTTGCTGCTAGGAAGCTCAGAGGGCAAGAGATGAGCTGGGTGTGCTGGGCTGGGCCACCCAGAAAATAGCACCCCACAAGGATTCTGGCAAACTCCTCACCACGGGGCTCCTTCTCCTGCCCCTCCACTCCCTGCTCTGCATACCACAGCCACGCATTCGCCGGTGAATTAAACTTTAAAATACATTCTCCATCTTTTTATATTCCGCTTATGTTGGTAGGCAACCCTTGCTCTGTATTACCACAAGGTAGAGCATAGATAAAAGCAGTTAAGACCTGTTGTCAATCACGCTGAGTGTAGAGGGAGTTGTTTGTAAGCCTGAAATTATTTCAAAACAACAACACAAACTAAGTGAAGTAAGGGAGCACGGCTTTAAACGCGCGAGTCCACAGAAGGGGGGTGCGGGGAGCCCCACGGGTTACAGGTGTAAGGCAAGCTCAGCGTTAGGCAGAGAGAGGGACGAGCGGAAGAGTAAACCTCGGCTCTGAGCACCTGCTCAGCAGGTAAAACCAGAACGCGCGTTTACATCGACGCTTAACAACAACAACACTCTCCCTCCACGTGCGTCTTCGGAATCCCCACGCCCCGTTTCCCCGCGCCCCCTCCACCGCGGCCGCCTCGCCGCTGCCCACCCCGCGGGCCGAGACCTGCGCTCCCTGGGCGGGCGCCCGGGAGATTCCTCTCCGCAGCGGCCGAGCGGCGGGCGGGGAGCGGCCGCGGCCCCGACCGGAGCCCGCGGGGCCGGGGCACTCGGTGTCGGCTCTCCCTCCTCCCCGCTGTTGCCGGGCAAAACCAACTTTTCCCCCCGGATCGCGGCCCTTACCTGCGGCGACCCAGCGGGCTAACAGCGCCCCGAGGCAGAGGAGGACCTGGGGCTCGGGTGCCCGCGCGGCCATCTCGCCCCAGAGGCGGGCAGGGCCCCTCAGGAAACGCAGGGTCTGGCGGGGCTGGGTGTGCGCCCCCCAGGGCTCGGGCCCTGGGGTACCAAGTGCTCCTCCCGGGTGCCCGGCGCGACGGACGAGAGCCACTCTCGGCGGCCGGGGAAGGATGCTGGGGGTGGGGAGTCTGCAGCGGGGCGGTGAGCGGCGCGGGGCTCCCGGCGCGACTCTCTCTCCGAGCGCTTGGCCCGGGGTGGGAGGGCGCACCCCGCCCCTTGTACCCGCCACCCACTCCGCTCGCGGAAAACAACAGGAGCGGGGCTCCCCCCACCTCCCATCCAGGCGGGAGCCCGACTTCCTCCACCGAGCCCGGAGAGGAGGGCTTTATGCAAAGGGCGCGCGCCCCGGCTCCGAGCCGACTCTGCCGCCGGGGGAGGAGCGCCGGGCGGGGCCGCCCCGGCCCACGCCGCCCCGGGCGGCAGCGGAGCGCGGGCACCGCTGGGCCGGGCCGAGCTCTGCAGCTGCCGCAGGACGACACCCAGTGCCCGGCGGCCAGCGGCTCCCTCCCGGGCGCTCCGCCTGCAGCCCCCGGAGGGGTGGCGAGCGGGAGGGGCGGGAGGGGCGGGCGGCCAGGCCCCGGGCGCGGGTCCCCTTGGCGTCCCCGCGGAGCGGCTGCAGGGACTCCCCGTTCCCCGGCCCGGCGGGCGCAGGCCGCCATCGCTGCCTTTTCTGCCCCTGGCAGCACGCACGCAAGTCTGGAACGGGCGAAAGAGGACCCCTCCCGCCCCGCCACCACCCCCCTCCCCGGCCGAAAGCAGCCTCGAGACGCCTGTCCGGCCAGCTGGCCAGGCCACGCGGTCAGCCGGCGGCCCGGAGCCAGGAACTCCGCCTCGGAGCGTTTTGTTTGTTTGTTTTCCTTTGCCGTCTCTCCGCCCCCATCCCGGCCGCTTCCCGGAAAAGTGCCTTCTTCTCCGCGCCGCCACGCCCGCCCGCATCCGTCCCGGCCTTTGGGGACGCTGGTGTGATATCCTCAGGAAGAGGTGAAACAGCCCGACCGGAGACTTCCTCTTCAAAAAATGCGATTAATACAGAAAGATAGTAATTGTACCCTCTGGGCGCTGCAGATAGAGGTGTTTGTGTTCCACTTTCCTATTTTAGGAAAATTTCCCCATCACATATCTCATCATGATATGTTTAGGGAAAACACAAAAACTTTTTTTTAAATTAAATCTTTATTATTCAGATTATTAAATGTTTCTCTTTTTTCCCCTCCATATCTCCCCTCCACCCGGCTCCCACTGTTCCCTCTACCCTTACCTCCCTCCCGTTGACCTCATCCATAGGTGTATGATTTTTGTCCAGTCTCTCCCTGCACCCCCCTCACCCCTTTCCCCCTGAGAATTACCAGTCCACTCCCTTTCTGTGCTTCTGGTTCTATTATATTCACCAGTTTATTCTGTTGATCAAAATTTTAATTCACTTAGTTTTTAGATTCACTCGTTGGTAAATACGTATTTGTTCATAATTTTTATCTTTTACCTTTTTCTTCTTCCTCTTCTAAAAGAGTACCTTTCAGCATTTCATATAATACTGGTTTAGAGTTGATGAACTCCTTTAGCTTTTTCTTCTCTGTGAAGCTCTTTATCTGCCCTTCAATTCTGAATGATAGCTTTGCTGGATAGAATATTCTTGGTTGTAGGTTCTTGCTATTCATCACATTGAATATTTCTTGCCACTCCCATCGGGCCTGCATAGTTTCTGTTGAGAAATCAGCTGACAGTCGTATGGGTGCTCCCTTGTAGGTAATGAACTGTTTTTCTCTTGCTGCTTTTAATATTCTCTCTTTGTCTTTTGCTCTTGGTATTTTAATTATGATGTGTCTTGGTGTGGTCCTCTTTGAATTCCTTTTATATTGGGTTCTGCGTGCTTCCTGGACTTGTAAGTCTATTTCTTTTACCAGATGTGGGAAGTTCTCAGTCATTATTTCTTTAAATAGGTTTTCAGTATCTTCTCTCTTTCTCTGGCACCCTCACAATTCTGATGTTGGTACGCTTGAAGCTGCCCCAGAGGCTCCTTACATTATCTTCACATTTTTGGATTCTTTTCTCTTCTTGCTTTTCCAGTTGAGTGTTTTCTGATCCTTTGTATTTCAAATTTTTGACTTGATTCTTGCCTTCCTTTAGTTTGCTGTTAGGTCTCTGTATAATATTTTTTGTTTCAGTCAGTGTATGTTTAAATTCTAGTTGGTCCTTTTCCATCTCTAGTTGGTTCTTTTTCATCTCCTCTTGCTTGGCTCTCGCTAATTTTATCCAACTTTTCTAGGATATTCTTGAAAAACCTTATAAGTGTGGTTTTGAACTCTATATCCAGTTGTTTGTTTTCCTCCATTTCTTTTGTTTGTGCTTCCTTCCCTTGTCTCAGCATTTTCACTATGCCAGGAGAACTTCTGTGTTGTATTCAGCCTTATGATACCAGACTTGCAAAACCGCAAAAGTCGCCAAAACCGGTTTGGCTCAGTGGATAGAGCGTCAGCCTGCGGACTGGAGGGTCCCGGGTTCGATTCCAGTCAAGGGCATGTATCCTGGTTGCGGGCACGTCTCCAGTGGGGGGTATGCAGGAGGCGGCTGATCGATGTCCCTCTCTCTCATCGATGTTTCTTGTTCTCTATCCCTCTCCCTTCCTCTCTGTAAAAAATCAATAAAATATATTTTTAAAAAAAAACTGCAAAAGTCTGTTGAGCTTGGGATGGATGTAGTCTCAGGGCTTAAGGGACCGCCTTGCCTTACAGCCGGCCCCGCCCTCCACGGCCCCTGAGTCTCATATGACTGGGTAATGGCTGGAGCGGTCCCTGTGTGCGCCCTAGCGCATGCGCGCCTGTGCTCTCTTGCAGTGCCTCTAGACTGCTGCCCCTCTGGCTCCCCTGTGCTCCGGAACCACACGAGTCCGGGTCCCCAGAGTTTCGTCAGAAACCGGGGCTTAGTGGAGTTAGAAGTGATGCAGTTGGGAGGCTCTGTCTCCCGCCCATTCTCGAAAGCCAGCAGCACAATCAGCAGTCTGTCCTCTGCGCGCCGTGCCGAGCGCGCCACTAGACTTCTGATCTCCTGCGACTCCCCTAAATTTCCGTACACTTCTCCCTTTTCACAGTCCAAACTGCCCTAGTATGAGTTTCGGCTGGATCTGGGGTTCAGTGTCGCAGGATAAGGGGTTGAGAGTCTCATCTCCCTCCCGCCAGAGAAAGCCAGCCAGGTACTCTGGCACCTGCTCTCTCCACTCGCGCATCTCCGTACCTCAGCTTTTTGCAGCTCCTCTGGGTCTCCGTGAGCCCCTCTCTTTCCCTCTAGTTGTAGAACTTCCACTCAGCCAGCTTTCCTGTGGTTCTGGATGATGTCCGTTCTGTCTTTCAGTTGCAGTTTTGAAATCGTTGTGCGAGGCAGCAGTGTAGGTGTTTACCTATGCCGCCATCTTGGATTCCCGGAAAAAAAAAACTTTTATACATATATAAAAAAATCCCTCGTTCTGTTGTTCCAAGGCCCCTTACCGAAATCCTGCTTCCGTGATGAAATCCTCTGAAAACCAATAAAAGGGTGTGTTTCGCCGGATGAACGGGGCCATAAAGTTGCAGTCTTTCACTTTTCCTCTTCTGCTGGATGGTTCTAACTCTTCGGCCAGCTCCAGGCCGCTCTCCTCCTTTCCCATCCCTTCAGCGTAGGTTTCATCTTTTACCTGGCGGAGGAAGCAAAGCTCATCTTAGACAGACCTCGCCCTGTATTCCCAGGGCCTAGTGTCACCCAACCTGTATTTTTGTTAAACAAACAAATGGAAGTTCATTGGCTTTGATATTGCAGTTCCTTAAACTCTCCTGACACCTCCATCCTCACTGAAGTTGACAAGATACCAGTAAAATCGATAACTGGCAAGTTTTCACCCAGGGTGGCGACTTTTCTGACTCTGGTGTGCTTGTCCCGGGGAACTGCCCGCAGCAGGCCCTCCGGATGCGCTGCCGTCTCAAAGGCTGGTTCTAAGGCCAGCGCTCCAGCTCCAGGAAGACCCACCTCCTCCACGACTACATGCTGCTGGTAGCAGTTCACACCTGCATGGCTGGGCCTTTTCCTTTAAAGCCACTGTAGCAACTTACTCTCACTTAGCCGCCTGACAACTCTTGGCCCTAAGGAATTATTGAACCTCATTTTATTTGTTTGTTTATCATTTTTAAAACATATTTTATTGATTTCAGTGAGGGAGAGAGAGAGAGAAACATCAATGATGAGAGAGAATCATCTTTGGCTGCCTCACTGCGAGGGAGAGGTGGGGGGTGGGGGGAAGGAAGGGTGTAATCCGCAACCGGGGCATGTGCTAGACTGGGAACAGTGACCTCTTGGTTCATAGGTCGACACTCAACCCCTAGCCACACAGGCTTGGCCAACCTCGTTTTATAAGTGAGAGACCTACAGTTCTGGAGAAGGTGAAGTTCTAGATCGCAAAGCCAGCTGGGGGGTAAAGCCAGGGCAGGAACCCATGTCTGTTCAACTGCAAGTCCAGTCTTGTCACTTACACCAGGGCTGTGCTGTCTGGATGCCCTGGTGTCATCAGGGCAGCAGGCATGGGCGTTCCTCTGAGCAGCCTGAGGAGGTCTGGGACAGAGCTGGCCCAGGACACATCCACCCTCTCTGCCCAAGACAGCAGCTGTCAGGAAACACCCTGGTACGTGCTTCACATACCATTGACTCCTCAGCACAACCCTGATGGTAGGCATTGCCAGTCCCAACTCAGGGATGGCTCAGAGAGGCCAAGTTGCATAGTAAGTAAGTGGGAGAGCTCAGACATGAACCCAGCTGGGTCTGAGGCAGTGCTGTCTTGTTCAGACTTGGAGGAAGGAACAAAACGGGGCCTTGGCCTGACTCCCAGCCCGTGCTGCAGCAGCCACCCTGGGTCTTTGAAGCCAGCAAGCAACCCCACTACTCCTCTCTATTCCTCTGGTCGTCTCCTTCCTAGAGGTGATGCTGAAAGGTTTCTTAGCAACAGCCTGCTTCTCCTAGCGCTATGCTCAACCTTCTCCTAGCGCTATCCTCCTAGGAGGCTTCAGAAAGAGCTGCCAACCAGGAACAGCTGAGGGTAGAGCCTGGCCCCTCAGGTCCGGCTCTGGACCCCTCACTGCAAGAAGTACTAACAGGCAAATGACAAAGTCCTATGTGTGCCCCATTGATGCGCCTGGGACCCCCAGACCGGCACCTCAAGAAACAGGAGCAGGCGCGGCTGATCCTCTGCAGAAGAAAGCCTGCTAGACCTTCTGAAACACACCTTCTCCAACATCTTCTTGGCTTCCTGCTCAGAAGAAAAGAATCAGGGTACAGATCCTATAGCAAGAAAGTTCCTGAAATCAGGCGAAGTTCCAAGAAGAAGCTGACAGGATGAGATGGGAAAATGGAAAGTGGACAGTTGTCAAATGTCTACCATTTTCAACTCCTTTCTGGACTGGAGACCAGGAGGGTGAAGCTGGGTGTCTCCAACTGGCAGAGAACCACAGGACTGAGAAGGCAGATCCATCCCAGAAAGCAAAATGCCACTTGCAGAGGGACCAGAAAAATGGCCATCCAGCTCCCTAAGAAAAGAGCCGCCCAGGGCTGAAGAGAGGTGGGCAGCCCGCCCACCCTAGCAGATGGAGCAGCCCAAGGTGTGCTGGCGAAGGTCTGACCATCACCATGGCTCCTGCGGGTGGGGGTGAGTGATCTGTAGTGCTCACCATTTCTCCTGGTGTAAATGCTTCTGCTATCACCAATTTCAAGCTGTCACTTGAGGTTACTGAATTACAGGCACCATTAGCACTCCTGAGTCAGTACCAGGGAGCAACCCCACTTCCTACGAATAAATGGGACACTTTGGGCAGGATGCTGCTCAGAGCCAAACAGATAACTCGGGTGGAAAACCATCTTTCTCACTCTCTCGTGCTTGGATCTCACATTCACCCATTGAATGCGCTTGTTGGCCAAGGTAAGTGTTATTTTCCTCACTCCAGTTGGGATACAGGAATTGACAACAGTAAGTGCATTTAATTTATGAGGCTAGAGGAACATAGTACACTCAGGGTACCTGAGAAAACTCAGAGAAAATATTGTTTTCTGAGGGTGACATTTCCATTTTTTAGATCGCATTGGCTTTGTCCTGATTATAAACGTACCATGCTCTTCTAGAATAATGAGAAAAAATAGAAAATAAAATGTGACCATAATCCACCTAGAAATAATCAGTCATTACTAGAAATGTCTTGTATTGTCTGCTGAGTCCCAATGTGTGTGATATTTTTTTCAAAATTGTAATGACAAAGCTTTGATTCCTGCTCTTTTTCCTTAACTTAATATTACAAGTATATATTGTGATTTTTTGACAAGTAATTTGTCTTTTTAACTGGAAAAGTAATAAGTAAAATACTGTACGTGTGTGTGTGTGTGTGTGTGTGTGTGTGTGTGTATGTGTGTGTGCGTGTGTGTGTAGATATATATATATATATATATATATAGCTTTGCAGGTATTATGCTAACTGAAAAAAGCCAGTCACCACAGGACAAATCCTGTGTGATTCCACTTATCCGAGGTTCCTGTGCAAATTCCTAAAGTCAAAGCAGAAGGGTTGCCAGGGACTGGGGGAGAGAAATGGGAGTTGTTTAACGTGTCGGTAGGTTGTTTCAGTTTTGCAAATGAAAAGGCTTCTGGAGATGGAGGTGGTGATGGTTGCATAACCATGTGGATGTACTTAATGCCACTGAACTGTACGCTTAAAAAGGTAAGACAGTACATTTTGTTATGTGTGTTTCACCACACATTTTTTAATGCAGAAGAAAACTGGCAAATAGGAAAACCATGAGGGAAAAAAACGACACCTCAGGGACCGAGAACACAGATACTTCATTAATGAATCAAATAAAGAAAATCCAAGCAATTTTAGAGTGAATTTGTATCTTGAAAGTAAGCCTTCCGCTAGCCTCTCCCTCCGCCCCAGTCTTCTGCCCCAAGACAGCCAGTCTCACCAAGGCTTCAGGGTTTGCTGGTCGCCTGACAGGCACCCGTTGGAGCATTCTACAGCATTGACGTGCGTGTTTTCAGTGTTTCTGTGCTGACAGAGGATCCATCTATGATGACTATCCAGATGGTTGAAGTTCAATGACAGTTTTCTTCTAACAGCTTTATTGAGATGTATTTCACATACCATAAGTCCTCCTACTTAAAGTGTATAATTCAGTGGGGGTTTGTATAGTCATCACAGTCAACTTTAGATTTTTGTCACCCCCGAAAAGGAAATACTTGATTCTATATCTCCCCCTCCCCCAACAACCACAGATCTACTTTCTCTATAGATTTGCCTATTCTGGAAATTTCATATAAGTGAATTCTAACAATATATGTCATGACTGGCTGCTTTCACTTAGCATAATGTTTTTAAGGGGCACCCACGTGCGTGTATCTGTACTTCATTCCTTTTTATGGCCCAGTTGCATTCCACTGTACGGAAACGCCACATTTTTACTTAGCCATTCATCAGTTGATGGACAGCCAATACATATTTAAGCCACTGAGTAACTCAGAGGACTTGGATCGCCTCTTTCCTGGCTTTTCTCTGCCTTCCCTCCCTCCCCATATCTTCCTGGATATAACGTGTCCTTTCTTCCCTCGCTGCTCTACTGTGAGCAGAGTGGCTCTTTTCAGAAGCCTGCCTCTCTTTCGATTGGGCTCTGTGATGCCCAGGCACCTGGCAGGGATTTGGTCAAGTAGTATCTGATGCCATTATTCTTCCTTCTTCAAAGATTTCAGTGAAGCACCTTTGGGTGCCTAGCCAAGGATTCCCATTGTCTTAGGGTCCCAGCCTCTGAGCACTGTCTGCTTCAATTCTTTCTCCCAACCTTGCAAGAGTCCCATCCCATTTTTTTCAAGGACAAGCATACTAAACTTAATTCAACTCTAAACTTTTTGCACTCCCTTTCCAAGAAAAAGTATTCTTGCTTAACCAGCAGAGGCAGAGTAACTACTTGCACACTGGCTCTCCCAGCCAATGGCTGACGTCCGGTAAGATTTTGAGAAAGTTCCCTCACAAAAGATACAATCTGCTCTTGCCAGGCAAGCTCTCCTTGGAATGTCTCCTCCCATTCTTTGAGCAAACCTTCGGAGGAGGTACTATTCTTACCCACATTTCACCAAGGAGGAGGCTGAGGCTCAGAGGTGAAATAAATTCCCAAATAAAGTCACAGCCTCAAGCCCATGTTTGTAAAATGAATCATTTCTTCTTTGGACCTCATATTTGCTTAAGAGCAATAAAAACTTACAGTGGAGTAGAAAGGATTAAGAACCTTGTAATGAAAACTATGTACAAATTTACAACATTTAAAAATATCAATTTTAAGAAGTTCGGTTGTGGGGGAGAAATCTGCAAATCTAAGCTGGAATTATAAACTGGGTTGGTTGGGTCCAGGAGGAATTTAAAACAAAACAAAACAAAAAAACATACAAAAAACAATAGAAAAAAACTTACTTATAAGCTTGAATCACTAGGTGGCGCTCTCAATCCTGTATGGACTCTGGGTTCCCAGCCAAGGTCTTCTAAGAGATAAGAGTTGGTCTAAACTGCATGGGACTCAAAACAGTTTCAGAGATTATTGGTTTAAACAATAACTCTCACCACCGAGGAGGAGCAGAGGGCCAGGGTTGTTCAGCAGCTTGTTCAAGATCACAGGTTTGGACAAAGCCAGGACTCACCCACATTTCCAAGGTCTGCTATTTCTGAAATGTATCACATAGGTCCAGGCCTCTGCACAGAGCACAGTGGACACAATGCAGGAGTCTGTTGTGATGAGCCAGGGAGTGAGCTTTTGTGCGTATGAACAGCGTGAAATTGGCTACTGTGCTGTGCTATCTGCAGGAACTGGAGGGCCTATCTGTTCCCCCCATAAACAGGTCCAGGGCTGATGTTTCTTTTTTTAATTCCTCCTGTGGGTGAGGCATCGAGCACATGCTATGGGTCCTTAGGGAAGTTATTTTTCGCTCTTTGAGCCTCAGGTTCTGGGGGTTCCTGAGTGCCAATAAAGCACCAAGCGGACAGTAGATGCCTAATAATTGGTAATAATGAATACAACCGCACTTCTTGCTCCTGTCAGTTTGACACTTTAATGTGATGCTTGTCAGTTGTCCTCTCTTAGACCCCATGACTAAATGTATTAGAACTCAGTGTAAAAGAGAGCGAGGCTGCTCAGAGGGGCTGAGTCCCTAATGGCGACTCCCTCAGGAGCTGGGTTCGGGGCGGGCAGCTTTCCCCGGCGAGGCCTCGGTAAAGCCTTTGTACCTGCGTGGCGGCAGGCCTGGGAACTCACACGGGTTTCTGACCGGGAGCTGGACACCTCCCTCACCTGACCGCTCCATTGGGAACCATCGCTTCTGACCTCACTGGGTGGTGGGTGGTGGGTTTCAGTTCCTGGCGGGATATCGGACCAGTGGCCTCGGCTCCTCCCTGGCTGTTGGCCAGAGGCCACCCGAAGTTCCTTGCCACCGGGCCCCTCCACCCACAGGGTGGCTGACGTCATGAAAACGGGAAAGCTGATAAGGCAGTAGACAGCGTGTGCTAGCAAGACAATTCAGTCTTATGAGACCAATTACACAAGTGACACCCCATTAACGTTGCCTTATTTTTGGGGGGTAGAAGCATTTAGGCAGGGGGAGGGGCTCATACAAGGCTGTGAATACCAAGAGGTGGGAATGAATCCCAGGTGCCTTCTTAGAAGCCGCGAGCACTATGGCTATCTGTCAACATAAAGGGCTGGTCTGCCTGAGATTGCAAGCAGCCCAGCAGCAAACAGAGCTGAGGAGTCGGGTGGGACAGATTCTGATGGCACCACGTAAGCCCCAGATCTAGATGCTGAAGTCAGCCACCCTCTGACCTCCCAGGACCCAACTATAGTTTTCTTCTTTAAAGATTCCAGTTTGTATTGGGTTTTAGTCTCTTGCAACTAAAAGAGCCCGATGCACATTTTAAAAACTGTGGGCAGATTCTGTGCTTTTCCTGGGACGGAGCTGGGCTCAGGTCCCTAGGAGCCCGTGTGTGCAGAAAGGGTGCTGGTGGCCTGGCCCGCGCCTGGAGCCCTGGCGTGCAGGAGGTCTGCTCTGGCGGTCGGAGGCCCTGTCTCCAGGGGCCCGTTTCTCCCTGTGAATCTGCTCGGTTTCCCACTGCTGATGGCATGTCTCCTCCTGAATACCTTTTAACAAACTCCCTGCTGCCTCTGATTTCCAGCCTGCACTAGACTCTTCATGGCCCCTCTGTGCGTCTCCTCCTTTCTGCATCAGCGCCCACCATCTTTACCTGCTTCTTCTCCTCGTGTAGGAGCATAGGTTCAGGAGGTGGAATCTGGTGCAGGTGAGCCAGTTACGGGTCGTAAGAGAAGCCTGTGGATTGGTTGTCCGGTGGGTCGGGGTGAACTCACGAGGGCTTTCTTGGGGTTGCAGGCATGGCAACTTGTTCTGCAGCTTGTCTTGTCCAAGACGCAAGGCAAACCATTTTTCATCAAGACGGTGAAGATTCTGGCCTAACGGGCTCAGTTTGACAGCACTAACATCTGAATGGATGACGCTTCATGGAGTTTCAGCAGGATTCGGGAGGCTGGTTTCTATTTCTAGCTCCTTCTGAATAAGCAAGTCCTGTGCAATAACCAAGAACTCTTTCTGTCACAAGTGAGGAAAAACTTACACAGGCACCCGTCCAAAATGGAATTTGCTGGCTTAGGTATTTGAAAAGTCCAAGGGTAAGTCTTGCTTCGTGCTTGGCTCCATGCCGAGGTCAATGTCAATGTCATCATACCATAATATCCCTCTCTCTCTCCCTCTCTCTCTCTCTCTCTCTCTCTCTCTCTCTCTCTCTCTCAGCTACTTTCCTCATTGTTGGCTCTATTCTTGGGTACCCTCTTCTGTGTGGTGGCAGGATGGGCACCAGCAGCTCCAGGCAGACATCCTCTCTCCTCAGCAACTGGCTGAAGAGAGATTCTGTCTTCCCATGATTCCAACCCAGGTCCCAGAACTGAGCCTCATTGGCCTGGCTTGGTTCACCTGTACATGCCTGAACCGATGGCTAGGCCAGAGGGATGCAATGCTTTGATTGGCCAGCCTCAGGTCACATGACCATCCCTGGACCACTGCCCCTCCCAACCACATGAACTAAGTGATAGAGGGTAGTTCCCCAAAGGAAAAGTGGGGTGCAAGTAAGTGGAGAAAGAGAAATGGATCCTGGCCAAAGCAACACCAGTGTTTACACCCATTAATCTGTTCGTTTCTGTTTCCCAGTCTCAAAGGATGTGCTGTTTGCAAAATAATTCTGCAAATAATCTCTGAGCCTACATACGTTCTTTTGCTTGTGACTTCCAAACTTTACTTTAAAAAAAATTGAAGTGAGATTCACATCCCACAGAACTAACCGTTTTAAAGTGAACAGCTCACTAACATTTAGTGCACTCGCCATGGTGTACAACCACCTGCTCCGGCCAGTTCCAGGCATTGTCATCACCTCAGATAAAGCCCCAGGCCCACTGAGCAGTCAGTCCCCTCCTTGTTCCCTCCTCCTTTCACTCCTGGAAACCACCAATCTGCGTTCTGTGCGTACGAATTTACCGACTGGCCATTTCGTAGAAGTCAAAATAGGTGGCCTTTTGTGTCTGGCTCCTTTCACTGAACACCTTTTCCAGGTTCACTCACGCTGTAGCATGTGTCAGAACCTCATTCCTTGGGGTGGGCTGAGCAACATTCCATGTGTGTGTATGCTAGAATATGCTTGGTTTTTTGTTTATTTCTTATGATGAATGGTGGTAAAATACACAGAACACAAAACACCATCTTACCCAGCCGATGTGGCTCTGTGGTTGGAAGTCAATCTATAAACCAGGAGGCCACGGTTGAATTCCCAATAAGGGCACATGCCTGGGTTTTAGAGTCCATCCCCAGTACAGGCAAGCAGGAGGCAGCCAATCGATGATTCTCTCATTATCTATGTTTCTCTTTCACTCTCCCCTCCTCTCTGAAATCAGTAATATATATACTATCTTAACCATTTTTAAGTGGGTAGCTCTGTAGCATTAAATACATTGAGGCCTTTTTCATTTTGCAAAACGGAAACCTTTTACTCATTAAACAACAACTCCCCATTCTCTCCTCCCCACTCAGGCTCTGGCAACCACCATTCTACTTTTATCCCTAGGAACTTGACTATTTTAGATACTTCATATTAAGGGATCTCATAGTATGTGTCCTTTTGTGACCAGCTTATTTCACTTAGCATAATGTCTTCAAGGTTCATCCATGTTGTGGCATGTAACAGGATTTCCCTCTCTTTTTTAAAGGCAGAATAATATTCCATTATATGTACTAGTATATGTCACATTTTCTTTATCCATCCATCGCTGATGAATACTTGAGTTGCTTCCACTTCTTGGCTATCTATATATATAAAAGGCTAAGCGACCATCGCATCCAAAACAACAAATGGACAACCGAACAGGCTGCATGGGGCAACCAATCCCGTAGGGGGGCAGTTAGGGGTGGCCAGATCAGCAGAGGGAGGCAGTGAGGGGCAACCAGGTTGGTGGGGGGGGAAGGAGTTGGGGCAACCATGCCAGCAGGGGGTGCAATAAGGGGCGACCAAGCTGGCAGGGAGGGGTGGCAGTTGGGGGTGACCGAGCTGGAGGGGTGGGGGGAAGTTGAGGGTGACCAGGCCAGCAAGGGGGGACAGTTAGGTGCAGACAGGCAGGTGAACAGTTAGGAGCTAGTGGTCCCAGATTGTGAGAGGGTGCAGGCTGGGCTGAGGGGACAACCCCTTGCACAGTGCACAAATTTTGTGCACCAGGCCTCTAGTTGTGAATAATGCTGCTGTGATCATGATGTGCACATATCTTTTGAAGCCTCTGCTTTAAATTCTTTTGGATATAAAGTATACCCAGAAGTGGAATTGCTGGATCATATGTTAATTTCATTTTTTCATTTTTAAGAAACTAGAATTTGCTTGTCTTTAAAATTAATTTTCTGCCTCTTTCCTAAAAATATTTTATGCAGAAGATGCCAGTAGAAAAGTAAACTGTTTAAAAAATGCTTTGAAATCCTTGAGAGGAAAAGCAAAAATCTCAATATAAAAAAATCTAACAAGTGGAAACCTAGAACTATTTTTAAAAAATAAATCTTTATTGTTCAGATTATTACAATTGTTCCTCTTTCCCCTCCCCCCCATAACCCTTATCCACTCAGTTTCCACCCCACCCTCTGCCCTTATCCCTCCCCCACCACTGTCCTCATCCATAGGTGTACGATTTTTGTCCAGTCTCTTTCCACACCCTCACACCCCTTTCTCTCTGAGAATTGTCAGTCCACTCCCTTTCTACGCCCCTGATTCTATTATATTCACCAGTTTATTCTGTTGATCAAATTTTTTAGTCACTTGATTTTTAGATTCACTTGTTGATAGATATGCATTTGCTGTTCATAATTTTTATCTTTATCTTTTTCTTCTTCCTTTTCTTAAAGAATACCTTTCAGCATTTCATATAATACTGGTTTGGCGGTGATGAACTCCTTTAGCTTTTTCTTATCTGTGAAGCTCTTTATCTGCCCTTCAATTCTGAATGATAGCTTTGCTGGGTAGAGTAATCTTGGTTGTAGGTTCATGCTATTCATCACTTTGAATATTTCTTGCCACTCCCATCTGGCCTGCATCGTTTCTGTTGAGAAATCAGCTGACAATCGTATAGATGCTCCCTTGTAGGTAAGTAACTTTTTTTCTTGCTGCTTTTAATATTCAGTCTTTGTCTTTTGCTCTTGGCATTTTAATTATGATGTGTCTTGGTGGGGTCCTCTTTGGATTCCTTTTTTTTTTGGCGGGGGGTTCTGTGCACTTCCTGAACTTGTAAGTCTATTTATTTCACCAGGTAGGGAAGTTTTCAGTCATTATTTCTTCAAATAGGTTTTCAGTATCTTGCTCTCTCTCTTCTTCTGGCACCCCCATAATTCTGATGTTGGTATGCTTGAAGTTGTCCCAGAGGCTCCTTACACTATCTTCATATTTTCATATTATTTTTCTTTTTGCTTTTCCAGTGGAGTGTTTTATGCTTCTTTGTATTTCAAATCTTTGACTTGATTCTTGAGATCCTCTAGTCTGCTGTTGGATATCTGTATATTATTTTTTATTTCAGTCATTGAATGCTTAATTTCTAGTTGGACCTTTTTCATATCCTTAAGGATCTCGCTAAATTTATCCATGTTTTCTAGGAAATTCTTGAAAAACCTTATAACTGTGGTTTTAAACTCTATATGTCATTTGCTTTCCTCCATTTCTTTCATTTGTGACCTGTTTCTTTGTCTCTGCATTGTGGCTGCTTCCCTGAGTTGATAGAGTAGCTTTTTTTTTAAAAAATATATTTTATTGATTTTTTTACAGAGAGGAGGGGAGAGGGATAGAGTCATGGATCAGCCGCGTCTTGCACACCTCCTACCGGGGATGTGCCTGCAACCAAGAAACATGCCCTCAACTGGAATCGAACCTGGGACCTTTCAGTCTGCAGGCTAACAGTCTATCCACAGAGCCAAACCAATTTCAGCTGATAGAGTAGCTTTGTGTGCTGGTGTCCTATAGTCCCCAGTGGCTCTGCCTCCCCAGTTACTTGAGGTGGACACTCTTGGTGCACCCCCTTGTGGGCTGTGTGCACAGTCTTGTTGTAGTTAAACCTTGATTGTTGTTGGTATCATTGGGAGGAATTGACCTCTAGGCCAATTGGCTGTGAGGATCAGCTGTGTCTATGATGGGAGAACTTCTGTGCTAGAGACACTCTTATGAGATAGGACTTGCTTCAGTGGGCTTTGGCGTTCACTGAGTGTGTCCCTTATGGATTTGAGAAGTTGTAATTTGGGTGGTCCCACTCTGACCCCTGGGTATACTGGTTTTTGGATCTCCAAGGAGGTGCTAATTTAGCCTCTGCCTGAGGCCATTCAGCAGGAGCTACGGAGAGATCTGCAGATTCTTCTTCTTTGTTTGGGTTTGGAGGTGCCCAGATGTGGCCCAGCTGTGAAGCAATGCAAGCTGCTGTGGGAACTTGGGCCTTCTTTTGGTTGTTCTGGGTCTCACTGACTCTGCTGTAGCTAAGTTTAAAATTCAAAGGACCAGGCCATTCATATGCAAAAGCCTCTGTGCTCAACTTGGATGGGGTGGAGCAACCAGCAATGGCTTGGTGGGGCGGAATCTCAGGGCAGAGCAAGGAGCAATGGCTTCCCATCAGCCCTACCCTAAGAGGCTCCTGGGTCTCAGTGTCCCACAGTAATCACTGCAAGCACCTCTGAGAGAAAGCCACTCTTGAGTTTCGCCCACTGCCAGACAGTCCAGTTTCTTTCCGTAAGAGTCTGGGTCCCCAGAGTCTCACCCAGAACTGGAGTTAAGAGCAGTCAGGAACTTTTGTCTCCCTCTTAATTGTCAAAGCCAGCCATATACTCAGTTGCCAGCCCTCTTCATGCGTGCCTCTGTACTTCTGCCTTCTGCAGCTCCTGTGAGTCTCAGTGTGCTTTTCTCTTCCCTTATAGTTGTAGAATTTCCACTCAGCTATCCTTCCCATGGTTCTGGATGATGTCTGTTTTGTCTTTTAGTTGTAGTTTTGAAATAGTTGTGCAAGGCAGCACCTATGCTGCCATCTTGGTTTCTTCTCCCTAGAGACCATTTGGAGGTCAATTTCAAGAACCATGTTTCCATCCAGATCCTTGGCTAAGAGCCAGCACCTGGGTTCCCTGGAGTCACAAGTACAAGACACAGCAGAGCCTAGACAGCTGCTTCTGAACAGTGGCCACAGGATGGAGCTTTATGTAGTCCAGGCCTCCCGTAAGAAGCACTTTCTCTAACAGAAGCACGACTAGTAAAACTGGAGGGACGCCATCCCACCAAATAACCACATCAGTGAGTTTCCTCCCCTCGTTTAACAAACAAAAACATCCTGTGGTTTTCCAGGCTCTTGTGTTGGAACCCACCCACAGCAGCATGGACAGAAGCTCCCCGCCCAGACACACACACAAATTACGCCCAGTATATGATGGATGTGTGCCAATGTATAGCATTTCTGTCTTTTATTTCTTTCTAATTCATGAACAGTATTCTGAGTAACCAGTAAATGTGGAGCATCTGCGATATGCCAGGAGATAAGCTCCCTTAAGGTTGGGTTTTACCTGGGTGTGTAGGGCGCTTCTTGGTTTCTGGATAAAAATGAGGCTTTCTGCAGACATTTGCCGAGCACCTGGCTCCTCCGCTGGGAGAGGCTCTCTGTTGGGTGCCCTGCCCAGACCTGCTCCTAACTCTGCAGAGAGCTCTTGCCACAGACCAGAGAGCTCCTTTGGCAAGTCCCTGAGACTTTCTGAACCTCAGTTTTCTCCACTATCAAAGAGGGTAAATGAGAAACAGTCAACTCTAACAGCACATGCGGTATGAAATAATTCTCCATGCCACTGTATTGGGCAGTTCTTTAAAAAAAGATGTGGGTCACACATTCTACATCTATTGATTGGAACATGAACATAAAATTTGTGGAGATAGAAATATTTGAAAACAAATGAGAGGGTAGCCCTGGCCGGTGTGACTCAGTTGATTGGATGTAGTTCCTGTGCAGAAAAAGTGGCAGGTTTGATTCCAGTCGGGCACATGTCCACTAGGGGTGTGCAGGAGGCAACCGATAGATGTTTCTCACATTGATGTTTCTCTCTCCCTCTCTAAAACCAATAAAAACAGATTTAAAATAAATAAAATGGGATGATGCTAAGTTTTTTAAAAAGAAAAGAAATGAGAGGATAAATCTGGTTGATCACTACGTTCCCTATTGGCTTAAAATTGATCAACCACAGAGGTCCCACCCAATGTGGAATTTGGTATCCCAAACTTTAAAGGTGAATGATCTTTGACCCAGTAACTCCACTTTTGGGATTTTATACTAACGAGAAAACTCCAAGAAATACTTGTAAGGGACATGGTAAAATGATACATATTGCAGAGATATTTCTAGAACATAACGGTGAAAACACCTTAAATATTGCTAAATGGGGAATCGTATTTTAAACAAGTGACAACCCGCACCATAAAATCCTGTGCAGACATTAAGAATGTTACAGTAGCCCGGCTCAGTGGTTGAGTGCAACCCAAGAACCTGGAGATCATGGTTCGATTCCCGGTCAGGGCACATACCTGAGTTGCGGGCTTGATCCCCCATGTGGGGTGTGCAGGACGCAGCCAATCAATGATTCTCTCTCATCATTGATGTTTCTATCTCTCCCTCCCTTTCCTTCCCTCTGAAATCAATAAAAATATATATTAGGAAAAAGAATGTTGCAGTAGTTATTTATAGCTATGATGGGAGGAAGTGAAGAAAAGCAAATTACACACCATATATGTATAATCTGGCCCCATTCATATGGAATACGTAATTTCACATAAGCATATTCATATTTATATACTAAATATATAAATATCATACTGCAAGGAAATACAGTATGATGCTCATTGCTTTGGGTTGTTACGTTTATTAAAGGTCTTTACTTAATTTTATATTCACTTATTGATATTTATGAATCTATGATAATAAAAGCATAATATGCTAATCAGAGTGGACATCCTTCCAGATGTCCTTCTGGACGACCTTCTGGATAAAGCTGGGGCTGAGAGGGAAGCCTGGGTACCTGGTGCCTGCCAGGAGCCAGAGGAAAGCCAGGGTCTCGGGTGCCAGATGGAAGCCGGTGCCGGCAGCTGGGGGAAGGAAGGCCTATTCTTGCACAAATTTCATGCATTGGTTGTCTAGTTTTTATATAATGGGCATGTAATAATAGTAACAGCTTCCCACTTGGAGGTGCAGGCTGTGTAGGAAGCACATCTTAGGAATTTTATTTAATGTTCACAATGATCATTTCAGGGGTATTGGTAAACCCATTTTACAGAGAGGGAAATGAATGCTGAGGCTTAGGATAAGTCGTATACTATATTAGTTTCCTATTGCTGCTGTTACAAGTTACTCAAACTTAGTGACTTAAAATCAACTGAAATTTATTATTATTATACTATAGGCCTGCTGCAGAAATTCGTGTATGGGTAGGGTCCTTCGGCCTGCCTAGAGATCTGGGCCATTGGGGCTGTGAGAGGTTGGCTGTGGATGTGCACTGACCACCAGGGGGCAGCTCCTACATTAAGCATCTGCCCCCTAATGGTCAGTGTGCATCATAGTGACCAGTCGATCAGTCATTCTGTGGCTTAGGCTTTTATATATAGAGATTTTTTAATCCTCAACAGAGGATATTTTCCTACTGATTTTCAGAGAGAGTGGAAGAGAGAGAAAAAGACAGAGAGAAATAACAATGTGAGAGAGCCGTGACCAGTTTGGCTCAGTGGATAGAGCATCAGCCTGCGGACTGAAGGGTCCCAGGTTCGGTTCTGGTCTGGGGCATGTACCTTGCTTGCAGGCACATCTCCAGTGTGGGGCGTGCAGGAGGCGGCTGATTCTATGTCTCTCTCTCATCGATGTTTCTGACTTTCTATCCCTCTCCCTTCCTCTCTGTAAAAAATCAATAAAATATATTTAAAAAAACAAAACAAAACAAAAAACACACACACACAAAACAAAACAATGTGACAGAAACACATCAATTGGTTGCCTTCTGCATTCACCTGGACCAGGGCCCGGGGCCAGAGAGGCGCCTGCAACCGAGGTACATACGTGCCCTTGACCGGAATCGAACCTCAGAGCCTTTGGTCTGTAGGCTGATGCTCTATCCACTGAGCCAAAGCAGCTTGAGGGACACAAATTGATTATCTTACACTTCCAGAGGCCAGAAGTCTGAAGTGGGTTTCACTGGCTAAAATTGAAGTATCAGCAGATCTGTCAAAGAGTGACCTTGGACTCAAAGCAGAGCACTGTAGCTGGGGCCCCCACCAGTCAGATCTCAGAGGTACATTCTCAGTGTTGCCATGGGGGTTATCCTGGTGATTTACCATGCGACACCTTCACTAGAGGAAAGCTTTCTGGAGGCCAGAGACCATGTCCGTCTCCTCTTTATTCCCAGCACTCCTTGCTAGGGTGTGCTTAAGGACTTTGCATTTGGCCTTTGGAGCTAAGCAGGCATTCACTCTTGTTTTATTACTTACATGTTTCCAAGCCTCAATTTATTACTTATCTATAAAATGGGGATACTAGCAGGACCTCTCACATTGGGATGGTGTGAGGGTGAAATGAAATGCTCAGTGTCAAGTCCTGGGACATGATAATGGTCAGTAAGTGTTAGCCTTCTTCATTGGAGCACTCTGACCTGCACACAGTAGGTGCTCAGTAAATGGTAATTGTTGTCATTGGCACGTACATTCTGTTGGCGATGGTACGGTCATTAGTGGAATGCAATAGCATGCACTCGGTAAACAGGAGTGGTCATTACTGGAGCACGCTGACCTGCACACGGGAGGCACCCAGCAAATATGGTTTGGTTGGTTCCAATCATTGTTTTAGTGTAAATAGTTCCAGTTCTCTCTCCTCAGTGGAGACAGAGAAAGGTATGGGCACATCCAGATGGTCCCAATCACTCCCTGAGCGAGCCAGGAGAATACCACCACCTTCCCAGGGCAGATGAGGGAGCTACCTAAGCACAGTAAGTGTTTGTACCCCAAAGGCTCTCCATAAAGTGGCTCTGACCTCTTAAATACACAGTGAGCTTCTGTGCTTTGTCCCAGAGAATGGTTCAAAGCAAGTCTTTACAACATCTCTTTCTGAGCATATTCTACGGATTTGCAACCATTGTTTCTGACCAAATAGTTGTTTTCTTTTTTAACCATATAGCATCTGTTATCTCATGAGCATTTAATGAAAGCGTTTAAAATAAACAGTGAAAGGAAAGGTGTTCTGCTTTCTCCAACTGCTGAAACATAAGGAGGTTGCTGTTGACATCAGAATAACAGGTGAAACAGCCTTTTTCCGAAGGTGATATTTTAACAAACAACAACAAACACACACGCACAAAAACAAAACTTTGAACCTAACACTTATCATATGTTTTTAAAAGTCACTTGTCCTATATAATAAAGAGGTAATATGCAAATTAACCCTCATGCCCTCACAAGATGGCTGCCTACGACCAGGCCAGGCCAGCAGGGGTGCTATGAGAGGCGACTAGGCTGGTGGGTGGGAGGGAGAGAATGGGGGGGGGTAGTAGTTAGGGGTGACAGACCAGCAGGGGGCGCAGTTGGCAGGCAGGTGAACGATTAGAAGCCAGCAATCCAGGATTGTGAGAGGGATGTCCAACTGCCAGTGTAGGCCAGGGAATCAGGATTTGAGGGATCCCACATTTGAGAGGGTACAAGCTGGGCTGAGGGGACTCCTCCCGAGCCCCTGTGCACGAATTTCACACACCGGACCTCTAGTTTTCTTATAATGATGATACTATCAGGAATCAAATGTGTCAGGCACTATTTTAAGCACTAGGGGTAAGACCAGTGAACAAGAGAGTTTATATTCAAGTGGGCAGTGGTGTGTTTCAGATGGTAAGTTTGTAATTCCAAATGCTCTGAATACTAGGGAAGAGAAAGGACAGAACAGGTGTGGACACAGGGAGCAGCATTTCCCAGTCGTGATGAGTGGGAGAAGATGGACGTGATCTTTGAGATCAGTAAAGGTGAGCTGGGTTAAATAAGGGCAAAATGAGGACTGCAGGAAAATGGGAAGGAGGGGCAAACTGTTCCAGGAAGCATGTGCAAAGCCCCAGAGGTAGACAAATCCGAGTGAAACAAATTAACAGGGTTTGGAGAAAAGAATACAATAGAGGTGGGAGAAATCTGCAGGAGTCTGGATTTCACCCAGGCGATGGGGAGCCAGGGAGGACTTCAGGAAAATGGGAGGGATGAGGTGTAGATTAACCTGATTTATATCCGAGCAAGGCGAACGGGCTAGAAGGGAAAACTGGAGACAGTGGCAGAGAGAGCACTACCAATCGCTACTGGGAAGGCGGGGAGGACTGGACAAGCGGAGCCATTGCAAGGGCATTAAAGCAGCTTTGGTAGAGGGAGAGCCACGTGTCAGCAACATAGGGATAATACAGGTTTAAAAATGTCACTTCCCAGGAATTTTGTTTGGAACAAATTGGAGGGGGGTTGAGAATCAAATGCATCTGCAAATGTATTTGTTCATAGACGCGTTATGTAGCGTGATCCTCAGTGCTCAAAAAATTCGCTCAGGCCCTGTCACCGGGAGGGAACCAAAATAAGGGAGCATGCGCGAAATTACCGAGGGGCTAGGGCAATCCGGCTTGTTTTAGGCGAGGCTTTACCCTTTCTGAATGTAGAAAGTCATGCAAAAAGGTTTTTTTTTTCTTTAAAGACCAATGGTAGTTCAATTACGTTTCTTGAAACAACTGTCTTGCAAGCCGAGCCCGACCTCAGGGGAAGGAACTCGGGGCGGCGGGCGGCAGATTCCCTTCGGGCGAAAAGAAGGGCGAAGCCGGCGGCGGGGGCCCGAGCGCGAGACGCCCCGCGCCACCAATCAGAGAGCGGGGAGGGCGGGCGGCGGCTCCCGCGCAGGCGCCTCCCCCGGAGCGGCTCGCGCGGCCTCGGGCCTGTTGGCGAACCGCTTGGAGCCGGTGCTGTGCGCCTGCCCGCTCCCTCTCCGTCTCCCGGCGGTTCCCCGCGCGGCCCGCGATGCCGGTGGAGCTCAGCCAGTGGTCCGGGCCCTTGAGCCTGCAGGAGGTGGACGAGAGGCCGAAGCACCCGCTGCAGGTCAAATACGCCGGCGCGGAGGTCGACGAGCTGGGCAAGGTGCTGACGCCCACCCAGGTACGCGAGCGCGCGGGCGGCGGCCCGCACCGGGGGGCCTGCGGGCCGTTGGCGGGGACCGGGCGGAGGGGGGCGGCCTTGCAGCCGGCGTGCGCTGCGGCCGCGGCGGGCAGGGGTCGGGCTCGCACGCTGCGGGCCTGCGGTTACCCCCGACGAGGGGACTCCGCCGCTGGCGGGCGGGCGGGCGCGGCCGGCGGGAGCGATTAATCCACTTTCCCGGGACTGGGCGCAGGCCGGGTCCCCCCTGGCGACGCCGGGACCGCGGGGCGGGGCGGGGAGGCGGCCAGGCCTAGACCCGGGTTGGCCTTGGTTGCCCCCGCGTCCCCAGAGCCTCCCTTTCCTGACCCCCACCCCCCACCCCCCGGGCCTGGGGACTTTAGGTCTCATTTTGGGGAGCAGAGGCTCCCCCCGAGGACATATTACGTACCTGGTGGTCATCAGTGCGCAGCGCGGCCTCCTTTGTGTGACGCGGCCGGAGCGGGGAGCGGCCTGCAGCTGGAAGGAGTGACCTGCAGCTGGAAGGCTCCAGGACAAGGGCCTGGTTTTACCGTTCAGCCTCTGACGCCCTGGACCGAGGCAGGACCAGGTCCGGGCGCCCGAAGTGGAGAAACCAGAAAACCTGCGTGCCAAGACCCTGGGAATTGTTAGTCACGAAGCTCTGGGACCACAGTGTGAATACAACTGCTATTGATGACACTCGATTGTTTTAAAATATGAAGTTCTCATCTGGCAGCCTCCCCTTTTCCTGACTCACTGTCCACGTCTGGCCACCTCGGGTTTCTCCTTTTCTGTGCACTTTTAGATGTCTAGTTAACTCAGATTTCACGTTAGCAGGCCCAGGTAGCCTGGTCCCCCAATCTGGAGACCCTGTCATTTCAGACAGGGTAAGGTGGTGTTAAAAGAGGAGTCTGTCAGCACCAGGGTTGAAATCCCGATCCCAAATCTTTCTGTTAATGACATGCTAGGTTACCAGCTTTGTATTCCTGTTGGGACTAAAATAATGTGAAGAGCATATTAAACTTCAGCTCCTGGTAGAGTCGCTACACTTTAGCTTTTATTCATAATCTACTCTGTTGGAAATTTGATGGTTGGTTATTTTAGCATTTCTGACTTTTTTTAAACTGCTCCCTTCCTACAGGTTAAGAACCGGCCCTCTGGTATTTCATGGGATGGCATTGATTCCAGTAAACTCTACACTCTGGTCTTGACAGACCCAGATGCTCCAAGCAGAAAGGACCCCAAATTTAGGCAAGTTGGGGAAAGTTGGGGAACTGTGGGTCATCCAAATATGAGCTGGTGCTTCTCGCCTGGTGTCAGCCCTTCCCTGGACAGTGCTGTGCTAGACCTGGTGGGGATGTTCGCATCCATGCCTGAGCCAGAGGGTGCATTTCCCCCGCTTCCTCCCCGGAGAGGAGAGTGGAAACTACTGAGAGCCCCATCTGTCTGCGGCCCTCCCCCCGAGCTAAGAAATGTTGTAATAATTGGGGGGAAATTGAAGAAAGAAGAATACTTTGTGACATCTGAAAATGAAATAAATTTCACCTTTCAGTGCCCATAAATAAAGGTTTATTGGGACGCAGCCACGGTAACTTATTTAAACCTTGTCTGTGGCTGCTCATTGACTGATACAATATGAACTGCAAAGCCAAAAACATTGACTGTCTGGCTCTTGACAGAAAGTTTGCTGCTTTACACCAGCGGCCACCAACCTTTCGGACCTTACGGACCACCGGTTGGTGACCACTGCTCTAGACAGTCTCAGAGGGAAGGAGGTGCTGGGTCCTCTCTTTTGCAGGTGCATGAGGTTTATGATGGCCAAAAAGGCAGGACTGTCCAGTTCACGCTGCATCCTGACGTGGAACGTGGGCTTCACGCACGTTTGTTGTGGTGCAGTGGGTGTGTGCTAATTTTCCCTGGTGCTGATGCTCCTCTGTTCTCTCATAGGGAATGGCACCATTTCCTGGTGGTCAACATGAAGGGCAATGACATCAGCAGTGGCACTGTCCTCTCTGATTATGTGGGCTCTGGGCCTCCTAAGGGCACAGGTCAGTAAAGGCTGCTTATAGGGGGTTGGAGGAAGGGAGCCTGCACATTAGGATTGGCCTGAGAGTGCTGCCGATTTTAGACTGATTCTTAGAGCTTTCTTCATTTATTTATGAGAGCTCTTACCCTAGTGGAGGCTTCAAATAGTGCAGTTCACTTCCAAGGCAATAGAGTTAGGTGGCTGGAACCTTGGGTTCGGGTTAGATCAGTGGTTCTCAACCTTTCTAATGCTGCGACCCTTTAACCCAGTTCCTCATGTTGTGGTGACCCCCAATCATAAAATTATTTTTGTTGCTACTTTATAACTGTAATTTGCTACTGTTATGAATTATAATGTAAATATCTATGTTTTCCAATGGTCTTAGACGACCCTGCTTGTGGTTCTCAACCTGTGGTTCGCCTAAGACCAGGGTGTAGAGTTTACTTGAATTAAGGCCATCCCATGAAATATTTACATTATGATTCATAACAGTAGCAAAATTACAGTTATGAATTAGCAACGAAGATAATTGTATGGTTGGGGGTCACCACAACATGAGGAACTGTATTAAAGGGTTGCGGCATTAGAAAGTTGAGAACCACTGGGTTAGATGGACTCTGTTAGCGTTGCCTCTAGGCTGCTAAGCCTTTAGTAAGCAGGGAAGTTTGTGAGAAGATACTAAAGAAGTAGTGTTGCAGGATGCTTGAAACAGCTTCCTACAGGGGCTGTATATGGACTGAACACAGTTAAACCATCTAAGTTCTATTTTCAACTTTGGCCCTGTGGGATCTTTGAGCTTTTAGTTCCATAAAAAGTCTAAGAAATGATCATAGTTCCCAAATTAATTATTAAAAACTGGCTCCTTTATCTCTATAGCTTCCCTTTTCTCTTGAAAATCACTCCTTCTCATTCTCATGCATTCATAAAAGGAAGGTAAAGGTACATCTTTCTCAGGGATCTATTAAGTTCTCTAGGGCAGTTATAAAATTAGGCAGTTTAATTATGGTAACTACACACATGAGAATAAAGCAGTTCTCAAGTAGGAGTTCTGTTCTCATTAACAAAAAAAGCCTCAGTGACTCACTTTTTTTTTTTCATATTCTCTTAAAGAGGTGTAACTTACATATAATAAAGCCACAGATTATAAGTGTTTAGACCAGCAGTTCTCAACCTGTGGGTCGCGACCCCTTTGGGGGTCGAACGACCCTTTCACAGGGTCGGCTAAGACCATTGGAAAATGCAGATATTTACATCACGATGCATAACAGTAGCAAAATTTCATGGTTGGGGGTCACCACCGCATGAGGAACTGTATGCAAGGGTCGTGGCCTTAGGAAGGTTGAGAACCACTGGTTTAGACAATACCTTTTTAAGTTAACTTTTCCTAGAGCTAAACATTTTCTGACATTGATCTCCATCGATTTCTTTTGTATTCATATAAATGATATGCAATATGCATTTGTTTTGAGTGATTGGTTTCTTTGGAGATCATGTTTGAGATTCATCCATGTCACTGTTTTATCATTAATTTGTTCCTCTTTATTGCTAAGTGGTATTCCATTGTGAATATGCCAGTTTCTGCAGCCTTTCTCCTGTGGGCTGTTTTTAGTGTTTGGATATTATAAATAAAGCTGCTGTATACATTCTTGTCATTGGTGGGCGTAGGTGTCCATTTCTTTTGGGTAAATATCTAGGAATAGAATTGTCAGGTCATAGAAATTGCCCAAGAGTTCTCCAAAATGATGGAAAAGTTTTACACTCTAATCAGCATTATATGAAAGTTTCAGAAGATCCATATAAGATTCACATAGATCCCTATCAAAATTCATCCATGTTGTAGCATGAGGTAGGATTTCCTCCTTTTTAAGGCTGAATAATATTCTGTTGTATATTTATACCATGTTGTGTTTATCCATTCATCTGCCCATAGATATTTGGGTTATTTTCAACCTGTTAAATATTGCGAATAATACTGCAATAAACATGGGTATATAAGTTTCTAAATAACTTTTCTTTCATAAAGCAACTCATGGCACCTACTTGAGTGCAGTACCTAATCGGAGCTTGTAGAAAGCTGCAAGGTTCAGAGGGTGTTTGCTGGCTTGCTTTCGTACGTGCATTGCTGCTTAGTTGGTTACAGTGAATTGAGCCATTTCTTTTAAAGCAGGTCTCTTGTCTTCCAAGGAAGTAAGTTTTGGAGGTAGAAAGATGATGTTCTCCTGTAGCCTGTGCAGGTATAATTGGGGTCTGATGAGCCAGGGATTTGCTGTGTCCTTCCTCCACTTCTCATGCATTTTTTAGCATCTCCTGCCTGCCAGGCATGGAAGTAAGATAGGTTCTAGGGAGATAATGGTCAATAAGACAAACACTGTAGCTTTATGGGGCTCTCTTTTCAATGAGATGGTTAAATTAACAAGTAAGCATTTTAGATAGCCATGCTACTGTGACAGAAGTAAAATGGGCATCCTCATGGGAGTGATGGGAAATGGCTGGTGACCAGCTCCTACAGGAGACGGGCAGGAATCCTGGAGGGGGATGAATTAGGAGCAAAGAGCAGTAGGAGGGCCAGATCCTGTCTGTGCAGAGGCTGTAATGCAGGGTGTGGACTGTATACCACTTGCGGTGCAGTGTCACTGGCTGTGTTTCAGCAGGTGAGTGACCCGACTCATTCTACCTCTCTGGCTTCTCAGCATCTTTGCAGATGGGGTGGAGTGGGTCCCTCCAAGTTCTGAAAAAGGATGATGCCTCCATCAGATGCCTAGCTGTCTGTGTATTTTCCCTTCTGCCTCTCCCTCCAGGCCTTCACCGCTACGTCTGGCTGGTTTACGAGCAGGCCAAGCCGCTGAAGTGTGACGAGCCCATTCTCAGCAACCGATCTGGAGACCACCGTGGCAAATTCAAAGTGGCATCTTTCCGCAAAAAGTACGACCTCGGGCCCCCGGTGGCCGGCACGTGTTACCAAGCGGAATGGGATGACTATGTGCCCAAGCTCTATGAGCAGCTGGCTGGGAAGTAGGGGAAAGCCAGGAGACAGATATCGCCTGGGGCCCAAGCAGTGCTCTCAAGTTCAGTGATGCATGTTGATTTCTCCTCTTCCCTGTTCCCACTCTCACAGGCAAGGCCTGAGCAGATAGAGATATAGGGTGACTTTTCCTTCTGCCTGTCTTTTATCGTTGTACAGGGTCACACACCCTGGATTTATGTTTTGATCAAATTTGAACTCCATTTTGGGGACTATTTTGGTACTAGGATGTAGTCATCAGATTGTTCAAGAATAACAACCCAGAATTTAGAAGTGTATCTTCCAAAGAGCAGTACTGGAAAAGCAATCTGGAGAGTCCCTTTCCTTTTAGGCAGCAGGGCTGGATGAGGGGTTATCTGAAATCCATTAGTCTGTGCCTGTTTATCACTCTTCCTTGGTGTAACAAAAGCCAGTCTGGAGTTTCTAAATGGAGTTGTGTTAATTCTGCTATTTGCTTACAGTTGAATAAAAATAAAAAATGTGTTAGAAAAACTGAGCCTCCAAATACTTTGCCCTTTTGGATATGGGGTTTCAGAAATGTGGGAAGTCAAGAGACTACTTGTAAGGGTGAATATCCCTTTCGCTGACCAGCTGAAATGACAGACTTGATTCAGGGATCCACACATGCCATTAAACTATAGCAGGAACAACCATTCATTTAAATTTGAGGGTTTTTTTGTTTTGTTTTGTTTTGTTTGTTTTAATCACAAAACTTTAAGTCTCTGCCCAAAAAGCACCTTTGCTTTTTGTAAGTGGATCTGGACCCATGGTGTAGTTGTGTGTGGACACCATAACAATTGGCTATGAAATAGCCTACACACTCTTGTTTTGACTTGTAATCCATATAGAATCAATACTGAAAGGGGGCAGGGGTAGGGATGGATCGATCAGTCACAACAGTTGATGTACCAAAAGAAAGGAAAGTCCACATCACTGACCTGGTCTGTGGTGGGGACAGGATCCCAAGTTAGGCCTGGCAGGCACTAAGCCAGGCTGGGCTTTATTCCTTCCTTTTCACTGCTGTACTTTTCCTGAAAAATTGTTGGAAATGTTGCCTCTTGTAAAATCTGGGGGCAGATAAGGTAGATAGTAACTTATTTATTACTTCAGGGGTTTAAAATTTATTTTTAAAAAATATTTTATAAAACAAAAGTTGTAAAGAAAACCACCCTGTTGACCTTAAAAATAAATGTGAAAATGCATCTGGTTAGACAAGGCAGACAATATAGGAAGAAAATACTTTTCTTCTTTCTCAACTGCAGTTACCGATTTTCTTTCAGAAGAAAATGTAACAGTATATCTACATATTTTATCCTTAGAGTCTTGTATACAAACTGGTATACATAGTTTTGTTCTATCTTTACCCAACTAATGTACTTTCATGCAGTTTATACTCAGTAAACAGGTCAACACAATTGATGTCATTTTGAATAAATGCTCTATTTTATGGGTGTTTCATAATCAACTGCTCCAATTCCCGCTGTGATCAGATTTCTGGTTATTTGCTATTATAAACTGCTTCAACAAACCTTTTTTTATGTATATAAAGTGCTTTTCAAATAATTTAGTTGAAAAATTCTTAGTATTGAAATATTTCAAAGACCATTTACATTTTCAGTGCTGATACTGACAAACTACTCTCCAAAAACCTCATACTGATTATATTCCTGTTAATGGTATAGGAAAGTAACTTTTTCCATACCATTACCAGTTTTCTCACACTTTAAACACTTGACAATTTGATATTTATGTATATTTAAAATCACTGTTTCTCTGAACTGTTTTCTTTGAGATTTTAATCTTGCTAATCACAATACTTTCTTGTGTAAAACATACAGACTCAAATGATTCTGAAAAAGGTCAACAATGCAACCAAAAAGAGGTGAAGTGTGTGCATAAGAAGTTCACATAAAAAGAATGATATACATGAAAAGATATATTAGTAAGCTGAGAAACAGTGGGACATCATGCTTTACCTATTAAATTGGAAGTGAAAGTGACCTTGCCCAAGGGCACTTCACTAGGAAGCAGGTGCTCCAGGTTCCGAACCCAGGTCTAGCCTCAAAGCCCAGTTCATAACCACCATGCCCACTTACAAATTCTCTTTGCAGTTCAGCTTCCTCATGTGAAAAATGGGTAGGAAGGGTCATTCTGCCATATTTACCTCAGAGCTGTTGGAGAACAATGTTTTTTTGTTGAGATTAAGTGAATAAATACATGTAAATGATTAACTTGATCTGACTGACAGACAGAAATAAAGTCTCAGTCACTTTCTTCAAGGCTGCTTCCTGTCCGGTCACAAATTTACCAAAAGCGTGTTTATAAGGGTCTAGAATGAAGAAACAGGGGTCCACTCTATCACAGTGCAGCTTTAGCAGCCCCTCCAGAACCCAATATTTCTAACACAACTCTGGAACCATGGGAACTGCTCATCATTCTGACTTCATGGCAGAACATATGTAAACAAGACAATAATCTAGAAGGCCCTCATTAAACCCTGATTAATAGGCGAGACCAGATCTGAGAAACAAGGGATTGATATCTCTCTAATACTTAAACGTTCACAGTACACGGCCTAAATCATCTTGATCAGGGAACAAGGGACTTCTGTTCTTATATTGTCTACTCAAAACTCGTCCCGTTTTCAGTTGCTCTGGGATATAGACCAGGTCCTCAACATGACCTGTCAGACTATGATTTCACCCCCATTAGCCTCTTGAGCTTCCTGCCATTTGTCTTCTCATTAAATCCCAAACTTGCTGGCTCCTCTCAGCTCCTTGAACATGCCAGGCTACTTCCAGATTTGGCCCTTTACAAATGCTGTCTGTGATTCTGCCCTCGTCCCCACTTTCTTGGACAACATCCCTTTCACTTCCTCAGTATCTCTTTGCTGACCTTGAATCCTTCCCTGAGTAGGCTATGTTCTCTTGTTCTATGCTAAGGCAACATTACAATTGTAACTTAAAAATATGTATGTGCAATTTTATATCTAATTTTTTCTATTAAACTGGACACTTCATGAAGGCAAGGAGAACCAATCTCTGCTTTTTAACTGGACTGTCTAGAGACACTTAATGTTTAATGTAATTATTGTTATGGTGAAATTTAGTTCTACCACTTTATTCTGTTTTGTTTGCCCCTCTTTTTCTGAATATCTGTTTTCCCTTCCCTGCCTTCTTTAGGATTATTTGAATATTGGAATTTATCCATTGAATTTGGGCTATTACCTCTTTGGCTTTTCTTTTTTGGTAATTGGATTTACAATATACATAACTAATTCTTCAGTCTGCTTAGAATAAAAATAACACTTCATGTAAAATTTAGAAGCATGGCAATATATATGTATTTTAAAATAGTTCAAAGAATATGAGGGAGGAAAGTCTTACATTTATCTAGATATTTGCCATTGGTTGCTCTTCATTCCCATTCAAGTTTTCTTTTGGTATAAAAATTAATTTTTATTTCCCTTCAGTATGAAAAACGGCTTTAGTATTTCTTGTAGATTGTCTGTTGGCAATTCTTAATTTTTCTTCGTTCGAGAATGGTTTTATTTGCTTTTCCACAACCCACCTGCTTTTATTCTTCAGTGTCTTTGGTTTATCTAGTTTTTTTATTGTAATTAGCAGGAAGGATCTACACTGCTTTGCTAAACTGGAACAATAAAAATGTAATTTTTGTATCTTGTCATATCTATGGCAAAACATTAAATTAGAATCAGAGGGTAAATGGAGTTTTTACAGGGGCATGCTTTCAGTTGCCCAAGAATATTCTTTTTCAATCGCTATATAAACAAATAATTACAGAAGATGATAAATTCAAGAAATAAACTGACTCGGTTCATTAGACCTCATGGGTAAGCATTCTCTGATACCCTCTGTGACTAATTGTTGCAGCTCCTTCACTATCTTGGTAGCATCAAGTCCTTGCATTGTCATGCTTCGTCTTACTCCACTGTTAACTTAGTCTACTGCTGATTTACTTGTTTCAATAGAGATTTAAGCCATGAGCTCCAGCAAAGTGATCCCACCCATCTTTACTGCTACAGTAGGCTCAATAAATACTTCTTTGAATGAGTATATGCTGATCCTGGCACTTCTAATCTCCCTTTCCTACTTTTTCCTTTAGCTATAGCACTTACTATGTCAGATAGTTTATTATAATTATTGTTTTCAGTTTCCTCCCACCCCCACTGTAAGCTCTATTGGGGGAAGGATCTTTACCTGTTTGAGATACATTTGGCCCGGCATCTGACAATAAGGTACTCAGTAAATGTCATTGAATGAGTCATTGCAAATCAAAGGTAAGCAGCCCTTACTAATATATACAATGAACCTGCAGTAATTATTTTTTTAACTTAAGGGAGTTTAGTGTATGCTAAAATGACAGGACACAGGCTGTTGCTATCGCAGCAATGCTTTCTTACCTCTTGCTGCCATTCTGGTTCTTGTCTATTCTCACTGCCTCCTCATGAAGGTACTAGTTGACTCAGTGTATCCCAGGTATTAAGAGCAGGGACCCACACTTCTTCCTTCTGATAATTCTTACCTTGGAACACATCACTGATAAACTTGTGAAGAGAGAAATTTTATAAAGATCAGCACCTGTCACCTCATGGACATAAGGCCTTTACACAAGCTAGCTAGACATTTTTCATTATGGAGACAAATGGATGAAATAGATTTCATGAAGCTTTCCTGCCTTATTAAATATTCTGATTGACAGGATGACCTGTGCTTAGGAGGGTGTGTTCTGAAATCCAACGGGTCTCCATTCAGTCTCCACTAGCACCACTTATATATTGGTCTGAGCTTATTTCCTCATCTGTAAAATGCTTAGTGTCCCATCACATGGTAAGCATAAGCAGGAAATACAGGTTATCTATTTTTCGTGGATCATTCTGAGTCTTCTTTCCAGCCTTCCCTTTATTATTTTCTGTGCACCTAACAGAAATTTCAATGAAATAAGCTGCTTAGGAAACCAGAGGATGACTAGTACTGGCTTAATGGTTGGGGTTAATCCACGTGGGTACATATTTTGTGTTTTTAGTATACCTTTCTGCTATAGTTTATTATAGTGAACATGACTGGTCACATGTATCTGTGATGACTTAATGTTCTATAGAATGTAAGAGTCATCTTCAGGTCATCATGCTCAAGTTAGATTTTCAATTTCCAGGACTTTGAACCCTAAGAATATGAAATCTTATTAAGATTGTATTAACCCCAAAGCCATATCCTATAACTTCTATGTTTTACTACTTCATTGATGTGCACATAAAACCTATAATAAAAGTATAATATGCTAATTAGACTTGACCTTCTGGATGACACCGTTGTGGCGGGGCAGACTGAGCCCCTTGCCTGAGTTTTGTGCATTGGGCCTCTAGTTATTCTAATAAAAGCAGAATATGAGAGGTGGGGGTCTTTTACAGAGGGATCATTTCAAATATGTGGCAATGATGTTCTCTTCATAGCATGTCTTTAAGGGTCCCCAATTTCTCTCCTTAGCAATAAGTACTAATATGCACAACTGGTACATTGGTGTGTGTGTGTGCATGTACACATGTGCCTTTTTCCATTTTTAAAGAAAAAAGGTGCCATTGGCCACTTTAAATAGTACAACACTATTTTCAGTCTCGTAGAACCTGGAAGACACAGCTTTACCTGAGGATCTTGAATGGCTCTTCTCAGCAACCGGGCCAAGGAGATCGGTTTGTGGAGGGTAGCTCTCCATCTCAATTATGAACTGGTAAACCTAGAAGGGAAGCTTCCTGCTACAATAACACAGCAAGGCGATGTGATGAACACTTTTATTTACAAATATAATTAAAAGCTCTGACAGTTATCATGCTCTTCCTTGGAACCTGAAAAATGTTTGTTTGTTTTTTAAAGTGCATGCAAAAGAAGTAAAGCCTTTTTTTTTTCATCATTTTTTATTGTAAGAAAATACACAGTTTGAAAGTGTGAATAATGCAATATTTATGACCAAGATATGGGACTTCAGGAGGGGGAGGGAAATAAAGAAAAAGATCAAGATGATCTGATTGAGAGACAGTGTTGAACTCCAAATACTGAATTGGAAAAAGGAGGGAGGTGGGGAGGAATAGGAGGAGGAAGTAAAAAAATTTGATCAGAGAAACAGTTAAAATACAATATGAAAATAAGTAATACCTCTCCTTAAATTCCTTCTATACACAAAATACACGATTTGCCAAAGCCCAATTTGTGCTACTGGGATTCTGTGAGCTCCTTAAGTGTATTCACATCCTCTGCAACAGCAGAAAATGATTATGATACAATCAGAATATGCTGAAGACAAGTTAAACTCTTGCCAGCAGGTTCTTAAAAATCACAAGATCTCTTCACCCCACCCCCCACCCCCCATCCCCAAAAAAGTAATAATATGTCACCACTGATATGTACATCACAATTAGTTTCTGTAAAATGTATCAAATTTTCAATCTTTAATAAAACTTTGTTTTTTTTAATTCCTGATGAATAAATACCAAAAAAATAAAATAAAATAAAATAATGCAGCAGCTAGTTAAGGTGTAAGGCTGCGGATATTGTGTCTCTCTCCCCCTTGGCATTTATTATTATTTTTTTGCTTTACTTTCTTAGATTGGTGATAATGAGTGATTGCTTAGAGCAATATACATCCACATTTGTTGTTGGTTTATTGGTTTTTTAAAAACTGTCTCCAAAGTTTTCACTGAAACATTTTCAATCACATCAATACTGTGACGTGTACTATGAGTAGAAGAGACGGCCAGGTTTTGGCCAGCACTGAAAGTTGACACGGGGGGAGGAAGGGGCCCCTGATGGAGTAAGAATAAACAGGCACTAGTCCGACACGATGTCAGTAAGAGTAAGAGAGAGAGAGAGTGAGAGCAACGCCCGTTAAAATGGGGAATGTGGTTTTGCAGGGTCTGAATTTTTTTGTTTTATTTTTATTTTTTTGTAAATGGCAAAAAAATTTAATCTCATCTATAGTCCTCCTTAGGAAAATCTAATGTAACCAAATTCCCAAATCCCATTCTGAGGCTCTCCATGTCAAAAGTTTCAATCTCTCGCTCTTGCCTTTCCAATAGATACTTTATTCTCTCGCTGCGTTCCTTCTGAAGGGCAGCCAGCTCTTCCTCAATCTGAAATAAGCACAATGAGCAGAGTGTTAATAGGAAGGATCTCCCAACAGGGACCCACATGCACATGTGCACGTACACCCACACATATGACACACAGACCACAGGAACTGAGAGTAAACTATATGGGGGCAGGCGGGAGGGCCCTGCGATACATGTCTTGTATCTAATCCATTATAGCTAAAACTTGCTCACAAGAATAAAAATGCTTGGGGCCACCTGGGGCTATAGCTCTACCATTCTAGCAAGCTAAGCAGCTGGGCTGATGGAGGTCAGTGTCCTGTCTCAGCGGGAGAAAACCCAGGAGAAGGTAAAAGACACGCAAGCACAATTAGACTGTGCTGCTATCCCATAGAGAGCCAAATGCCTCCTGGGTCATCAGCAATTTAGTTCTAGAAAGGAGCTGGGACGGTAGTCTTCATGTTGGTCTCAGGGAAGTACGGGAAGTACAAATAACTGGTTAAGCAAATAAAAGGTCAACAGGAGATGCTTTATGAAATCTTTTCCACCTTCATATTCCTTAGCAATATTTAAAGCAATGAATATTTTAATTCAAATAACATTTATTATGCATGGCAATATCAGCCTCTATTTCAATTTTTTAAGAGCCTTACTGGTGATTTCTTTTCATTTAGAAATAGCTAAAAATGAAAGCCAAATCTGCATTTGACTTCCTCATGCCATTTAGCAGCTACCAGCTCGCAGTGCCTTTTACATGTCATATCAACTATCCAGTAACCCATGTATTCCTCTGGCTGGGAAGGTGGGGGCTTTCCTAGCAGAGTAATAGAAAGAGCTTAGGCTCTGGGATCAGATTTATGCAAGTAACCTAACCTTGTTGAGCCTTAGTACCCTGCCTGTAGAATGGAGATTATGCCTACCTCTCGGTATTAGCAGTGAAGAAGCAGGTAATAAGTGAACAGTGTCTATTCTAATCCTCTAGTACATAGGCAGGGCTCAACGAATGGCAGTTTCCTAGGCTGTGCCCCATCTTCCACCCCGCTGCACAGGACCCACAGGAACACTCTCATACCTTCTGCTCAAGATGTGCTCTGCGCAGAGACACCCTCTGCTCTAGTTTCTGGAGCTCACGTTCATGTTGTGCCTCTGTTTGCATCTTGATTTTGCTCTGATAGGCATTGAGCAGCTCCATTTCCTGCTGGAGCTGTAGCCTCAAGGCCTGGCATTCTGCTTCTTGAGCCTCATCTAGCCGTAACTGTGGGCACAGAAGACATACACTGTAATTCACGCCTCACTTACAGCATGTAGTGACTACAGGAAGATGTTTAGGTGTTTGGATTGTAACAGGTCCCCTCAGAAAAAAAGAGAGATGTCCTGGGTACATCCAGAGTTAGGAATCAAAAATAGTACACTGCCCAATGAGCTACACACTTCTAAAAGCACACCCTTAAAACAGTCTTTCATACACACACACACCAGCAGGAGACAGGAATGCTACACACTCCAGTGATTCAACTTGGGCTTTGAAGGCAGACTCCTGAGCCTCAACACGAGTTCCACCATTCACTTAGGTGTGTCACCGTGGCAAGTTAAGTAACCTCTCCCAGTCTCTCTCTTTTTTTTTTTATCTCAGGAAAATAAATTCTAGACAAGTGTCTAAGATTGGTGTGAAGATTAAATGAAAGAATCCATATAAAACCTTAAGGCATAGTCCTTGATTTATATCAACTATTAATAGTTATTGGTATTTTGGTTTTGACTAAACATTTCCATATTTGGGTATCTTTAATCCTAAAATCATAATATATTTAGATAACCTTATGAGTCCACTTGAATACACCATGGTGCCATTATGCTCCTAGCAAGTAATGTTGGTCCCTGTGGTTGGTTGGCTACATGTTACCCTGCTTTCCTGCCAATCTAAAACTCAAGTGGCTCAAAATCTCTTCCCCACAACAGGTAGCCTTGATCACCTTAAGGGGGATATTCTGGTTTGAAGCAGTAAAGTCAGAGTGTAAACCAGCCTGACCATTTCTCTCGCTTCCCTGTAGCACCTGAACTTTGTTTGTTACGCACGATGACACCGATCCTGTGTGGGGAATGGGCCCTGCCAGCCAGCAGAAATGACTACCTTTTGGTGAGCATAGTTGAAGATTTGGGACCACGAGCAAGAGTATGTTTAGGGATGATGACTCCCCTGTCTCAGGCTTGGTTTTGTCTAGATTTGGCAAGCCCTCAATTCGGCTGAGAACTCTGAGATTAGAATCCTTGAATTAGACATTTCTACCGAGTTTATCATCACGTATCCATAACATAGACCACTTTACCAAGATAGTTATCATTCACCTTATGCTTCCTTACCTATCTACAATGATGAGATACAAAGATGAACAAGACAATTACCAATATATCTCAATATGTTGAGTGAGAAATGACTCTTTAAAATATTAGAATAGTTTTAGAAAGTTATTTGCATAGCATCTTCTTAAATGCTTTTGGAGAAATATACTATATAGCAAATGAATACAAAATAAATAATGTAACCATATTTCCAAGGTGCTTTCCAATAATTCATCTTTACCAGCTTTCACTGAAACCCACTAAAGAGGATCTCTCTCTTCTCATTTTCCCAGTGAGAAACAAAGACAGAAGAAATACTAGACAAAAGAACAGTCAATCTGCAGCAGGAACAGCCTTACAGATAAATGCCAAAGCGTTTACTGACCCAATGAGATTGTTATCAATTCCCTCCTGATATGGGAGGCCCCTTACCAATAAAGGGAATGAAAGTCTGTTCATTTAATTGCTATAAGCCCTGGCCACGTGGGGAAGGGGCTTCTGTGGGCACTGGAGACCACTGAAGAAACAGCCAGCTCCTCTTATTTCTGGCATTCTATTACTAATGCCAGTAACTATGTTATTCTGTACCAGCTCTGACTCTACAAAAGTGCCAGTCTAGAAATCAGAGGATAGTCCAGTATTTGCTATTGTTCCCCCAAAAGCTGCACATACAAAATTTATCACAGTGCTTTATAAGTACAGGTAAACATCATGTCTGTTTTGTAAAGTGAATTAAACTGAAGAAAAGGATGTGATAGAGGCAGCATAACATAGTAGTGGCCAAGCATACAGGCTTATAAGCTCACCTGAAAATAGGTTCAAATCTTAGCTCCAATTAGTCATGTGACCCTAGTCAGGCGCAGGCATTCTACAGCTCAAGGGCTAAACCTGGAGTGCTGCCTGTTTTTGAAAATAAAGTTTTGTTGAAACACAGACATGCTGTTTGTATTGTCTATGGCTGCTTTTGTACTACAATAACAGAGTTGAGCAGTTGTGACAGAGATCCTGTGCTCCACAAAGCATAAAATATTTACTACCTGCCCCTTTACAAAGAACATTTGCCAACTCCTGCCCTAAGCAAATGGCTCTATTTCAATAAACCTTAGCTTCCTTATAGGTAAATCAGGGTTAAAATAGTAATGACTTCAAAGGAGTTTCACAAAAATTAATGAACACTTAGAAAATACTTAAAACAGTGCCTGGCACATGGTAAGCAGTCAGTAAAGGGTTACTGTAATGATCATCTGTGTTTTTCTCTTCTTCCTGCTGCAGAGAAAAGGCTGTTTTTCTCCTTTTATCCAAGGGCAATCTTGAACCTACATTCCTGACACATGATCTCCCATCTTTTATAGCAAGCGTTTAGTGAGCACTTGTATGCAGGCATTGATGCAGATGCTGAGAGTACAAAGATGAACTAGACGAAAATCCTCTCAACCCTGATATCCCTATCAACTCTCTCCCCCTCTCCTTCCCTCAACCCCTCTGCACACCGATCTTGCACTCCTCATTCTGATTCTTCTCCTCTACTTACTTGCTCACATCAAGGTCACCAACAAAGGTTTTTCCAAGCAGCGTTTGATATTATATATTGCCCCTTCCCCCCTGAAATCTTACTCGTCTTCTGATATCACACACCCTCTTGATTTTTCCCTCTTTCTTCTCCTCTTCCAGGTACACCCTACCTTACTGAACCATTAAATATGGGTGTTTCTCAGGGCTTTGTTGTGGGTATTCTTCTTCCTCTAATCTTGCTTCTTAAGAAATCTCTTCTATTCCAAAGACTCCATCTGCATGCAAATAGCTCCCCCTATTTCAGACTTCTCTTCTCAGGTCCACGCTAGCTTATCAACTACTAGAGATATCTTCACCTAGATGTTTTCCAGGCCATCAAGCTCAACATGACAATCTACTCTACTTCCCGTTTATTATTTTTTAACCATATAGATAAGTGGTAGTACCATCTACCATTTTTCAAACTAGAGACTTGGAGTCATCCTTAATACCTCACTCTCCACATTCGATCTGTTTCTAAGTGCTTTCATATCCATCTTTTGCCTATATCTCAAATGTAGTCACTTCTCCTTCATCCCAATAATCCCTCTCTGGTCTAGCTACCACTCCCTCATGCCCACATCCTTATATATCCACCCTTGCCTCTCTCAGGACATTCTCCACATGTCACCAGAGTGATTGTTCAAAAAATGCAAATTTGACATTAGTCCCCTCCTTAATACTCATCAGTGGCTTCCCAGGATAAAGATAAAAACTCATAAGAAAATTTGCAAGCCCTTACATGACCTAGCCCAATAGTGGGCAAACTCATTAGCCAACAGAGACACGGTTTGCCGATCATTGACCTAGGCAATTTACCTTCATCATCTTCTTTAGGCTTTTGCTTCTTCTCTACATTCTAAACATAATGGACTTGAATTCTAGAACAGTGCCACTGTCTTTCCCTTCTTTACAAATGCTGTTCCTGCTGAGACCAGTTTGGCTCAGTGGATAGAGCGTCGGCCTGCGGACTGAAAGGTCCCAGGTTCGATTTCGGCTGGGGGCATGTACCTTGCTTGCGGGCACAACTCTAGTAGGGGGCGTGCAGGAGGCGGCTGATCGATGTCTCTCTCTCATTGATGTTTCTGACTTTCTATCCCTCTCCCTTCCTCTCTGTAAAAAAAAATCAATAAAATATATTTTTAAAAAAATGCTGTTTCTTTTGCCTGGAATGTGCTTTTTACACTTCAGCTTAAATAATCAGTGTCATATCAGCCTACCTCTCCTAATTTACACTCTATTAACATACTGCACTTGCTCTGCCATTACAATGAATAGACTTTTCCTCCACTCTGATATCTATTTATCTGTTTCCTCCACTCTTCTTCAGGTTCCATGAAGACACAACTGATGACGGTCTTATTCACTACAGTATCCAGGATGCCTGGGGCACAGTATATAAACACTCAATATATACTTATTGGATAAATGAATGAATGAATGCACTGGCCCCTAATCTTAGCCTAAGGACATGTTTATTAAGCCTTTCTCAATAAACAGAAGTCATTCTTTTAACTGTGTGTTCCTCTAGCTACAGTTTTTTCTCCTTTCCTCCACTGATGAAGATCTGGGTAAAGCATTCTCACAGTTTCTCTCTCACATAATAACTTTTTAAAAAATATATTTCTATTGATTTCAGAGAGGAAGGGTGAGGGAGAGAGAGATAGAAACATCAATAAGAGAGAATCATTGATTGGATGCCTCCTGCACGCCCCCTAGTGAGGACTGAACCCACAACTTGGGTATGTGCTCTTGACTGGAATTGAACTCAGGACCCTTCAGTCTCCAGGTTGATGCTCTATCCACTGAGTCACACCAGCTAGGGCTCGCCCAATCACTTTTTCAACGCACTATCTCCCATTCCATTCCCACCATTCCACTGTGACAATCAAAGGACAAATCCACTCCTAGGTCCAACTGGTTTTCCGCAACATCTAAAATCAACTAGAAACATTTGTTCTGGCTTCTGCAATATGCTCTCTCTGGTTCCCCTCCCACATTGCTGATTATTCATCTTCTTCATTCTACTTCTACTCAGCCCTCACATGTTGGTGTCCACAACTCTGTCCTTGGTCTCTGCCCTCTCTAATACTATCTCCTGTCCCTAGATCTCAGGTATTCCTAAAGCTACAACTGCCACCATATAATAATGATGCCTAACTTCTTTTAATCCAGACACTCTCTTGAACTCTAAACTTCTAGCTTAATATAAAAACAAAAGTATTGGTAGAGTTAACTCTGGCTGTGTCATATGTATTATTTCTTATTGACCAGTGGTGTGGGTACCTCTGTACCTCTCTACTTGGATACCAGCATAGCTCAGATAACATGTCCACAATTCAGCCAATTATCTAGCAGGCACCTTAACTTGCCCCTTCTTCTATTTATCTTGGTAAACTGGTGACCTATCCCACTGTTATCAAACCCATCTTTCAATGGTCACTAAATTCGATTTCTTATATATTTCTGTCTCCTAAATATTTCTCAAATCCTCCTTCCTCCCCATCTCCATTAGCATGTTCTCTCTTAGTTCAGGCCTTTATTCCCTTTTCCCCTGGACTCTTACAATAGCTTCCTAACAGATCTCTTTGTCTATGTGTGACACATTACTGCCAGTATCCATCACCCAAATCTGACTCAGGTCACTTTCCTTCTTAAAATAGGTTTCAGGGGCTCTCCATTGCTTTTACAATGGCTTTTGAAAATCTGACCAGCTTCCCTTTAAACTCCTGCCATATCTACTACTGATTGTTCCTCCAATGTGCCATCCTTTTCCAGTATTTTGAATCTTTGCCTATACAGGTATCCTCTGCTAGTAATAACTTTTCCTCTTGTCTGTTTGGAAAACTATTATTCTTTAAGACTCATCTCCTTGTGAAAACTTCACAGAATTACCAGGCAAGCTCCTATCTTTGGCTTACCAACACGTTTATGACCTCTCTATTTTAGGCTCCCACAATCCTCCTCCTTAAACTTGGGGCTCACACCAAAGTTCTTTCAGTCCCCAAATGCATACTTTACAACTTTTGGACCTTTGCTTATATAGGCCCCTTTCCATGGAACCTGTTTACTGCAGGAAGTTTCTTCAGTCTTCTTGATGGCTGTTGATGAAAACTTTCCCTAGACTAGATTAGTTGTTCCTACTTACCCTCCACAGCCCCCCTCACATCCCACTTCAAAGCATTTATGCTTTATTTTTATTTTATGTTGTTTCTCTAGCTCCCCACTCTCTGAGCCCAGCAGGGTGCTGAACACAGATGCTAGTAAAAGTTTATTGAATGAATATGCCTGTGCATCTTACTCATTTATGCCTGATATTGGTTGAGTGATTTTTGGTGAATGAAAACATATTATATGCAGTATCTATCACATCTTGCCCTCAGAGTTCCTATGTGCCACAGATCTGATTTAGCGTGGTATTCCTTGAGTTCCATCTTATAAGACACACTCCAGCAAATATCCGAATCGGCTTGGGTTTATTCAGCGTCGTCATTTCCTCAGTTCTCTGGGCAGAAAAACACCAATATCCTAAATTTGTGCAAGAATCATCTTGAGAGCAAAAGGCTGGATCTTGAGTTTTCTTGATTCCCAAAACTCTTGAAGCCATGGCACCAAACCTAACCACTTACCGCTTGAGAGGCCATCATTTCATTTATACTCTGTTCATACTGCTCTGCCAAAATGGCAAGTTTTCTTGTCTGCTCATCTTTCAGTGTCTTTAAGATTGTTTTGTGCTCATTCTTTGGAGTAACTTCCAACTGGTGATTCTTGAGTGCTTTATACTGTTTGGTCTGTACTTTGCAAGTGTCCTGAAACTGTTTTTTAATTTGCATTTCCATGGCCTGTGTGATAAAGTAACAAAAAGAAAATAAAGACACATCAGTAAATACAGGAAGTCTTCCATTGTAATGATACAATACAGGTGCTGGAACCATCTGTCTTTTTGTACAGTGACCCACACTACTGGTCAATAACAAATAATACATATGACACAGCAAGAATTAACTCTACCAATACTTTAGGCTTTATATTAAACTAGAGGCCAGTGTACAAATTCATTCATCACTGGGGTCTCTTGGCTTGACCTGCAGGATTGGGCTGAAACTGGCTCTCTGACATCCCCTGAGGGGTCCTGAATTGCAAGAGGGGTGCATGCCAGGCCAAGGGAACCCAACAGTGGACAATCAGGGCCAGGGAGGAACCGTGGGAGGGCTCCAGAGCATGTTCGGCCCATCTCACTCAGTCCTGATCGGCCAAATCCTAGCTTCAAGCTAACCTACCGGTCAGAGATTCTGCCCCCCCGCCCCCTGGTGGTCAGTGCAAGTCATAGCAACTGGTCGACCGGTTGACTGTCTGCCTCCTTGTGGTCAGTGCATGTCACAGCGAGTGGTTGAGTGGCCTTAGAATATCATTTGCATATTATAGTTGAATGGCTAACTGATAGACCAGACACTTAGCATATTAGGCTTTTATTATATAGGATAAATAAAAATAATTTTGAATTTATGAATGGATGAAAATATGAATTGTTATAAGGGGATCACAACTCTAAGCAGATTGTGGCATACTATAAAGCTCAGTTTGTTAAAAGTTTGTTCATTATTTTAATGGTTTCCTAGTCAAAATCTTTAGTGTCCTCTATTATTTGTTGTTTTTCCCCATTTTTTGTCCCCCCCCATTTCCAAGTAAGAAAAAAGATGACAATGTATAAGCCAGCTCTCACTGCTCTGTGTTTCCTTGACAATTACACTAAATTTCAGCATAAGTAAAAAGGAAAAGTGATTTTAGTATTACTCCTGCCCCCTATTAAGAGGTTATACTGCATGTAGCAATATCAAATATGCATTTTGGCAAGGAGAAGGTGGGGTGTATTATAAGTCCAAAGACATTCCATCAGTTTGCCTCACAATCACATGTGTATTTCTTGAAACCCTGGAGGAGCTGTGATTACAGGGATCACTAATTGGACAGGCGAGGATTTGGCTAGAGAGGTACATGGCCAGAGTGATCGAGTGGTTCAAATCTGTGTCAAAACTGACAGTGTCTCCCTAGACAGAGCAACTGTCTAGTCTATAGAGCCCATTTAGCAATCAGCCACAATGATCAAGGGGAATTAGGGCCAGAGGAGCTCCATCTTTCTAGTGCTGGCACATCTAGATTCAGGTTGATCCCATCAACATGGCAGATGTCACACTCTTTCCTAAAAGCTTGGTGTGCTTTAGAGTATTTTTCAATACAGTCGTTTTCAATGGGTAGTGCTATTACCAATCATATGACTGGGCTGACAGATGAAACTTATCTGCCAGGTAGCTTTCTTATTTCCTGGTTTTAGAACCATGTGCTGCTGTTGGTCCGTACATTACAATTTTTCAAAGGGCAGGTCATGAGGGAGTCAAGAGAAATTATGTAACGGATATAAAGAAAAAGGAAAAGATCATCTTGTAGAAAGCTTCCAAACCAGCCTGCCCAGCAATGTCTCTTCAGGAGTTTGTTCTATACAGATTCTTGTGCTTCCCATCTGGAGAGTCTCACTCAGTAGATCAGGGTCCAGAAATTTGTAATTTTGAAATGCCGTCCAGACGATTCTGACTGTAGGATCACGGATCCAGGCCCACTCTGTTCTGGAGCACAGAGAGGGAATACTTCCATTTTCTCTTACCTTTAAGTTTTTTGGCTGTTGCCGAAGTTCCATGACATGCTTTCTGTGCAGTTCCCTTTCCCGCCTCTTATTGTACTCCAGCTGGTTTTCCAGTTCAGTCTGGTGCTGTAGACGGATCAGATCCATGCGTAGCTTCTGTAACGTGTGCAGCTGCCGGTACTCTAGCTCTCGGGTGGACTCGTCATGCCGGATCAGCATGGCATGCTCCATTTCCTTCTGGGTCCGCTTTTTATTCAGTTCCTGCGTTCAGGAACAAAAGATAAAGAAAGAGCGATGAATGGAGACAGACTGGATGGATTTCACAACTGAGTGAGGGAGAGCAAGGAACAGCACTACGAACTCTTTTAAACCTACTAGGGTTTGGCGGCATAACCTAATGAGATTAAATTAACAATCCCTGGAGATTTAGGTTCCGTATTCGGGGCTACCATTTTTACAAGATGGGCAACTTCCCAGCCATCACAATGCCTCTATCTGTAAAATGGGAATAATTCTACTCGAGCCCTTCTTACCTCACAGTGCTGCTGTGACCCTTAATTAGATGGTGTGACATGCACAGATCTAAATACACATTTCTTCAATTAGAACAGCGGTTCTCAACCCTGACTGCCCATTAAAATAAGGAAGCTTTTAAAACATAAGATAACTGAATCCCACAATCTGAAATTCAGATGATTGTCTGGGGTGGGACCATAACATCAACAGGTTGTTTTTTTTTTTTCCCTTTTAATTGATTTTTCACAGAGAGGAAAGGAGAGAAATAGAGAGTTAGAAACATTGATGAGAGAGAAACATTGATTAGCTGCCTCCTGCACACCGCCTCCTGGGGATGTGCCCGCAACCAAGGTACATGCCCTTGACTGGAATTGAACCCGAGACCTTTCAGTCCGCAGGCTCTTGCTCTATCCACTGAGCCAAACCGGTTTCGTCTATCAACAGTTTTAAGGGTTCCCCAGGTGATTCTAATAGGCACTCAGAGCTAAGAATTATAGAAGTAAACTGATAATGTCTGCAGTGTTCTTATGGGAAAATAGCTTTTGTTTTGTTTTTCGGTATGTATCACAAGTAGGCCAATTATCTATTTCTTTCAATCTCAGTGTTCATGGCATGCTGAGGAAAAGCAGAGATCTCTCTCCTTTTATCTTGTACATTATAGTCTGTTTGATCATTTCTAGTTCTAATCATTCTGTTCTTACCACTTCTGCTCATGTCTCTCTTGTTGAAGTGGGGAAAGAAAGGAAACTAGAAAAAAAAGGAGGGATAAGTTCGGTGAAATTTTTTTCATTCACCAGTTCAAGAATATTTCCTGAATGGTACTGTATCAAAAATCTGAACCATGTGCTCTGGGTGCATAAAATGTTTACTAAGCCATGCTGTCCTCAACTAGGGAACTGTATTAGACATGTATAAAGTATATATGTTCAGTTCACATTAATGAATCAACTTATTTTCTCTACTAGGAGTTTGAAATTAAGATTCATAAACAGTGAATCTTTATGTACAGTTAAAATGGAGGGGCATATAAAAACTACATACGCGGTAACCACCGCTGCTATGAAGGCTGAGTGATTAGAGAAAGCTGTGCTTCAGAGCAAAATAAAAGAGAAAGAAGTGCAAGGAATATATTGATGCCCAAGTTCCTGACTGGTTATAAGCACTCCTGTAGGTTCAGCTGTACTATTGCTATTGGGTTTTATGAGACATTCCTATATTTCCGTAGCAAATTCCCTGCTTTTGGCATAAGCTAGCTCAAATAAATTTTAGTAACATGTAAACTAAGAACCTTAATTCACACAGAGAAATAAGCTTATGAATAAATTTTAAAAAAGACAGAGCAAGGCTGGAAAAGTGCTAAGTGCTATAAAATAGGTAAAAACCTTATGCTGTGAGATTTCTAAAAAGTGTAATATTACTACTACTTAAAAGGCCAAGGGGAAAGATTTTGAGCTGGCCTTCAAGTTAGAATGATAGGTTGGCTTCTTCTCTAATGGGATCCACTATGGAAGAAAATGCAAGTCATTTATTTCATATAATTATCAATAACATTTGCATATTTATTTGGATGAGAATATCTTGCATACCTGGGCCTTCTATCCTGAAGACAAGTCCTTTACACAGCATAGCCTCTATTGCTGGAGCAAAGTCACTAGTCATTCATTAATGTATTATACAAATTACCTGTTGAGCATACCCTATGCGTCAGGCACTGTTGTAGGCACCAGGGAGAGAGCAGTGAACAAGCACACCCCCTTGTGGAGTTTATTTTCTAGTGGGGAAATATCAGAAGTGCAATTTACATTTGTTTTAAAAAAATATAACATAATATCCCAGAGCATTTCCTCCTACTTTTACTTTTCCTTGTTTATTTTTCCTCTTGGCCTGGGCCATCAAATGCGTTCTTTTAAAAACCAGTAACTGGCCTCTAGGTGGCACTAAAGAACAGTAAGCCCTTCCCAGAGACTAAAGGTATTCCAGTCCGTTGACCAAGGGAAGCCAAGGAAAGTCCTTGAAATGGGTAAATATCCTGTTCCTAAGTCACTATGTCATGTTGAACCTTTGAGTACCAGGTCTCCCAATATTGGGCACTTATACATTCTACACTTTCCCAAACTGAGAA